>OX439046.1:13589945-14068794 GCA_949317995.1 Acholoe squamosa | reverse complement strand
CAGTGAAAAACAACTCTGACTACTTTCTAGCTCAGGCATTGTTTGAACCTGCCATTGCAAACATAGGTAGAATCGGTAGCAAGTGTTATTTTAATACCTGGAAAGAAAGCTTAAAGAAGTCAATGCATTGGACAAGAGCTAAATCACTAACCGCAAACAGCTCTTTCTGTCACATGTGTACAAAACCTTCTAATGGTAAAAGTTCATTCATATGTCAAGGTTGTCTGTCAAATTAAAAAGTGAAAAAACTGCATTGTTTTGTGTTGTCTTATTTACACATTTCATTTCTTGTCGTAACGGATAAATTGCATCGATATGCATCAATATAGAAAAAAATAACTTTATGTTATGTCCTAACCACAAGGAGACTCCACTAATAGTTCCAATAATATCCACTAGGTGTCAGGCATAAAACGTCACTAATTTTTCTAACCACAAGGGGGCTCCACTAAACCCAGCTATGAGCAGTTTCAATAATATCAACTAGGTGTTGCCACTAGTTTTAAACCACAAGGGGTCTCCACTATACCCAGCTATAAACTGTTCCAATAATATCTGCTAGGTGTTGTCATGACAACACAGTTCGTTTATTTTAACGGTTGCCATGGCAACCACATCTTAGCTAATCAGAGATCAAGAAACGAGGTCACATGTCCATATATCGACATGGGCATGGCTTCCGGTCAAATGCTGGTTTCTGATTGGCTAAGAGATCGAGGTCAAAAGGGCAATACTCGGTTTGTTTTTGTTTACGGTTTCTTCTGTGGCGAGCATGCCGATCATGTGATCAAACCATGTGGTCGGTTTGTTTTTGTTTACGTGATCATCATGTGATGACATCATAGCTCTCAACCATCTGATTATGGACTTAGTCACAATACATGTGATTGGTTTAAGTCCTACTTGACAAATAGGACCTTACCTATAATGTATGGAGTGCCACAAGGCTCAACAGCAGGTCCTTTTTTGTTCATTATCTATAAAAATGACCTGGGGAAGCAGGTAGGAAACTGTAATATAGTTCTTTATGCTGATGATGCTGTGATTCCCTCCACTGATCTGAGAGAGCTACAAGTTGCTTTAAACAAGTTGTCAAGTTGGTGTATTATGAACAGTCTTACGATAAATCAGAAAAAAACACAATGGATGTTCATAGGCCCACCACCGGCCATACATCCCAATTTCTATATTAGGGGAGTACAACTGGAAGAAGTACAAGCCTTCAAATATTTGGGTGTAATTTTAGATAATAACCTATCCTTCAATAAGCATATTAGTACTGTCTATGAGAGAATAAACTCCAAGGTTATACAGTTAGCTAGAATAAGAAAATATACAGATGTTAATACTACTCTAAATATCTATACCAGCACCATTCTTACTCATTATGATTATTGTGATGTAATCTATGATGATAATTGTAAGGACCAACTCAAAATCTTGCAGCTCCTTCAAAACAAGGCGTTGAGAATAGTATATAATGTCAGGCTTGGACCTAACCCAAGCATGGACACAAGACAAACTCATGATAGGGCCAATGTCAAAAGTCTGAGAGAGAGAAGGTATATTCACCTAATTTACTATGCCTATTATCTAAAAATTAATGTTGATCTCATTGACAACAGGGATTTACCAACCAGGAGTTTCGACGGTACAAGGTACCGTTACACTCGTATCAAACATCCTGTATATGGTAAATCAGCCAGTTTTAGAGCGATAAACTGCTGGAATAAACTTTGTGCAAAATACACTAATATTCTTGAGAAAGAATTATTCAAAAACACAATCCAAAAAGATTTTCCAAATTGTTTTTATTATACCAATTGATACAGACTGGTTCAGGTAAGTCTAGTAGCTAATATTACCACTTCTAGACAATAATCTTATAATTTGCCACTGCAGCAGCTGGTATTTACTACTGCTCATTGTGTCATTATTTATGTCTTTTCATGCTGTATTATCTATGATATTATCACTGTTTTACTGTTTCTCCATATTTATGTCTATGTCCTTGATATTGCATTCTATTTTCATCCTAGGGTATGACATCTGGTATTACCACAGTCATTATACTACTATGCCAAATATTCATACTATGCACACTTACATATCATTACACTATACTTATCTTATTTTTCAAAGTACCATATACTAAGTTGAATTCTCCAGGCACAGTACTAGATCATTTCCTCATGATAATTTTCTTTTGCTTCCCTCTATCTGCAATATATATATATATATATATATATATATATATATATATATATATATATATATACATATATATGTAGATTTTCCGGCACTGATCGAGCCAAACCTGAGTGTACTGGAGTCTCTATGAGCTGCAGGTATTATACTTCAGGATGTAAAATATCACACTATGACAAAATACTAAACTCCTTCCACTTTTTCAATCTCCCTTCATCCCTCACCCTCCACCACCTCCCCTTCCCCAAGACCACTGAGTGGTTTCACCAATACTATAATGTGAGTGCCTGGAGTCTTGATCTTTTCTGATTTTTCTATCACGTGTGAATACGATTGTTAGAAGCTATTTTCTCTGCTTTATGGTCCACTGAAGAGAATATTATTTCTCGCTGCCGTACCAATTGTCAACATAGGAGGCTGAAATGTGGGCCCAGATGGCAGAACGGCCAGACCGAATTCTGGTATTTAACCTTAGACCCAATAAAACCTTTTCAAAAAAAGCCAATCAGAGCTCAAGAAAGTAGAATGGGTGTGGCTTCTGGTCAAATGCTGGCTTCTGATTGGTCGAGAGGTCGAGGTCTAAAGGTCAGTTCTGGTTCGTAAGTAGGTCAACTGGATTTCAGTAGCTGTAGCTATGTGCTTAGTCTACCCCAATGTATGAGAGTTTACCCCTATGTACTACTCATACCAAAATTGAATTTTAGAGATGGTGATAAAAGTGGGAATTGCGATATTTACATGTGTAGGGATTCACAGCGTGCCCCATTACACACAAATATGGGTAATGGTAAGTGTAGATCTAGTTGGATTTATGTTGTTTGTATCTTTTACGCTGAAGTACAACTTTGCATTCAGCACAAGTGGGTATAGAGGGACATCTGTTGGGTTAAATCATTCCAATGTATCCGCCAGATCCTTAAGTCTGCCAAAATTTACTATTTCCATTGTGTACACCAGGTTTTGTTTCAAAATGTCCACAAAAGGTTCCAAATTCCATTTTGTCCACCAGCTCTTGTTCCAAAATACCCACAAAAATGTCCAAAGTACATTGTGTCCATCAGGTTTTGTTCGCAAAAATGTCTCAAATTCCTTGTGTCCGCCAACTTTTTCCATTGTGTCTACTAGGTTTTGTTCTGAAATGTCCGTAAACTCCATTTCGTCCACCAAGTTTAGTACCAAATTGCCCACAAAAATGCCCAAATTCAATAATTTCCACCAGGTTTTGTTCTAAAACATCCACAAAAAGTTCCAAATTCCACTTTATCCACAAGCATTTGTTCTAAAATGTCCGCAAAATTGTCCACATTCCATTGTGTCCAAAACATCCACTAACAGTGACTAATTCCATTTTGTCCATCAAGTTCTGTTCCAAAATGTCTGCCAATTCCACTGTGTTCGCCATGTTTCTTTCCAAAATGTTCTCTAATTCCATTTTATCTGCATATGTTCAGATATCATTCTCTCCACCAAAATTTGTTCTGAAATGTCCGCCAATTCCATACAGGTTTCCTTCCAAAATGTGCCTATGAATTAATATCTGATAAGGCCTAAATGGTTGTAATTGTCTGGTTTCGTTGAACATAACCACAATCAAAAGGGTCCCAGAGAGGTCTATTGAGCAAGAAAAATACTGGCCCTACCTCTGAACTCGACATCACCACAGGTATTTTTGTGAATTCAACTGCATGTTTTCTCACGCATTTCAGACGCATTTTCGTAATGTGGTATATGATGGGAGATTGTTTCTGTATGGTATCTGGATAAACCCTAATGATTAAAAGATATATGCGCCTACATCAAAAGAGTTATTTCATGTATACAGAGGTATTTTTATTCACCATGGTGGCTGCTATGGACTAACTTGCCAAGACCAATTTTGGGGATATTCTATAGATTTTGCTAAAATGGCCATGAATTGATGCTGTATGATGTCTGTATGACATTGTATTCTAACTATTATTAAGCATATGTTCCTACACGAAAGGAATTACTTCATGTATGCAGGGATATTTTTCTTCATCATGGGTGCTGCTTGCTGACTGAGATGGGCTAAAAATAGTTTGAATTTTATAAGGCATGGTACCAGTGGGCACACAATGTTGCATCAACATTGACAACCAGTTGATGTTATGTTGACGGTGTTGATCAACCTGTTTTCAACACTTTTTCAATATTTGTATTTCAACGTTGTCAACCATCACCATTTCAACATCCAGTCAACAGTTGACATATCAATGTTGAAATATTGTTGTCAACTCAACGTTGATTCAACATTTATTTGTCAATGTTGAATCAACAATATTGATTTCAATGTTGATACAATGTTGTTTCAACGTTGATATGTCAACAAAACAACTGTCAACGTTGTTTCAACATTGTTGAAACAATGTTGAGTCAACATTGAAACACAACCATTGAATCAGCGCTGATGGTTAGATGTTGAATAACAGTTGATTTTGAGTATGTTGTTTCAACTTTCAATTTCAACTCTATTTCAACCCTAAATCAATGTTGATATGCAAACATTGCAAACGTTGTTTCAACGCTGAATCAACATTGATGTGCCCACTGGGGTAGATACCAAAGATAGGTGAAGCCAAAGACAAAACTTCATGTTTCCAGTAACATGACTCAAAAACCTAGGTCGGTAGGTCAGATTTTTCTGCTTTATGCCTAGTGATGCTATTAACTAGACACCCAAATATTATATTCATGAAAATTTGATAGAAAATTATGAGAAAAAAAAATGTCTGAAATTCTCAAAATAAAAAAAAAAGTTAGGGTCTGCCCTGTTTTGCTAGGGTTGGTCGGGTGACTGGAAACAAACCTTTTTATTTTGCCCTGATATTAATGTAGTTATTGCTCTAAATCAAAAGAAGTACCTGTTTTGTATATGTGACCCATCCTAACAAGATGGTATGGAAGTCGCAAATAGAACATATTTAGATATTGCCATATTCATTTACAGCTCATCAAGAGCTTTCATTTGGTATATAACACTTGCATATTTGAACCAGGTTGCCCTCTGTGGGTCGTCTAGCAGTAAATGTAGTCGTATCAATTAGTAAAAGATCAAACTGAGATAATTAACATATTAAATATATAATAATTCATAAATCCTATATAATTCCTATGTAATTCTATATAACCACAATAGTTATAGCCATGTCTATTAGGCATTTGGGGCTTAAAGTAAGTTTTGTACGCAAGGTTTCTAAAAGACATCTACCCATATGTTACAAAAATGCTAAAATATCAATTTTGAAACTTTTGATATTTTTGACACTTTGCAACTTGAAAAGGCTATAGCTAGGCTTCTACATGTGTGACTTCAGTACCGATTTGTAAGGATGGGTCACATATATGCAGTTGTAGCTAAAAGTTAAATGCAAAGTGTTCATAACACTGACTCAGGGAAGTGCTGCTTTACACGAGACCCATTTTCAGATATTGACAAAGGTCACAAATGCTGACCAGTGTGTCCAAGTGTTCCACGGTGGCAGATGACTTCTGGTATGCATAATAGGTGTCCTGTAGACAATGTATAACAATTTCCATGAGTTTGCTAGTGGTGTTGAAGCAGTGAGAGTGAAGTGTCGAATGTACAACAATTATTTTGGAATTTTATTTTTTCTATAACTTTCATGGAATGGTATTTTATGATATGTAAAATAATTCTAGTAAAAGTACCGGGTGTTACGTAATGTCCGGTAGAGGCAGGTCTACTGCGTGTGCATATTTTCTTATATTTTGTAATTGAAGTCAATAATAGACATATTTACCTAGTTATTTCATGGTTTTGATATGCACTATGGGACATTCCTATATTACTGAGAGCAACTTTAATTGACTTCATATGTCATCATTTTGGTACTGGACATTAGATGAGACAAAGTTAGCAATAAAAATCGAACCAGAGGACCAAAGTCGATATTTTTGAGGTTTCTAAGCTAAGGGCATGTCCCTTCACAACTTTGTTAAGGTCACAAAAGATAATCAGAAATTTAATTTTTCAGGGCATCTAAGGGCAAAATCTTTCTGATGCCTTGACCCATATATACATCATACTTTACTGTACCATACACCATACCGATGTCTAGGCTTTACCCTATAGCTAGTTCCATATACCCATGCCAGGGGCATGACCTACCTTAACTATTATATGTATGCACGCTGCACTTCAACTGAGAGGAGACCCAGCATAGCCGCACTACCATCAAGAAGCTTCAATAGATAGGAGGTGAAACTTGGAGCTTTACCTATGGACACAGTGTAACAGGTCCCCCCCCTCTACCCCCCCTTAAAAGTAGGCTACCTTTTGTGTTCAGTATTGAGTCCTATGTAGGATAAGGGGGTTTATAGAGATGTCAGGAATCTTTATCAGAGTGATATCAAATGGAAACAAGGAGCCACCTACACCAAAAAATCCTGCTGAATCCAAAATTTGTGATCTTGATTCTCAAAATTTGACCAAAAGTACCTAAAAAGGAGGTTTGATGATGAGAATATTTTAAAAATGTACAAAAGTTATATTGAAAATGATTGTAACTTTTTATAGATGCAACATGCTAATCAAAGTAAATACCTCAATCTACATATCCCAATGTCTACCTATCTCAACCTGACAAGTACTCTATCTGTGTATGGCTCTGCCTGCCCCCCACATACTGCCTATCCCTTAGTCTACCTATCACTCATACTACCTATCCCTTGAAACATCTAGAGTTTAATTAGGTTTTCCCTTAAATGGCTTAAAGGATTACAGTTTACCCCTCACCTTTGTACCTAATTTTCTCTGTACATTCTTACCATTAGTCTACCTATCCTCAATCTGCCTATCATTCACTTTACCTATCCCTCATGGTGACTATCCCCCAACTCTTCACATCCCTCATGTTTGACTGGCACATCTGTGATATTACCTAGCACCAATGTATCTTTTGAATATGCTCACTTCACAAGGTACTCTCTATGCCTTTCTCTTAAACTGTTTATTACACATGCTACCTATCCTCCTTGCTACCCATCCTCTTCAATACCTATCCCTCATGCTCACTTTATAGCTTTCCTACCTATCACAGCTTGTTCAGCTGGGATAGCTCACAACCAACCTTCATTTTGATCTCTTAGTCAACCTATCCCCTAAGGAACAAATTTAACAGTCTACCTCAAGCATACATCTACCTATCACCCATGCTATATATCCTTGAGGTTACCTATCCTTCAGGCTGCCTATCCTTCATGGTATATAGCCCTCAGGTTTTTAACCTGAAACAATGTTTTGTTGTCAAGTGAGATACATGAGTGATATGCAGCATGGAGGATAGGAAGAGGGGAATAAACAACATACATGTAGGATAGGAAGTTAGCGAGTCTAATGATAGCCATGGTTAGGCGTTTTAAAAAAGCATGATAATTCAATAGGCTGAGGGATATGTAAGGTTAACATGAGTGATATGCAGACTTAAGGATAGGTACAATGAGCGATAGGTATATTTCACAAGGCATAGACTATAAGAGCTACTATAAAGGTAGAAAGAATAGAATACAAGGTGAGAGATACATAGATAGCTGGATAGGAAGACTGAGGGCTATATACCATGAAGAATAGGCAGCCTGAAGGATAGGTAACCTCAAGGATATATAGCATGAGTGATCAGTAGAGGTATGCGTGAGGTAGACTGTTGGATTTGTTCCTTAGGGGATAGGTTGACTAAGAGATCATAATGAAGGTTGGATGGGAGCTATCCCAGCTGATCAAGCTGTGATAGGTAGGAAAGCTATAAAGTGAACTTGAGGGATAGGTATTGAAGAGGATGGGTAGCAAGGAGGATAGGTAGCATGTGTAATAAACAGTTTAAGAGATAGGCATAGAGAGTACCTTGTGAAGTGAGCATATTAAAAAGATACATTGGTGCTAGGTAATATCACAGATATGCCAGTCAAAAATGAGGGATGTGAAGAGTTGGGGGATAGTCACAATGAGGGATAGGTTAAGTGAATGATAGGCAGATTGAGGATAGGTAGACTAATGGTAAGAATGTACAGAGAAAATTAGGTACAAAGGTGAGGGGTAAACTTTAATCCTATAAGCCATTTGAGGGAAAACCTAATTAAACTCTAGATGTTTCAAGGGATAGGTAGTATGAGTGATAGGTAGACTAAGGGATAGGCAGTATGTGGGAGAGGCAGAACCATAAACAGGTAGAGTACTTGTCAGGTTGGGATAGGCAAACATTGGGATATGTAGATTGAGGTACTGACTTTGATTAGCATGTTGCATCTATAAAAAGTTACAATCATTTTCAATATAACCTTTTTACATTTTTAAAATATTCTCATCATCAAACCTCATTTTTAGGTACCTTTGGCCAAATTTTGAGAATCAAGACCACAAATTTTGGATTCAGCAGGAATTTTGGTATAGGTGGCCCCTTGTTTCCATTTGATATCACTCTGATAAAGATTCCTGACATCTCCATAAACCCCCTTATCTTACATAGGACTCAGTACTGAACATAAAAGGTAGCCTACTTTTAAGGGGGGGGGGAGAGGGGGGTGGCTTGCACTATAGGACTCTATGGAGTAACATATCCTAGGGAACCTATACTATTCTTGCTACCATTACCACCTATACCTTAAGACTTTGTACCATATGCTAGAATAAATACACCTTAATTGCTAACTGATACAAGGTCTTGACCTATCGATCATGTCTACATAACTGGTAATCACAGACTATGAAGATTTGACATGACTATATGGATTTGGCAGACAATTCAGAACAAATTTTGGTGATACAGAATGGTATCTGAACATTTCCAGATAAAATGGAATTAGAGGACGTTTTGGAACAAAACATGGTGGACACAATGGAATTGGCAGACATTTTGGAACACAAAATGATGGACAAAATGGAACTAGTCATTGTTAGGGGACGTTTTGGACACAATGGAATGTGGACAGTTTTACGAACATTTTTTTGGAACAAAACCTGATGGACACAATGGAATCTGGGCATTTTTGTGGATGATTTGGAACTAAACTCGGTGGACAAAATAGAGTTTGCGGACATTTCAGAACAAAACTTAATAGACAAAAACTGGTGAACAAAATGGAATTTTGAACTTTTTGCAGATGTTTCAGAACAAAAGCTGGTGGACAAAATGGATTTTGGACATTTTTGTGGGTATTTTGGAACAAGAGCTGGTGGACAAAATGGAATTTGGATATTTTTCAGATATTTTGGAACAAGAGCTGGTAGACAAAATGGAATTTGGAACTTTTTGTGGATGTTTTGGATAAATACATTTCGGCAGACATTTTTGAACAAAATACGGTGGACAAAATAGAATGGCGGATACGTCGGATTGGGTGGACATAATGGAACACAACAGATATCCTTAAAGTGTAAAAACTCCCAAAGCACTCACTTAATATATTGATCCAGTGATAAATACAACATGCCTTTCCATATATTGTGTGTATAAAAAGAGCCTGCTTTGAACAGCAGTATGAAACCTGAGACAAAGTGAGAGCACTAGAAGAGATAAAGCTATAGGTGTGGCACATTGAAGTACAATGGGAAAAAATGCAGGTAGTAGAAGATGAGTGCATAGGGATATTGATAATTATTACACGACCTCTGTGATTTTGGGTGCTTTTTCTGGATATTCCCAGTCTGATACCTGTCGATATTGCAGGTCCTAGGAGTGCTGATATCCATGGATATCAGCACTCCTTACATGTCCTAACATGTCATGTTACATGTTAAAACTCACAAAATTTCATGGCCAGGATAGGGCTCGAACCTGCAGTCTCAGATCCCAAATCCAACTCCCTATGCAATGGGCCATAGGGACTGACAAGAAGTGCTCAGCTAGAACCAGGTCTTGTTATGATACTAAGCCCGGGGAGGCGACGACTGCGGGCTGTCCGCTGCCATAACCGCGGGACACGTTCAATCCAACCCAAGCCGAGACGGGCGCTGAGGTCTGTCGCCCGGTGGTCTAGTGGGTAGCGTATTGCACTCAGCCGTTAGAGGTACGCGGTCCGGTCCAGGCGTATATCTTTTTTGGCTGTAGCTGTCCGTGTCCTGACCAAACCAACGGCTGCCGGGCACTGAGCTGTGTGTACGGATCGTGTACACACACTATGGCAGGCTTCGAGGGAGGATTTTTGTTTTCAACTTGTATTCATTGATATTCTATTAATTATCTATTGATTTGTTATTGATTAATCATGTAATAAAGACAGTAAGGAACCTCATTCAGTGTATCGTAGGATATTGAAACTCGTGGCCTGAGGCCACTCATTACGATATCATACGATACACTGAATTCAACATTTGTTGTACTATTAGAGGTAAAAACACATGTTTTCATTGTAACTGATCCTCATCCAGACAAGGTCATGAAGAATGGAAGGTACTATGAACATCGGAAAAGTGAGAAAGGTCATGGAAGAAATGTGACATTAACACAGAACAGATGGTGAAAGAGAACATCCTATAAATGGGCATCATAATCAGATAATAGAGGACTAGTCTATAAATGTAAAACACTGCTTGTGTTGACAAAGGGGGCAATCTTGCACTCAAAAATCTTTCTTGTGAACATTCCTATTCTGGTTGTGACTGTGGAGTGGGGGCAGTGTGGTAGAGGGCAGAGCAAACAATGGCCAAGGTGCCTGCACACAGCCTACCCCAGGGAAAGATGGTAGCTCTGATGGGCTTAGCATTGATTTCAAGGAGGAGTGAAGCAGTTACATGACCTATATGCAGTGCTTGGAGTCAAGCAAAACTTCAAAGGTCAAGGCAATGTGGGGTATGGGTTAAAGTATACATCTGTCTCTAGTGGATGGAAAGAAATGTAATATGGTCCACCCCGCATGTCATGTACATGATTTGCAGATATATGTATAGTCATAACATGGGAAACATAACATAGGGAAGCACTGTTTGTCAATATTTATTGAGGATATTAAAGTGAAGTGAGGTTTTACAAGAGATAACATGACGGAGAGAGAGAGAGAGAGAGAGAGAGAGAGAGAGAGAGAGAGAGAGAGATTGTATCATTAACATAGCATGAGAGAGGGAGAGGTAGCTCAAGATATATTATAAGGAAAGAGATATTGGAAGAAAGGCAGTAGAGAGAGGAAAGAAGGATACAGAGAGAGAGAGGTATTCTGGATATTGTCAAAATTGATTGAATGACATGTATCAGTGGCGAAAGAGCCTTCAAGGAAAGGTCAATAACCAATTTGCTGTCAATAGAACGGCAGTCACAATCCACTTGAAAGACCCTATCTTCTTTGAATCACTCTTTTCACAGAGAACAACCACTTTCTGAAAGTGACTTATTTCTCTCAATTCTTGCCCTGTGAAGAGGTACTACTGAGGCTTTTCAGATTGATACATGATGACAGCTAAGGGTGGTATTGCATTAAATCACCATGTGTCCCAAAATGTCTGTGGGAAGCTGACACCTGGTAGCAACATCAAAGTGTATGTCTGGTGGCAAGGTGAGAGACCTGACAGCTTATTATAAGATGGATGATAGCAACCACCAACTTGCTTACTGTATAGCATCATTGTAATTGCATGAAACAATTTTGCAAAATTAAGACCTTGATTAAAATTCCATTACACAAAACATAATTACCTTAGATAAAAAAAGAAGAAGTATTTTACAATCTAGAATTCCCCATTCTTTTGTTTTACGGATTTTGGGCAGTATTAATATGAATAAAATGCCAGAAAAATCCAAATTTAAAAAACAGAGAAGAGATTTGCAATGCACTTATTTTGAGGGGATCAACCACAACTTGTCTTGTGCATATCAACCACCATAACTGAATAACTATAATTATATAGAGAGGCTGGCAGAGATTGTTAATAAAGTGAGCTGGCAATTATTCTAAAAGATGCAGCTGCATAAAGTAACCCAGTTTCAAAGTGTGTGAGTGCCCATCTGTGTTCATTTCATGTGTTCATAAACAATATGTTCGAACCTCCATTTTATTGTCACGGGAAAGCATTACTATCATATTTATTCAAGTTTATTTTTTAAGACTTACTCATAAAGAGACTGTAGCTGTTATGTACAAAATTACTGAAGGCATCCGTCATTTGGCCAAAGGTACCAGCCATACAGTTGGGGCTAAAACCAAAATACCCATCAGAAATCATTTGATAAGTGTCCATTGCACTCAATAAATTGGGATGCAAACCAAATCTGCTGTATCTCCCACCGGATGATGAAGAGGATATTAATTGCTGATTCCGATGCCTGGTCCTTGACATGCAGACATAACTTTTATTTTGACATCATGCTTGCCAAACACACTAATTAGAAAGAACAATTGGGACTGAAAATGTGGGAGCTGTGGAATGGGAGAAAATTTAATATTAGACCCCTGCTGCCAAATTGATGTACCATCTCTGGCAGAACAGGCCAGAAATTACTTCACAGATTCTACTGGGGTGCCATCAAATGTCTCTATCGTGACAGCCTTGAATTAGGTATTAATAAAGAATGGGTTAATCTTTCCAAATTACTATGGCTGTTTTGAATATGCTTAAGGTTCCCTAGTAGATGTAAATCTTTTATGAACAGAATGATTTGGACAATAAGAAATAGTGAGACCTAGTTATGATTAGATTTCATACCATAGATATAAGGCTGTCCACAATGATTGGACAGCACTAATGCAAATGTACTGGTCCTCTGTACATAATATATTTCTGACAGAATTCCTATATGAGGTGACCTCTCACATCCCGCCCCCAAACTAACATGGCCAGCTTTTGACTTGGGAGTCACAAGGGATATTTATATAAGGGTTTCTGATTTCTGCCTACATCAATGTTGAAGTTGCTCAAGTATGACTAACTTGTCACGTACATGATTTCCTGTTATGTATGGGCTCATGAGAATGGAAAGCACTCTATACCACTGCTGTCAAGGAAAGAGAGAAATCAGGTTATTTATATTGAAATAAAAATGGACAGGAGACAGGGAAGGACTTCTTGGAAAATAGATGAAAGGATGAAGAGAGTCAGACCAAAGTATTGAGGGAGAAGGATGTTTAGGATGTTCAAGTGTGACTACCTTCTTACATACATGGCTTACCGTAGTCTGTGGGTTCTAAGAATTGAAAGTGCATGTCTGGACCCCATACACAAGGTATGCATATGAAAAGAAGGTCTTGATGTTAATAACATGAGAGCCTTCTTCACTTGAAAGTTACCCAGAAGTGCATCAGGCCCAGAGTGTATCAAACCCAGAGGGGTGGCATGGTTCATAGATGTAGCCTAGAATCACCAGAGCTGAATTTATGCATCATGACCTTTAATAGGCATGAACAATTAGTGTGGTATCAGCTTTCTATAGATACACACTTCACTCCTGATAAACTGCACAGCTTTGGAATAATGAATTCAGGGAAATGCTGTTTATTTATTATTGTTCATTCTAAGGATCAACTCATGAAACCTAAACTCTGGAAAACTAGAACATTCATTGCAGTGTGACCAATATGAAATCCTCCCACTCTGAACTCCATATAAGATTATCTATGGCTCTCACTATCTGATATCAGATACCAGTATCACCCAGCCTGGGTATAGATAGACCTGTCACCCCTAGGACTGCAATATGACTAAATCAACCCTTCACGAGATAACCAGCTTTGGTATCAGATCAATAAGATGCACATAATACACAGATTATATTGACACTCTGATGTTTTATGCCTTAGATACAATTACCATCCCCAATAGGATTTCTGTAGGGTTATACTGCTGAGCTTCACTTATGTCTATTTCAATGTTGATTCAAGGTTAACATCCCAACTCAAAATCACCTCACAACTATCAACGTTGAAACAACATTGAATAAGCATAGAAATACAAAATGTGTATGTTTAATATTGAAAAAAAACACAGATAGTTAGATGTTGAATCACGTTGATTTGATTATGTTGTGGCAACTTTCATTTTGCAACCTGAATCAACTGCTGATGTGCAAACATTTAAGGGCAGGCACTCCCTCAGATTTGGCAACCATTTGTGAATTTAATACCACTGGAAATGATCAGTTTTCTTTGGGATCCAGACATAGGACCCAAATACTCTGCTTAGGACTGCTCTTTATGCAATTTTGAAGGGGGTACATACTTTTGTCCATACATTCATCTCTTTTGCTCTTTATTGGCATTTTCAGCTGCATTACAGTGCAATATTCCTTCAGTCCTTTAATCTTTATATCTCCTTTCAGATTACTTCCTGGGGAATAAGGAAGTCTTTCATGGGGGGCATTTCTTAACTATGGTATTTCACAATAGCGCAAAAAGGGTCCCAGATTTACTGAATCTGTCCTCTTGAAATGATCCACAGGCATGTTCACACATGGAAACTATAGAAAAGATGGAATGTGGGTCACTGTTTCTTTGGGTGATCTATGAATTTGCCCTTGGAATGTCAAATTCTGGCCTGGCTGAAAATAAATGAGGGTATTTTCCTGTGAGTATCAATGTCCATTCTCCCCATGCACTGTTCAGTAGAGCAATAGTAGCAACATCTTGTCCTGACTCTTACCTATCAGGCCCCTTTGAGGCCTCACCCAAATATGCAAATTAGGAAGAGAGCATGTGGCATACACATGCCAACACGAGGGCATAGCAAACACTAATGTGTCCTTTATTATGGTGATCTCAACAGGGATACAGGGGAATAGGCAGATAGGTCAGGTAGAAGAAGGAGTAATTTCCACAAAAGAAACAAGGATCGACTTTACAGAAAGTCATAATAAGTGATGGACAGAGATATTATGGATCTCTAAGTGATATCCTTTCAATGGGTTGTTCCCTTTTTTATTGTTGATTCTATTGCATTGTCAAACTTAAATTTCAATGATATTTCTGATCCTATTTCATTGCCAATTGAAATATGAGGCTTTGTGCAGTAGTTACCTTTCAACAACTTTCAAAATGACCTTTAACAATATTTCAATACATGTGCGTTTCACTGAATGGATGTAAGGGCTATGCCCATATATTTGGAGTATTAACACTTCAATGAATTGGCATTGATATAATATTCATGTATACATTTTACAATTCTGCCACAGGTGTAAGAAATGGAGAGAATTTATTTCAAAAGTGGTAGTGTGAGCTGTGAAACATTTTGTACACATGGACAAGACTGTTGTTTTCACAAAGAAACCTTGCAAGGCTTGATACTAGTTAATAAAGAGAATCATTTGATAAGATTCAAATACGCTCAACAACTTGGGAGCAAAATCAAATCTGCTATAACTCCCACTGGTACAAAACATTTTTAACTGGATATTAATTGCTCATTCTGATGCTTGGTCATCGACATGCAGGCATTGCTTTCTTTCAGTAGGCTGCTTTCCAAACTCACTAATTAGAAAGAACAATTGGGACTGCAAAAAGTAGTAGCCGTGGGGATGGGGGAAATATTGGACCCCTGCTACCATTGGCAATGTTTAAATTGATGTATCATTTCTGGCAGAACATGCCCGATATTAATTGAAAGAGTTTTATGGCAGTGCCATCAGTTCTATCATGACAGTTTTAAATCAAGTATTCATGAAGGATGGGTAAACGTTTTTCAATTATGATGGTTGTGTAAGTAAGGGTAGGCTACATTTTACAAGTTTACAAGAATGAAATAATTTGGACAGCAACAAACATATAGTATAAGTATCATTGCAAGCCAGTTAAATCGATTCACATCAATACGGAACACCATTTTGTACAATGAATAGTCTCCCATCGGCATTGACAAAATAATTGGACAAAACTAATGCAAACGTTGGCAGACTATCCTTGACTTTCCAATTGCAGATGTCCTCCCCCAAACTAGGATGACTAGCTATTGACTTGGGAGATTTGGAGAAGTCCCCTCTGGAAGGAAACTAGTCTGATGATTTTCTGCTAAATTCAATGTTTAGGATGCTCAAGACTGACCTCTTTGTCACATCCATGGTTCACAGTTGTATGATATCTCATAAGAAGACAAAGCACTGTCTGCCACTTCTGCTCTATATGGGGAAGAAATATTTTATGTCTCAGAGAGAAGGAAGGAGAGACAGACAGAAAGACAGAGAGTAAAAGAAATAGCCAAAGAGACAAACAATAAGAAGTTACCATTTCCTGAGAGTGACTTTTGCTTCTCTGTTTTCTTGCCTTGTGAAAGGGCCCTATTGACACTTATTTTTGGTGACATCAAGGTCCTTTTATCTCTTCCGTGATCTTAAAGGGATACAACCTCTGAAATGTTCTGGCTACATTTGCAGGTACCAGTGGGTGTTGGGACCAGTAAATTGTCCATTTTAAATCCTAGGGTAACATGACTAAAAACAATTAATAGTGACATTTATAGATCATGTGCCATATAACATGTTAAATAGGGAATGGAGCAGGGACAAGATTGCTTCTAACCATACAAAAATGATTATTCAAGACAGATTTAGATTGGTTCAAATCATATGAATTGATTATAGAAAAAAAGGTTTCTTCAGCTCCTGCCTCTTCTCAACACCACAGATTGATACAAAAATAGTTACACCACAATTGACTGCCAGGTTCTCTGGAAAAAGTACAAATTTGACAGTCCAGATCCTGCCATACTGCAAGGCAAATGCAAATATGGCATTTTCAACCCTTCCGAGAGATATTCATAGTGTTTCAGTAAAGTCTTCCTGAGACACGAAGGTAATAAAAGGTGAGAGCTGCAGGAGAGGAGGTGGATGCATGCTTTCATATTTTTTAATCAGATGATCTTTAGCTTTATGTGGATATTGTCTACATAAACATGTTATCAACATATCCTTTTTACATCAACAAAGTAGAAATGAAAAGGAAATCAGTGGAATGCGAATGTACATCTTTAATACCGCCCAACTTAAAGGCCATATTTTCTGCGCTAACACTTTAATAACTGCCTGAAATTCCATGTTTCTGATCCACCTTTGGTAGTGCATTAAAACAATGCAGCTCAATTGAAGTATAAGTACAACATTGAAAAGGTACTCACCAGTGTAATTGGTACACATTGATGATCAAGACTGATAGTGCATTAAAGCGTTGTACTGAACAAAAAGGGTTCTAGACTATCTGTGGGAGGCTAACACCTGGTTGCAGCATCAATGTTTAGGTTTGCCCCTCCAGCCCAACATTTTTGGGCTGGCTGCAGACCTTACACTGGGCTGATTGACACCACTGATAGTGAAATCACCCTCCCAGCAGAGGTAGAACTACCAGTAGGGCTAACAAAGACTCCATGCCCAGTCAGATTCTTATGGGTAATTAAAGGTTTATATCAAGTAGGATACAAAGCTATCAGAATATAAAGCTGACTCCAGGGTTCCAACCGCCATTAACAGCGTAAGTACTGGCCAAGGCTGCAATATAGTGGATGTCTTGTGGCCAGGTGAGAGAGACACCTTTCTATGGCTTAACCTTTTAAGGGTCTCAAAATGCAGCCATGTAATCAGCCTCAGTCTGGTGTTGTTAGTAAAGGTTGAGCCTATGGGGAAATTATGTCTCACCAATGTGATACAACTCTCAGTGTGAAGGTTTCTGACCATACATAATAGTTCTGGAAATAGATGAATTCCATAAGGAACTGACAACAGTTATTCCTGCACATGTTTCAAATAAAAATAAATCTTTATACTCTATGTGCCTGTAATTGGCTAATATCTGTCCAGAAATGAAGGTTTCTGACTGGAGTTTTCTGACCGGCTGTCATAAAATCCCATCCTCCTGATTAACCATAGCATGTTATTACAGGTTTTCAGTAAATTAAGAAACCTTCACAGTGAGATTTGCACCACAGTGGTGAGACATAGCCACCTCTGTCTGATAGCAGCTAACAAATTTGTGATCAAATGGGGTTAGGTGGTCTTGACATCATGCAGCTAAAGACAGTTGGCGAGCGTGAAGCTCTGATGATGGGATTTGATAGATTTGGGGAAAAGGGGGAAATAAAGAGAAGATGGGGAAACCAAGCTCTCATAGAACTAGAACTACATCAGCCCTAGTGATACTGTCCCTAGACCATCTGATGTGACATTGCCAGTCCTCCTGAGTTTGTTTTGATTCTGTTAGTTAGTAGTCTTGAGCATTCCGTCACTAAACAATCCTGTTCACATAGGTCCAGAATGTGTACTCTCCAAAATTACTGTCCAATTCTTACAGGGTTTTCACTTCAAGGTCTGCATAATTCAATGTTGCATATTTATGGCCATGATGTAGGAATAGATACATAGCAAGAAAACTCACCTGTGTTGCATCCCAGTAAACACAGACATGTGTATGAACCTAAATGAAAATAGTCTCTAGGTATTAACTACGAAGATGCCCTAGGTAGAATCATCTGAAGACGTTATGTCCTCAACCTACCTTCTCTAATGAGAAAAATATAATGGCCATTTTCAAATTCCCAACACTAGGATTTGAATCCACGCTGTGATATCATCAATTGCAAGGTCACAAAGCCAGGCCAGGTGCGGATAGTGATAGGAGGCACTTGTTTGGCAAGTCAGTATATATGACCTCTTTTGATATCCATTGATATCTCATAAAGCACCAAAGCAATGTTGCAGAGTAGCCTCAAATGCATTCGATTATTCCATCACCACAGCATAGAAACAGGGACTAGGAGGGATCATACCGCCCTTTTAGTTTAAGGGGGATTCCATGGTGTTGAGGAAACCAAAGTAACGAATTTACTTTTTCACATTTTATGATATCCCGTGTAAGAACCTGTCATAAGTGACAATGTGATTGGGCAAAACCAATGCAAGTTCAGTCATTTGCACTCCCACACACCAACTTTTACTGCCAGAACTTTCATGTAATTTTATCATTGATTGAAATTACCTCAGTGAAATGGTCAAAAAGCAGCTTTTATTGCAGTGTATTTGAGGTGGTACCAACCCCACGCTAATTTCACTCTTGATGAACTCTGGGAATGAGGAGTTTTCCAGTTATTTGATTGTAATCATAAATCCAGATCATTTAAATGAGTTTCAGAGTGGATTTCATTAACTATTTCATTCCAATTTCATTGTCATGAGCAACAGCCAACATAACTTCAGCGTTACCTTTTTTGTTTGTTGAGTTAAAAAACATTGTCTTTAAGGATTGCATAGTGTCTCAATGTCTTTTCATCTTGATGTAAGTGTAACCAACCAGGAAGTCATTTCTCAAACAAATGGTGCACAACCAGGAGGTTAATCTAAAACTGGCCTACCGCTATCCTCTATGTGATGGTAGCAGAATTCATATCACTTTATGGAATGGTAGTTCTTGAATTGCAGGTATTGTAATAGCCTGCACTAATCATTTAGGTGGTGAGGAGGGACTTTGGCAAAGTCCCCCCCCACCTCTGTCATTAATGGCTACGCATAGGAATGAGTTTGAGTTTGAAAAAGGTTTATTGGCCAATAATATCTTAACGTACTGAAGCTTTTACAATTATTAGCCGTAATAAAGAGGATACATTCAAATAGGTAACTTTGCATAGATACATTCAAAGGTGTTAGAGAAGTGAATTCCATGAACAGTCACATATCACATATTAGTCATATACATTATATCTCAGCGCAGTTCAGGTATTAAGTCAGAGTCATAATAATATATCACGTAAGTGCTTCTTGAACTTTTGTAGATTATCCGCAGATTGTACATGTACCGGTAGATGGTCCCAGATGATACTGCCTCTATATAAGGGGCTTGATCTATATAATTCAATTCTAGGTTGGTTTATCCTGATTTTTATTCTGTCATTACCCCTAAGAGGTTTTATTGGGATTATTCTATTCTCAGGTACCTGTATATATTTATACATCATACATGCAAGCACCCACTTTCTTCTTGTTGCAAGACTTTTTGCATTACATGATAATAATATGTCGTCAACATGAATGTCCTGTGGTTGTCTAACCTTTTTACATGCTCTTAGACATTGGTTTTGTATGATGTCTAAATGATCAGCATGACAGGTCCACTCTCCAATATGTAACTACAATATTCCAACAATGGAACAATCATAGTCTTGTAGATTTTAAGGCTAGTATCTACATCCAAGTATTTAACAATGTTTCTTAGTTGCTTTTAACTTAACAGTACCCTGTGAATCCATCTTTTTACAGTGTTGTTTGAAATTTAAATCAAAATCAATTACTACACCAAGATAATTGAAATGCTCAACACATGCCAGTTTTGTATTGTTCAAAGTGATATCGTATTTAATAATATGTTGCATGTTTGAGTGACACCATAGGACCTTAGTTTTTTTACATTCATAGTTAGAATATTTTGTCTACACCATCTCTCAATATTACCGATATCATTCTGCATTAATTTACTCATAATCTCGGTATTTCTACCATTTAATACCAGCGCCACATCATCTGCATAAAGAAAAAATTCGCAATTAATTATTACATTGGTTATACTGTTTATATATATATATATTAAAGAGCAACGGACCTAGTACTGTCCCTTGTGCTACCCCACAATCCAATACCTTTTCATCTGAAGTGGTGTCATTAGCTACAGTTATTTGTTTTCTATCATATAGAAAACATTTCAGCCACCTTAAACAGTTATTATCACAACCAACACTGCGTAATTTACTCATCATTATATTCAAATTTACAGTATTAAAAGCTTTTTTTAAGTCCAAGAACAGTACTAATGAAAAATCACCTGTATTTCTAGCTTCAATCAGGTACTGTATTAACCCAAAAGTTGCAGATGCCAGAGGGCGGCACAGGGCTTAGAGTGTCACACCCTCTCCTTATTATATAGATAACGCATGTACACAGACTCAACTTGGTAACTATAGTACATGCCCATGGTAGGATCTATATAATTGTAGCATAAGGGATACCGAGCTACAGTTGGTCTCCACAGATTTGCAATTCGAACTCTACAATAAACTCCCAACACTCTTTGGAAAATGTCAGGCTGGGCAACATCCATTCATCACACTCTGTAGTGCTGATACAAACCCAAGGTTTTGAAATGATACACATTATGTTGTACTATAGAATATTAAACTCAATATGAACAGATCTGATATGAGTCTGAGAAGAAAAGCCAGACTAAAACATAACATGTACTCAGGAGTATCAATGCGCACATATATCTATCTACAGCCTTAGAAGTATACCCAGGGCCATTTCTATCCCTGCTGTCCTGTGATCACTGGACCATGAACAAGAATGTAATATATAATGAATAGACTTGCACGAGTTGGCTTCAGGGGGTGATAGAAGCATGAGCCGGAGGCGAATGCTGCTATCAAACCCATGAAGCCAACAAGTGCAAGTCTATTCATTACATATTGCATATATAACATTGTTTCCACCATTAATTTTAAGTATTTACTTTTAAAAATGATAGAATTCATTGATTTCTTATGTGAGTCGACAAGACGGCCCTCCACCATCTTGGTTTCATGTAGATGTATGGTCAAGCTGGTGACCTGGTGCAACTCCCATTCTCGTAGGCCTACTAGTGGGAATACATTGAGACAGAGCTGCGCCAGTCTAAAGCTTAATCCATTCTGTACACACCAGGCGGTGGCACTGTAGTGTTGATAGAATGGCGAACACGCACGGTCAGTCGCCCGGTTCGAATATTTATGATTTTTTATGTTAAATTCAGCCATAATATCAAGTAATCTACCTGACAGGGAGTTAGAATAACATGTAAAGAATATACTGCTGAAATTATTTTGTCACATTTGGTCTATAAGCTTCAAAAATGGAGGATTTACTTTCGTGTCAACTCGTTGTCAAGGTATGTCCGGTCCACTGCCAATTTTGGGTTCTATATTGCTAGATATGAGAACTCATATTATCCATTTTAGGAACTGAAATCAGTGCCTAAACTCGATAACCATGTTATATCCTCTACTCGAGTGAAGTTGATATCACTATGTTTGTGGTACTGAGGTGTGAGTGCAACCCCCATTTAAACATGTTTTGATAAGGAGGGTACATATCTTAGATATTTTCGTATTTTCTTGTTGGAAAGGCGTTGAGCTTTTATATGCACTTAGCAGGTCTAAGCAAAGTCCTGAAGATTATGAACCTTTTACTAGTGACTCCAAGTTCAATATTCACCCAAGTCAAAACACAGGACGGGGTCACTTTCCCGCTGAGTTTGTCACTCTCCAAGCTATCTTATGGTGTGAAATCTGGTGCAGAGTGCACTACGGAGGGTTGTGGGAACTTCCTGTTTTTAAGTAGGTCAACAAAACAAGCATGCCCAGCCACGCCCGCCTAGCTGCAGACAAGACAGGATGATTCTGCTCCACAATATTCTTCATCATGCCACCCAACCGGAACCGTACTGCTTAGTATTTTCTTTAGGCAATTTAACACAAAAATCAGGTACTTTTCATGGTCATTTGGTGACAAAATCCACGATTTACTTCACACATATGTTGTAATTTCTCTATTATGTACTTGCTATCATCAAAATTATAAAAGTAATAGACAAGGGTATTAAATACAATTTTTACATATCGTTGATATTGTACTTAGCTTCGTCCATTTCGGGCTATAAATGGTCATGGCCATACACCTATGGCTGGAGCCATATAGAGTGCAGTCTCCATCCTGATGAAACCTCTCCGTCTTGAACTTCATACAACATTATCTATGGCTCTTACTGTGTGATGTCAGTATCATCCAGACTGAATATATATCGGGTTTCTTCCCTTAGGACAAAGACACCCCCAAATCGTTCTACCTTGAGTTAACCAGCATGAGGATTGGATCAATAAGATACATATAATGCATGGATTACATTGGCAGTGTGATGTTTTATGTCTAATATGCGAGTAACATGGGCATTCCTGTGGGCTTAGGGAGTGATCATTTTTTAACAACGGGGGGGGGGGGGGGCTGGTGGGTTTGTGCATGGATGCGTGAAAAAAATCTTGACCCCCCTCTTGAGGGTGGGCTCAACCCCCCCATAAGGGACAAAAATAGCGCATGAACGTCCCCTTTTAGCCTATAGTAACGCACAGGGTTTTCCACTGAAAACAGGTGAAATTATTTTGACCCCCCATCAGAGGTGTTGAAAAAATTCTGACCCCTCCTGTCAAGGGGTTGAAAAAATTCTGACCCTCCTCAAACCTACCAGCTCCCCCTGTTGTTAAAAAATGATCACTCCCTTATACAGGGATTTATGGATGGATCCAAGGATGGATTATTATTCATTACAATTGCATTGAAGGAGGAGATTATTTCTTTCCTTCACCCTACACCTTGGGTATCAATTTAATCAATACATGAGGGAGGACACAATCAGAGTTGGATCTTAGCATGAAGGGGAATTTTGCTCTTGGAGTTTTGGATGGTGACCCGGCTGAACGCAAATAAATGTTTTATCCTGTGGTTTACTGTAAGTTCTGACAGTCAGCATGTACTTTCTAGCAGAGAAATGGCAACAACCCTGACTCCTACTTTGCCCCTTTTGAAGTCTGACCCAGATATACAAATTAGGGAGAGGGCATGCACATATCACCATGAGGTCATGGTCAGAATAGGGAAGGACCATCCCAAGAGGAATACAAGCGAATAGGGATTTAGGTCAGGTAGAAGGGGGAGCTGTTTCTGCTAAAACAAAGATAGCAGGGATCTCCAAGTTATCTGCTTTTCAATGTGTTGTTAGCAGTACCCTTCTCTTCTTATTGTTGATTCTATGGCATTGTCAAATTTCATTGTCAATGACTATGTCAATGTATGGTCAATGCATGATCACAAGAGCTCTGCCTATATTCAGAGAGCAATAATGATTTAAAGATATAGATGAAAGTGTATGTATATACAGCATATGTGGGTATTGTGATATTCAAATATACAGGAGTTCACAGTGCAAATTCGTTTCCCACGTGCAGGCTATTCTAAGTATACTTAAATTGCCCCACATTGATAAAATTATGACTCTTAGATTTCATCAGATAGCATGTACATACTTTCCCAGGAGTGGTAGTATCTTTCAATTTTGACTCCTGGACAAGCCACGAGGGGTCAGGTCACAGTGTATATATGACCTTTATGCAGCAAAAGTGGTGTTATGCTTCAAAATGGAACCTTTTGTAGCAAAAGGACACCCCTTGGGCCTTAATGCTACAAAACAGACATTAAAGCACAAATGGTTCTTATGCTACAAATAATTCATAAGCTACAAATGGTTCATATGCCACTAATGGTTTATAAGCTACAAATGGTTCATATGCCACAAATGGTTGATAAGCTACAAATGCTTCTTAAACTACAAATGGTTCTTATACTACAAACGCCTCTTGTATGCTAAAGTTCTAATCAATCAACAGTCCAACCACAGCTGAAGGTTTGCAAACTTTTTCTATGTGAAAATGGTGAGGAATGAGGACAATATTGTATTTTCTCTGCAGCTGATATGAACAAATAAGGGGTTACACCTAAATAGGTTTTTGGGCCAGGGAGGTTATTTGTAACAAACATTGATTTTGAAGTTAAACTCAAACTTCTTTAATTGGCAGATTTGTTAGATTCCATATACTGGTAGCTGGATTCAGTGCTGAAATAAACCTAATACATCCCCCTTTGCACAACTCCCCTCCCATATGGGATTATAGCTCTTGACACTAGCTCAAATTCGCATTCACTTCCTTGTCTCCAAGTGTGAAGCTTTCTATCCAATCAGAGATCCTTCTGAAAATTGTCCATTGTCTCAGCAACTGGGGTTTGAATTTAAATGTTCAATGTAAACTATTTTACTATGAACATTTTAAATATCACCTGCAACATGATATAGACGTTAACCCCTTCAAGTGTAACATAAAACCAACATATACAGGTTTATGGTGTCACCATTAACATATCAGTGACGTTTGTGAGTAGTTGATCTGCAGTGCATAGTCCTACCATACTGACCATGGAATACTAGTGTCTAGTTGTCTGAAGCTTATGAATCATTTGAAGTTAAAGAACCGTTTTTCCCTTATGAATAGTTATGTGTAGCTTATGAACCATTTGTAGTATAAAAACCATTTGTGTTATGCTACAAAAAGAGTACCCGTTTTTAGCATAACGCCACTTTTGTAGCATAAAGGCACCACAGCTTTTGAATTTCTTGCTTAATTGAAACATACTGTTGTTTTCAGAAGACCTCTTGCAAGGCTTGATACTAGTTAATAAAGAGAAGACAGTGCTCTGTATGAAAAAGACAATGACAGTGATTGTGTCATCGGTACCACTGATAGGGTTAGGAATAAAACCAAAAAACCGGGAATCATTTGATAAGATTTGAGTATATTCAATAACTCTGGATCAAAATCAAATCTGCTATAATTTCCACTGGTATAAAATATTTTGAACAGGGTAAAAATTGCTAATTCCAATGCCTGGTCGTTGACATGCAAGCATTGGTTTCTTTCAGTAGCATGCTTTCCAAACTCACTAATTAGAAAGAACAATTGGGACTGAAAAAGAGGAGCTCTGCAAATGGGGGAAATATTGGACACCTGCTGCCATTGCCAATATTTAAATTGATGTATCATTTCTGGCAGAACATGCCAGAAATTAATTCACAGAGTTTTATGGCAGTGCCATCAGTTCTATCATGACAGTTTTAAATGGAGTATTCATGAAGGATGGGTAAACCTTTTTAGATTATGAGGGTTGTGTTTTAAGATTCTCTAGTGAGGGTAGGCTATATTTTGCAATTTCTAAATGGTTTAGACAGCAAGGAACCTGAAGTATATATATATATATATATATATATATATATATATATATATATATATATATATATATATATATACACTGGTTAAAGTAAATCAAATGAGTATTGATTGACATTTTATATCATACTTTACTGCGTGCATTTGCCCTGGGTAACCAGGCCGCTCCACTTTTGGGAGTCATGAGGGAAATTTGCAGAAGGCCCTCTCTGGGAGGAAACTAGCCCGACTTCTGCTAACATCAATGTTTAGGTTGAGCAAGTCTGTAGTTTTGTCAAATCCATGGTTCTCAGTTGTAGATGGGTTCATAAGAATGGAAAGTATAGTCTGCCACTTCTGTCAACAGGGAACCTATATGGAAAAGAAATTGATGTCTTGGAGAGAGGAAGGGAGGACGGAGAGACTGGGAGAGAATAGGAGACAAATAAAACAGACAAATAAGAGATCAAGGTTAAGAGAGAAATTGTCTTATTCATATTGTGGTGGCCGTGGCCAATGAAATGTAGACAAAGTCTTTGTGACAAGTTTGAAGTTTACTTGATGCTTGGTGTAACCTTTGGTAACAAGAGTCCATTGAGTATAATCCTAGCTTAATCTGTACAAAGAATATTGCCTCCTCTAGTCCTTAGGTACAGACTCCAATATCAGCAAGGTAGTCCAATAGGTTGATGTTAACAACACAGATCAGATGTAGTGATTGAGGAGGGAAGAGAGGGACCTGCTAGAGCAGGAGGTTTTATAAATAAGGTTATTTTTGAACAGCAGATGTAATTCTTGGGAAAATTCTGTCCCATATGGGATTAGTTCCTCAACACCAGACTGGGATCCTGAGTCTCATGTGATAACCATTACACCATGAGTCCTCAGCTGATACTGTGGGTGTTAAAACATCTACTGAAGGGCATGATTGATTGATTTGTGTTTTACAGCACTTTAGCGGCACTAAGTGGCTATCCCATGCTTCACAGGTTGATAATTTAACAGAGGAATGTGTCAGTGCCCGCGCATATGTGCACCATACACATCCTGAGGGGATAGGAAAGAGGAGATATAGACCCTTTTAAGTGGGCTAGGGAAGCCCGCTACTGAAGGGCAATATGCTACTTCTATGACTGAGTAATCAATTATAGATAAACAGGGTGATTTCACTTTGAAAGTATGACTGGTCAATTTAGTGTAGCGGTTAAGGCCTGGGACTAGAAATCTAGACCACACAGGTTCAAACCCCTGGTGTGATTTTGTTTTATTCTCAGTTGACCATTTTTGCAACAAATTCTAAAAATAATGTATTATAGTGAACATCCTCTTATTGCCAAAATAATAAAGGGGGGGGGGCTTCAGGGGGGCCTTTTACAAAGACTCCTTTTACCTTGTATGTGTAAGTTAAAAACACTATCCCCATGCAGTGTCGAACCCACATTCTGTGATTGAAAGTCAGACATGGTAACCATTATACTATTGAGACTGCTGGTGATTGTAGACTGGAACACCATATATTTATCATAGCTTTCCATTACAAACTCTACTATAAACTATAACTATAAGTTTGAAGTTTACTTGATGTGGTTTATTGCTGAAGTACCCACGCAAATGTCCTCAGGTGATACAACATTTCAGCAGTCCTTAGTCCTTAGAACATAATTGTGTACAATAACCACAAGTGAAGCTTGGTGTAACCTTTGGTAACACAGAGTCCATTGAGTATAATCCTAGCTTAACTTGTACAAAGAATATTGCCTCCTCTAGTCCTTAGGTACAAACTCCAATATCAGCAAGGTAGTCCAATAGGTTGATGTTAACAACACAGATCAGATGTAGTGATTGAGGAGGGAAGAGAGGGACCTGCTTTTATATGCTATCTAGAGGCTGAGATCAGATCGAGTCTCACATCATCCAGAAGGATGAAGTCAGCACAATGAGTGGTACACATCACATGCTTGCATCAGACAGGTATGAGTATGACATCAGCCAGTCAGAGTTCTTTGTGGTTTTGGAATACTGATGTAGGATTACCACATGATACTAGGTCATTGCAACATACAACCATCAACAGACCATTACTGTTCTAACCCAATCTATGATAAACTATGGCACTCCCAATGTTAGATACATACACCAGTAAATACAAGATACAACTCTATTATAAACTATAACCTTTCACTACACATAGGAACAGAGGAGGACTAGAGAGAGAAAGAGAGAGAGAGAGAGAGAGAGAGAGGGAGAGAGAGAGAGAGAGAGATACGAGAAAATGTATAAACTGATATAGTTCCTCAAAGACAGTCATTGAAAGAGGAAAGTGATAAGGAGAAATGATACTTTCTGAAAATGATTGATGAGACATGCCAGTGATAAAAGAATCTTTAATGAAAGGTCAATATCCAACTTATACTGTGGGAACTTATAGCATGGGAGCCTTCTTCACTTGAAAGACCCTATTTTCTTGCAATCATTCCCTTCACAGAGTGTTACCACTTCCTGAAAGTGACTTGCCTCTTTGATTTCTTTGTGAAAGCCTCCTAGGTTGAAGCTTTTTTTTGTGACATCAATGTCCTTTAATCTCTTCCTTGATCTAAAAGGGAAACAACCTCTGAAATGTTCGAGCCACATTTTCAGATATCAGTAAGTGTTGGAACCAGTGAACCGTCCATTATAAATCATAGGGTAACTTGGCTGAAAAGGATTTATAGTCTTTTTACATGGACAAAGTGACATATATAGATAATGTGACATATGATATGTTAAACAGGGAATGGAGCAGGAACTAGATTGCTCTTAATCATACAGAAATCATCGTAGAAAACATATCTAGATTGGTTCAAATCATACAAATATAAACAAAAGGTTTTCTACATTCCCATAACTTTAGCTGCCGCCTCTTCCCACCACCACAGATAGATACAAATTTCCTGGCATTTCCAAAACAGGACAAATTCAACAGCCCAAACTCTGTCATACTGCAAAGCCCATGCAAACTTTTGGCATCTTCAAACCATACCAGGGATATCAATAGTCATCCATAGTGTTTCAGTAAAGACTTCTTGAGACAGAAAAAGTGATATAAAGGTGGAAGCTTCAGGAGTGGAGGTGGATGCATGCCTTCATATTTGTTAACAAGAGGATCTTAGCTTCGTGTGGATATTGTCCAAATAGCCATGTTATCAACATATCCACAATAATTGGAGTCCATCATAACTACAAACTGTATTTTCTTTGATGAATTTAAGTCAAGTAAAAAAATCAACAAAGTAGAAATGGAGAGGAAATCAGTGAAATGTGACTGTATATCTTTAATACCAACCCTCTTAAAGGCAACACTTCTAAGTTAAGCCTTTAAGGACTGCCTGAAATTCCATGTTATTTTTTTTGCCTATCATACAGACCTTTATTAGTACATCAAAAACATTGGGCTCAACTGAAGTATAATTGCAGCATAAGAAGGTTACTCACTACTGCAGGATCATGTAGGATATAAAGCTTATAGTATGTAGGGCTGACCCCAGACTGCCAAGCTGGCATTAACAGCATAGCTACCTGCTGAGGCGGCAATAAAGTAGGTGTCTTCTGGCTCGTCAAGAGAGACATTTAAGGCTGAACCTTTTCATGGGTCTCAAAATGCAGCCATGTGAATGCTGTTAACTAGCTGTATCTGATGGCAGCTAATGAATTCTTGGGGGGTCACATGATCAAATGAGGTCATGTGGTTATAGTTTCATGCAGCTGTTGACAGCTGGATGCTGTGATGATGGGGTTTAATAGATTTGGCAAAAAAAAGGGGACCAAGATAACATACTCCAACCTCTCATACAATTGGAAAAAACGTCAACCCCAGTGATCTTGCCCCAAAACTAAGATAACTAGCTTTGATTTGGGATATTAGGAGGAAACTAGTCTGGTTTCTGATAACATCAATGTTTAAGATGCTCAAGTCTTATCTATCACATCCATGGTTCACAGTTGTGTGTGGTCTCATAAGAAGAGAAAGCACTGTCTGCCACTTCTCCCCTTCTCTCCATACTGTCTCTGAATCACTTCATCAATTCATCTATTGTCTCATATGTGTCTGTCTCCATGTCTATTTCTTCTCTTTCTATATAATAAGACAATCAAATCTAAATCTTTCTTATTGTCTGTCTCTTTGTCGGCTTTTCTCTTTGTGCCTTTGACTCTCCGTGTTTCTGTCTCTCCTTCCCTCCCACTCTCTCTCACCGAAATTGTCCGTAGGGGTAGTCTTTTTAGCCTTACTGCCTATTTTCTTTTTAGGTGGAGCAGCATTAGATGGTGTAGTATTAGTACGCTTCATCCTGGAAGTCGGATGGTCACTTCAGACGGTGATAGTGATGGATTAAATATGTAAGATTTATAAGGCGTATTGCTATGAACACTGGGTGAGAAAAGGTAAAGTGTGTCACCTGGTGCAACCGGGGTTGAGAGTTGCTCAGTGAATAGCAGAAGGTGAAGCCACCGGGATGAGTCCTTGAGAGTCTGGTGAGTACTTGGAACCACCACTAGGTGGAGTATGAATTTGCCTGTCAGTCTCATTACACGCAATTTATTAATTACTGATAATGACTGCTAGAATTGCATGAAATTCCATGTTCTTTTCTGCATCATACTGAACTTTGGTAGTACATCAAAACCATTAGGCTCAACTGAAGTATTAATGCAGCATAGGAAGGGTGATCACTACTGCACTGGTACACTGATGATCCAACCTTCATTAAATCACTATGCTGAACAAAAAGCGATAGACTATCTGTGCGAAGGTAACACCTGGTAGTAGCATCAAAGTTAGGTTGGCCTCTACCGCCCAACATTTTTGGGCTGGCCACAGACCTTACACTGGATTGATTGGTGCTCGGATGGTGATATCACTATCCCAGCAGAGGTAGAATTAACAGTAGGGCTAACAAAGATTGTACTCAGTAAACAAAAACAAAGTTGCAAAACGTTTCAGAGCGTTTCCCTATGGCTCCTTATCATGGCAGAATGTTTTAATTTTTTTTTGTGGTTTATAGTGAAACTAAAAATAACAACACAACTAAAGTTCCAACTTTAGTTTTTCAAAGTGGCCCTTTTATTTGTAGAAATTGAACCAACAGTTTTGGCACTCTAGGGCCTTCATCAGGGTTAGTACTTCACAAAATTATTCTCATAAGGTGTGTCATGAGTCGTTACACGTCAGTCATATAAATAGTGCATCATGAGTAAAATTACAATGGTACTTCCTGGATACAATGTTTCTATGGTAACAATACATGGCAACGGGTCATTTTCAACATTTGTCTAGTGATATATAATTAATTCATGTGGGTATAGCATAATATCACATTTGTACAGTGAATCTCAGGTACTCTATCAGTCATAACAGTTATAATTTATAAATAAATAACATGAAACTAGTGGCCTCAAAAAATGTTTTTTTAATAGGTATGCATGTTTTAAAATGTTAAAAACGGGTTTTTGATGTTAAATAACGTTTTTTGTTGTTGATTTGGTATGCACATCTCCAGTCAGATTATATAGCTAACCCCAGCCTACCAAACTGGCATTGGTAGCAATTTTGCTGGCCAAGGCTGCAACAAAGTGGATGTCTTGAGGCTAGGTGAGCTAGGCAACTTATGGTTTAATGTTTGAAGGTCTCAAAATGCAGCGACATGAACAGTGTTAACTAGCCTATGGGGAAATCAATAGTAACTTTGCCTGATGGTAGCTATGAAATTCTTGGGGTCACATGATCAAAATGAGGTCATGATATCATGTGACTGCCTATAGTTGGCAATTGTGATGCTGTGGAGATGGGATTTGATAGATTTTGGGAAAAGGGGGAACCAAAATACCCTTCTCCAAGCTCTCATAAAACTAGAAAAACATCAACCCTACTTATACTGTCCCCATTCCTTCTGCCATGAGGCCATTAGTTCCAATTAATTTGATTTTGATTCTGTTAGTTAGCAGCCTCACACATCCAGTCACTAACAAAACCTGTTCACACATGTGTGACAGGTGTCCTTACTGTGGAATCTTTATAGGGTTATCACTTTATGGTCTGCTTAGTTCATTGTTGGACATTCATCCGAAACCAATGCAAGTTCAGTCATTGCACTCCCACACACCAACTTTTACTGCCAAAACCTTCATCATGTAATTTTACCATTGATAGAAAATGCCTCAGAGAAATAGTTAAAAACGGTATTATTGCAAAGTATTTGAAGTGGTAACTAACCCACGCTAATTTCACTCATGATGAACTCTGGGAAAGAGGAGTTTTCCAGTTATTTGATTGTAATCATAAATCCAGAGAAATGATGTTTTATTTGTAATTGACCATTTAAATGATTGGCAGAGTAGAATCCATTAACTATTTCATTCCTATTTTATTGTCATAAACAACAAACAACATGACTGTACCTCTGCCTTTCTGGTTGGTTAAATTAGAAAAAAAACTTGTCTTTAGGGATTGCATATTGTTTCAACGTACAGGGTCTTTCCATCTTGTTTAAGAGTAACTCACCAGGAAATCACTTCAAAGATATTGAACCGGGCCAACCTGGAGTGAGATGGGCATTTATGGTTGACTTAAATCCAGGTATTACAACCCAATCATTACAAGAAGTAACGGTAAGTAGTTTAGGCAAATTATACAGCAAGTTGGGTATCATTAAATGGCTGCTGTTATGTGTATATGTAATTTAAGCTTATGGCTACAGATGCATGCCTTTGGTAGGATCTATAATAATAGTAACGAACAGGGGATATTGAGCTAGCATTGGCCTCCACAGATTGCAAGATTACAAGAAACGACGTCCAACGATGGTTTGGGAAATTCACATTCATACACCACACTCTAAGTACTGATACTCACCCAAGGGGCTGAAATAATACATGGATGCTGCATTATAGAATAACTCAACACATAACATTGTAAACTTTATGCACAGTCAGGTATAGCTTTGAATGTGTCAAGTTAATGCTGTTTACCTCCATACGACCATAAGATATGTGAATAACAGCAAAACACTTCAATTCTTCCGATAGTTTTGATATGCAATTGAAATGTGTTCAGTTGTGTGTACATTATCAAATCATCATATTCTTACTTTCGTACAGTGATTGGGATTTTCTCTTCCATACAAGGTGGTCTGAGGTCGAAGTGTGTGGCAAACATGAACTATCTCCATCCTGACCTTGATACAACAATATCTATGGCTCTGACTCTCTGATATCAGTACCATGCAGTCTGGATATAGATTGGGTTTCTTCCCCTAGGACTGTAACATGACCAAATCATCCTGCCTCAAGTTAACCAGCCTGGGGAAAAGATCAATAAGATGCACATAATACATGGATTACATCGACACCATGGTTTTTATGTCAAATATCCAAGTAAATTGGCATCAGGATTCCTGTTGGCCTGTAGTCTGACATAACAGCATTGATTATCATTCGTTACAATTGAATTGAAAGGGGAGATTATTTCTTTTCTTTTAGGAGCTTCATCCTACACATTGGGTATCAGTTCATTACATGAGGGAGGACACAAGCAGAGTTAGGTCATGGTGTGAGGAAAAAAAATTGCTCTTGGAGTGTTGGATGGTTATCCAATTGAATACAAATAAGTATTATATCCTGTGATTTATTGTAAGTACCATGTCTACTGCCTGCATGCACTGCTTGGCACCGCAATGTCATCAACCACTAGCCCTAAGTCCTACTTATCAGCTCCCTTTGAAGCCTGACCAAGATATGCAAAATTAGTGGGAGGGCATGTGGCATGCACATGACAACATAAGAGTTTAGTTATCACCGTGAAAACACCACTATATCCTTTATTGTAATCAGGATTGTAGGGTCGAAATAGAGAGTTCTGGACTAAAGAGGGATATAGGAAATAGGAGACATCTGGATAATACGGGTAAAAAGGGAAATAATTTGTACAGAAATGGGTTGGGAATTCAATCATGTCTAATATGAAGCAATATATTGATGCCTTAGATGGTCTGAATTGAATTATTCTAATTTATATGTTTGAATAATTATGGTGATATAGTTTCTTCAGTCCTAAATGGGGATTACCCTAGTGGCCCGTGAATCACTCACATAAATTCATACATATAAAATGATTTCCTCTGTGGATGAGTAAAAAGTGTAGTGTGTGCAGAAAGAAAGCCAACTTATCTTACCACCTGCACCTTGAAGAACACAGAGTATAACACCTGACACAGGGTAGGAACACAAAAATATAAGCTAAGCTGAGAACATAATGGGTATTGATAACTCTATACTATGGTATAAGTTGCATATGTAAAAAGTGCTACATAAGAGAACAATATTTGAAAAAAATCCACCGGAGGATGCCAGTCTCCCCTAAGGGCAAAGTAAATGCATTCCATTGAGGGCATCTCTGTATTTATTTGTTGCAAGCATCTCTTTAGCTACATGTCAGGAATACATATTTCCAATGTGATTGTATCCCCATCCAGATGAGGAAATAAGGTTATGGTCAGAGTGAAGAATGGTTAGGTAATATGCACGTAAGGAAAGGTAGGAAAAGGTCAGGGATGATCATATAAGGCAGATGAAATGAGAGACTACTGCAGAACAGATGGTGGAAGAGAATATCCCGTGAATAGGTATGCATGACCCTAGAGCTAACTGTAAGGAGAGGTTAAATATGGACAAAGCAGGTGTTAAAAAGAATACAATATAATAAAATGCGAAGTGTGAAGATAACGTTGCTTATAGTACACACATGTAAACACTGCATGATTGGACTTGGGTCAAAACGTGTTGTTAAAGTCTATTTTGAAATAGGCTATACACTCCAAAAATAAATTTTACATTCCACCCTCGAGTACACTATATGGAATCAGGAGAACTACAAGCATACAGTTCGGGAGTCAGTTGATATGGTTCCAATGTACTCAATAAACAAGGGGTTCACACCTGTTATAAATCCAACTGGTAACAGATTTAGATTGGTTTAAATCATACAAATTGATTATCAAAAACAAAAAGTCCTAATCACTTTCTGCTCACGCTTCTTCCCACCACCACAGATTGATAAGAAAATGGTTGCACAACAACTGACTGCCTGACATATCCCAGAATTCCACAGCCCAAACTCTACCCTACTCCAAGGCTAATGCAAACACTGTGGCATCTTCAAACCATACCGAAATTCCATGTTCTTTTCTTGTCTATCATACTGACCTTTGGTAATACATCAAAACCATTAGCTTCAACTGAAGTATAAATGCAGCATAGGAATGATGTTCTGTGTGGAAAGGAAGCCAGCCTACCTAAATCAAGAGCACAAAGTATAAAACCTGCCACATGGTAGGAACACAAAAAGTCAAATGTGACAGATCAAAGAAAGATTGGAAAAAGGCAACACAAGATGAGAACGGGTATCAATACCTGTTGGCCTATACCATGAGGTAAGTTCCAGATATAAAAAGAGGTGCACAAGAGAACAAAAGAGACATTTGCCATTCCACCCACATGCACAGTACATGGTATCAGGATAACTACATACATACTACTTGAAAATGAGTTAATAATGAGATCAGAAAGATCAGAGTTTTATTGCACACAGCTGCCATCAATTCTTACCAGAGAACATATTTCACAAAATTGGTTTCACAGCCCCATCATGCAAATTGATTTACACAGAAAGAAACATCAATGCGATCAATAATGGATGGAATATTTGATGCTACTAGCAACACAGAGAGAGAGAGAGAGAGAGAGAGAGAGAGAGAGAGATTAACGTGTACAATTTGCATAGAAAGAGAAGGAACGAACGAGGTAGAGACAGGGACAGAAGGAGAAAGATGGTTATTAGAAAAAGGTCTTCTTGAAATATCAGAAAATGATTGATGAGAAATGGGGAATCCAACAGCATGTATCAGTGGTAAAAGAATCTTCAAGCAGAGATCAATACCCAGCTTACTCTGTCAATAAGACGGGAGCCTTCTTCACTTCAAAGACCCTATTTTCTTGCAATCGGTCCTTTCCCAGAGTGTTACCACTTCCTGAAAGTGACTTTTGCCTCTTTGATTTCTTGCCTTGTGAAAGCTTCCTATTGAAGTTTTTTGCGACTGCCAGAACTTTAAGTCTCTTCCAATTTAAAGAGATACAACCTCGAGCTCCGAAATATCAGAGCTACATGTGTCAGAACCAGTAAATATTCCATCGTAAATCCCGGGGTAAATTTGAAGAAGGTCTCATGAACTTTACATGGGCAAAGTGAGATATTTAGATAATGTGACATATTATGTATGTTGAACGGACAATAAAAAAAGTGTACTAAAATTGGTTCCAATCAATCAAACAAATTAATTATAAGAAAAACCGTAGTCTATACACCAATCTCTTGAATTCATGCCCTCTTCTATTGCCAAAGATTCACACTAGAACGGTTGCACCTCACATTGCCTGAGGATTTGGATGTTTCAATGACCATAGAAAGGTAAAACCCGAGGGGATTCACAAGATGGATGCATCCTTTAGTTTTGCGTAATAATAGGATTTTAACATTCCGTGGAATTTTACCTATGGGAAGAGTGTTTTATTATCAATACATCTGTTTGAAATTGAGTCCCTCATAGCTAACAACTTAAATTGATTATCGAAAACCTACAAAAAAGAAATCAATAGAAAATCTGTGTTATATGAGACTTTACCTTTAACATTAACCCCCCTGAAGGCCACACTTCTATATCAGCCAATTAAAGACTGTATGGTGCTTAATGATGCCTTATGGATGCCTTGTGTGGGAATGTATCAAACCACCGGGTAGGAATGAATCACGAATTAACAAGTTACTCATCAGGTCTGCAAGGTTGCCCAGAAAGGATTAGATTTTGTTATTGGGATGCTTAGACCTGCTAGCAGCATCAAAACCAGGCTTTTCACTCAACTTTTGCATTCTCAGTCTGAATTCAGGCCTCACCCTTCACTATCCCAGCAGAGTCAGCTCAACTTTACCCTTCAAGGACCAAGCTGGCCCCAACTCGACCACTATAGCGTGAGTCATCACCGGCTCACAGGGATGCTGGGTAGTTTTGCCGGCTGGTTATTTTAGTGCTTATTTGTAGGCAGGTACATTGCGTAGTAATCTTCCCCAGATCAATCCTAAACGCGAGAGAGCTATTCCCAAGATGCAGAACGGCAAGATTGCTTCAAGGACAGGACAGCATCTAAAAATAACCTGGGGGAGTTTATCAACACTGTCGGTATATATGTTAAGCTTAAGGTGGATTGCAAAGTATAAAGGAAGCCAAGTTTAGAAATCCATAATGTACTCTTTGCAATATCACGAGGATGTTTCATCAAACTGTTTTGGTAAAAGAAAAAATGGATTCAGGAATTTGAAAAGGAAGAGAAGACAACACCATGATTGCACCACCAATGTAACTTCATTCCATTGGATTCCTAGACACCAGGTTTTCTGACAAAACTTACATGTTGTTTCACCACTGATTGAAAGTACATCACAGATCAGAGGAATTGTTAAAAAGGCATTTATTTTAGAGGATCTGAAGTGGCAATAACCTGATGGTGATTTCACTGCTGATGAACTGTGCCAATAAAGAGTTTTCCAGTTATGTGATTGTAATCATGAATTCAAGGAATTCCTCTTTTATTCTTTACTATGCATTCAAAAGATTGGCAGAATTGGACCAACCATTTCATTGTCCTTTCATACCTAATTCAGTTTAGAGCAATTTAAGTGAACCTTTGCTGATGAACCTGACTTTCATTGTTTCCTTTATGAATTATCATCAGGCCATAATAGAGTTATTTGATAAAAGACTTGTACAGATTTAAGCAGTTGCATAGGACTCCAACTCTTGGAATTCTATCCTGGACAGAATCAAATTCTCATTGGGAAGAGGGGAGGGTCTCACTTGGGGCCCTCTCGTATAGGCCCTCCCATTAACTCCTCTTCCTACACCGGTGTATTATCAACTTCATTGCAGAATCAGGTATAGCTGTGAATGTTTCCTATTGATGTTGCTTCCTCCCAAAAGGAATATGTATGAATTACACCAAAGTTGATTGAAATGTGTTTATAAATTTGCACAATATGCAATCACCCTATTCTTTGTTTTATACAGTGAAAGAGATATATGAAATCATTCTGTTCTGAATGTTTTACAGCTATGGTTCTCACTGTTTGATACCAGTATCACCCAGCCTATATAAAGATAGGCTTTCTCCCCCTAGGACTGCAATAGGACTCAATACTCACACCCTGAGTTAACCAAACCAGGGGATCAGATCAATAAGATGCACATAATACATGGGTTATATTGACACCACAGTATTTTATGTCTCAGATCCAAGTAACATTGGCAATAGGATTGCTGCAGGTGTATACTGATGATCTGCCGTATAAGGTCCAACACAGTAGCCTGGATTATTACCCACTCCAATTACATTGAAAGGAGAATATCCCCTGCCCTTTCTACTCCCTCTAAAGGCTTTGCCCCTGAAGCTTTAGTGTCACTTTAATCAAGACAGGAGGGAAGACACAATCATAGGTAGATTTTGGGGTGAATAAAAATTTGCCCAAGGAATGTTGAATGGTGACCTAACTGAATATAAATGAGGGTTTATCCTGTGATTTATTGTAAGTACCCCTGTCCACTGCCTCATGCATTGCTCAGAAGCGCAACGGCCATGACTTATAATGTCAACATCCTTTAAGGCGTCACCCAGATATGTTAATTAGGGTCAGGGCATGTGACATGCACATGACACCAAGGCAGTGTAGTTATCACCATGGAAACAACAGTATCCTTTTTTCTGATCAGGATTGTAGGGTCAGGTCCAGAAAAGCAAAGTGTCCCATAAAGGAGGATAAAGGGAATTTATTTTGGGTAAGAAGTACCTTGTACAGATAAAATGGAGGATGCAAGAAAGTATAGTTTCTACCTGAAATTCAAATCAAAATATGATATCGTCAGGGTTTGTGAGTATTTTATTTGTAGTTAGAGGCTCTGAAATACAGGACCAGGCTATTCCGGGGATAGGGAAAATATGGGCCCCCCTAGGTTAAAGCTACTGGATTGCCTAATGCTTCTATAATCAAAATGAAATAAATTAAGGATTTACAGCTAGTTAATCCGAAAGAAAGTCTCCAGAGCAAAAGCCAATATCCAACTTACTATTGATAAAATGGGTATTAACTGCTACTTCTACAATACTCAAAAACCCCATTTTCTTGCAACCCTAATTTCTTTTAGATGCAGCAAGAAAGGCAATTCAATTGTGAGACAAGGATACTAAACTTTAAAATGGTATGTTTGAAAAATCAAGACCAAAGTGCACCTTGTAAGTCTGGCATGAACTCAGACTGTGCCTTAAGCGTTGGTTCCACAGCCATACAATCGGTCGGAATAGCTCTAATCCGACGATTTATAATATATCAAAAGTATAGAAAAAAATCGGTTGGATTAGTGCTAATCCGACTGATTTATGCCTGTGGAACCAGCGCTTTATGCGTACCCAGCAAATTGTCGTTATCTGTCGCCATGATTGGTCATCAATGGTGACTCCTTTTTGAGTGATAAATCACTGCGTCATCTCTCGCCACTGTGTGTCAGTCTCACATGACATGACGATTTATCACAACAGTCTCCAACATGATCTCACTCACTGCATGAGTATGTGCCACTGCCTGTCAACTCTCACTCAGAATGGCGGCTTATCACAACCATCGCCAACATGGATCTGACTCACTGTGTGATTATGTGCCACTCCCAGTCAGGTCTCACTCAGAATTGCTACTTATCACCAACATCACTAATATGGATCTCACTCCCTGTGTGAGTATGCGCCACTCCCAGTCAACTCTCACTCAGAATGGCAGCTTATCACCAGCATAGCATACATGCATCTCACTCACTCCGTCAATATGTGCCACTGTCTGTCCACTCTCACTCAGAATGGGGACTTTTCACCTGCATTGCCACATGGCTCTCACACACTGCATGAGTTTGTGTCACTCTTAGTTAATATTCTCTAAAAAATGGCGACTTATCACCACCATCGCTGACATGGATGTCACTCCCTGTGTGAGTGTGTGCCACTGTCATCAACTCTCACACAAAATGGTGACTTATCACCACCATTGCCAACATTGGTCTCACTCAATGCATGAATTTGTGTCACTCCAAGTCAATGCTCTCTGAGGACTGCATTATCTGTCACTTACTCTCACTCAGAATGGCAACTTATCACCACCATTACCAAAGTTGTTGAGACAGCACCACTGTTCAACATGTAGCCTATCTAGGAAGTGTAGGCATGAAGTATAAGTCCTATACGTATCAAATGTGCTTTGTTTCACACTGATTTCCATGTAATACTTCAGAGTTGAATCAAATAAGATTATATAGAGAAAATATCAATTGAATTTAGATAGAGGTATCTCTAAAATGAAAGCAACTATCCATAAACACCTTTTCTCTAGCTTTCACTAGTGACTCCAAGTTCAAAACACAGGACGGGGTCACTTTCCCGCTGAGTTTGGCACTCTCCATGCTATCTTCTGGTGTGAAATCTGGTGCAGAGTGCACTAAGGAGGGTTGTGGGAACTTCCTGTTTTTAAGTAGGTCAACAAAACAAGCATGCCGAGCCACGCCCGCCTAGCTGCAGACAAGACAGGACGATTCTGCTCCACAATATTCTTCATCATGCCACCCACCCAGCTTAGTATTTTCTTTAGGCAATTTAACACAAAAATCAGAAATAGGTTGTAGTGGTGGCTTCAGGTACTTTTCATGGTCATTTGGTGACAAAATCCACGATTTACTTCACACATATGCTGTAATTTCTCTATTATGCAGTGCTATCACCAAAATTATAAAAGTAATAGACAAGGGTATTAAATACAATTTTTACATCTCTTTGATATTGTACTTAGCTATAAATGGTCATGGCCATACACCTATGGCTGGAGCCATATAGAGTGCAGTCTCCATCCTGATGAAACCTCTCCGTCTTGAACTTCATACAACATTATCTATGGCTCTTACTGTGTGATGTCAGTATCATCCAGACTGAATATATATCGGGTTTCTTCCCTTAGGACAAAGACACGCCCAAATCGTTCTACCTTGAGTTAACCAGCATGAGGATTGGATCAATAAGATACATATAATGCATGGATTACATTGTCACTGTGATGTTTTATGTCTAATATGCGAGTAACATGGGCATTTAGATTCCTGTGGGCTTAAGGAGTGATCATTTTTTAACAACAGGGGGGGGCTGGTGGGTATGTGTGTGGATGCGTGAAAAGAATCTTGACCCCCCTCTCGAGGGTGGGCTCAACCCCCCAGAACGTCCCCTTTTAGCCTATAGTAACGCACAGGGTTTTCCACTGAAAACAGGTGAAATTATTTTGACCCCCCATCAGAGGTGTTGAAAAAATTCTGACCCCTCCTGTCAAGGGGTTGAAAAAATTCTGACCCTCCTCAAACCTACCAGCTCCCCCTGTTGTTAAAAAATGATCACTCCCTTATACAGATGATTTATGGATGGATTATTATTCATTACAATTGCATTGAAGGAGGAGATTATTTCTTTCCTTCTAGGAGCTTCACCCTACACCTTGGGTATCAACTTGGGAATTTTGCTCTTGGAGTGTTGGATGGTGACCCGGCTGAACGCAAAAAAAAAAATGTTTTATCCTGTGGTTTACTGTAAGTTCTGACAGTCGGCATGTACTTTCTAGCAGAGAAATGGCAACAACCCTGACTCCTACTTTGCCCCTTTTGAAGTCTGACCCAGATATACAAATTAGGGAGAGGGCATGCACATGTCACCATGAGGTCATGGTCAGAATAGGGAAGGACGATCCCAAGAGGAATACAAGGGAATAGGGATTTAGGTCAGGTAGAAGGGGGAGCTGTTTCTGCTAAAACAAAGATAGCAGGGATCTCCAAGTTATCTGCTTTTCAATGTGTTGTTAGCAGTACCCTTCTCTTCTTATTGTTGATTCTATGGCATTGTCAAATTTCATTGTCAATGACTATGTCAATGTATGGTCAATGCATGATCACAAGAGCTCTGCCTATATTCAGAGAGCATTAATGATTTAAAGATAAAGATGAAAGTGTATGTATATACAGCATATGTGGGTATTGTGATATTCAAATATACAGGAGTTCACAGTGCAAATTCGTTTCCCACGTGCAGGCTATTCTAAGTATACTTAAATTGCCCCACATTGATAAAATTATGACTCTTAGATTTCATCAGATAGCATGTACCTACTTTCACAGGAGTGGAAGTATCTTTCAATTTTGACTCCTGGACAAGCCACGAGGGGTCAGGTCACAGTGTATATATGACCTTTATGCAGCAAAAGTGGTGTTATGCTTCAAAATGGAACCTTTTGTAGCAAAAGGACACCCCTTGGGCCTTAATGCTACAAAACAGACATTAAAGCATAAATGGTTCTTATGCTACAAATGATTCATAAGCTACAAATGGTTCATATGCCACAAATGGTTTATAAGCTACAAATGGTTCATATGCCACAAATGGTTTATAAGCTACAAATGCTTCATAAACTACAAATGGTTCTTATACTATAAACGCCTCTTGTATGCTAAAGTTCTAATCAATCAACAATCCAACCACAGCTGAAGGTTTGCAAACTTTTTCTATGTGAAAATGGTGAGGAATGAGGACAATATTGTATTTTCTCTGCAGCTGATATGAACAAATAAGGGGTTACACCTAAATAGGTTTTTGGGCCAGGGAGGTTATTTGTAACAAACATTGATTTTGAAGTTAAACTCAAACTTCTTTAATTGGCAGATTTGTTAGATTCCATATACTGGTAGCTGGATTCAGTGCTGAAATAAACCTAATACATCCCCCTTTGCACAACTCCCCTCCCATATGGGATTATAGCTCTTGACACTAGCTCAAATTCGCATTCACTTCCTTGTCTCCAAGTGTGAAGCTTTCTATCCAATCAGTGATCATTCTGAAAATTGTCCATTGTCTCAGCAACTGGGGTTTGAATTTAAATGTTCAATGTAAACTATTTTACTATGAACATTTTAAATATCACCTGCAACATGATATAGACGTTAACCCCTTCAAGTATAACATAAAACCAACATATATACAGGTTTATGGTGTCACCATTAACATATCAGTGACGTTGGTGAATAGTTGATCTGCAGTGCATAGTCCTACCATACTGACCATGGAATACTAGTGTCTAGTTGTCTGAAGCTTATGAATCATTTGAAGTTAAAGAACCATTTTTCCCTTATGAATAGATTATGTGTACACTGAGAAAATTCTTCCTGACAAAGTGACATGTATACCCATGTCAACTTGATTTGACACAGAGAGCACAGGTCATTGGGACATGTGCACATATGTCACCATGACAACTGTAGCACACAGTAATCCTCATATGATTTGACATGCCTTAAAATGCCATGTCATCTGTGAGTTGACCAGGGTCACGGCCATGTCGAAGGCACTTGACATGTGATGGTTTGACATACATAATTGTTCTAGGATATTCCACTAGATGGAGCAAACAACCATTTTGGTACCAGGACTAATCACTACCAAGAAGTACTACCAACACTTGAGACATTTGATGTATCTGTGTCATTTTGTTTTCATGAAGAATAGATCACTAAGGTCTGTAAATACTATCAATAAATGGTAGTGAATTCTATTTCGTTGTTAAATCTGCATTTGTTATTGAATATCAAAATAGACACCCACCATCCTGAATACTCCAACTGGAGTGGTTAGACACCTTATGTGTGGGTCAGTGAAAATACCAAAGGACTGTATTCTAACCCACAATCTATAATCTCAGTATCTACAGTACAGGGAGACATATGGCATTGCCATGCACCTCCATGCCCTTGTCTTATGGACTGCATAGAGGTCCTCAGTCAAGTAGGAGTTCTGTAGATAGGAAAAAGTGCCTTAGTGTTGCAGGCCTGTGGGACTATGATATCCCCTGCCTTCTATTATAGGCCTCCCTTGATTGAACCATTGGTACATAGTTATTGACTGCTCTTGACCCTTACATAATTGTCTCACAGTATTACCTAGCACTCAGGTGAATGGATCAGAAATATGTGACGTGTCTTTATTACGCATGTCAAATGGAGTTGACAAACCAAATATGAGAGGGTCAACCTCATTTGACATGCCTTCATACATGTCATCTGGGAGACAAATTGTGACCTGTGCAGTATGTGTCAAAGCGATCAGTGTTCTTTCCTCTGTGTAGCTTATGAACCATTTGTAGTATAAAAACCATTTGTGTTATGCTACAAAAAGAGTACCCGTTTTTAGCATAACGCCACTTTTGTAGCATAAAGGCACCACAGCTGTTGAATTTCTTGCTTAATTGAAACATACTGTTGTTTTCACGAAGAACTCTTGCAAGGCTTGATACTAGTTAATAAAGAGAAGACAGTGCTCTGTATGAAAAAGACAATGACAGTGATTGTGTCATCGGTACCACTGATAGGGTAAGGAATAAAACCAAAAAACCCGTTGGGAATCATTTGATAAGATTTGAGTATATTCAATAACTCTGGATCAAAATCAAATCTGCTATAATTTCCACTGGTATAAAATATTTTGAACAGGGTAAAAATTGCTAATTCCAATGCCTGGTCGTTGACATGCAAGCATTGGTTTCTTTCAGTAGCATGCTTTCCAAACTCACTAATTAGAAAGAACAATTGGGACTGAAAAAGAGAAGCTCTGCAAATGGGGGAAATATTGGACACCTGCTGCCATTGCCAATATTTAAATTGATGTATCATTTCTGGCAGAACATGCCAGAAATTAATTCACAGAGTTTTATGGCAGTGCCATCAGTTCTATCATGACAGTTTTAAATTGAGTATTCATGAAGGATGGGTAAACGTTTTTAGATTATGAGGGTTGTGTTTTAAGATTCTCTGTGAGGGTAGGCTATATTTTGCAATTTCTAAATGGTTTAGACAGCAAGGAACATGTACACTGGTTAAAGTAAATCAAATGACTATTGATTGACATGTTTATATCATACTTTACTGCGTGCATTTGCCCTGGGTAACCAGGCCGCTCCACTGTTGCAGTTGAGCTATACTTTTTCCATAGGGCAATAGTATCTCTGATTTTTTTGCGAGTTTTTTTGCAGTTGTTTTCAGGAGCTCTGGGTTTTCCATGGATAGTTCAGGTGTTGTGACTTGTGTTTCACTATTCTCGAGATATCCAGATATACAATTTCCATTTTCAGATGTCCTGCCCCCAAACAAAGATGACTAGCTTTTGTCTTGGGAGTTATAAGTGAGATTTGCAGAAGGCCCTCTCTGGGAGGAAACTAGCCTGACTTCTGCTAACATCAATGTTTAGCTTGAGCAAGTCTGTTTTTTTTTGGTGAAATCCATGGTTCTCAGTTTTACATGGGTTCATAAGAATGGAAAGTATAGTCTGCCACTTCTGTCAACAGGGAACCCTATATGGAAAAGAAATTGATATCTTGGAGAGAGGAAGGGAGGAGGGAGAGACTGGGAGAGAATAGGAGACAAAGAAAACAGACAAGAAAGAGATCAAGGTTTAGAGAGAAATTGTCTTATTCATATTGTGGTGGCCGTGGCCAATGAAATGTAGACAAAGTCTTTGTGACAAGTTTGAAGTTTACTTGATGCTTGGTGTAACCTTTGGTAACAAGAGTCCATTGAGTATAATCCTAGCTTAACCTGTACAAAGAATATTGCCTCCTCTAGGTACAGACTCCAATATCAGCAATGTAGTCCAATAGGTTGATGTTAACAACACAGATCAGATGTAGTGATTGAGGAGGGAAGAGAGGGACCTGCTAGAGCAGGAGATTTTAAGAATAAAGTCATTTTTGAACAGCAGATGTAATTCTTGGGAAAATTCTGTCCCATATGGGTTTGGTTCCCCAACACCAGACTGGGATCCTGAGTCTCATGTGCTAACCATTACACCATGAGTCCTCAGCTGATACTATGGGTGTTAAAACATCTACTGAAGGGCAATATGCTACTTCTATGACTGAGTAATCAATTATAGATAAACAGGGTGATTTCACTTTGAAAGTTTGACTGGTCAATTTAGTGTAGTGGTTAAGGCCTGGGACTAGAAATCTAGACCACACAGGTTCAAACCCCTGGTGTGATTTTGTTTTATTCTCAGTTGACCACTGTCATTTTTGCAACAAATTCTAAAAATAATGTATTATAATGAACATCCTCTGATTGCCAAAATAATAAAGGGGGGCTTCAGGGGGGGCCTTTTATAAAGACTTCTTTTTACCTTGTATGTGTAAGTTAAAAACACTTTCCCCATGCAATCTCGAACCCACATACTGTGATTGAAAGTCAGACATGGTAACCATTATACTATTGAGACTGCTGGTGATTGTAGACTGGAACACCATATATTTATCATAGCTTTCCATTACAAACTCTACTATAAACTATAACTATAAGTTTGAAGTTTACTTGATGTGGTTTATTGCTGAAGTACCCACGCAAATGTCCTCAGGTGATACAACATTTCAGCATAGTCCTTAGAACATAATTGTGTACAATAACCACAAGTGCAGCTTGGTGTAACCTTTGGGAGGAGGGAGAGACTGGGAGAGAATAGGAGACAAAGAAAACAGACAAGAAAGAGATCAAGGTTTAGAGAGAAATTGTCTTATTCATATTGTGGTGGCCGTGGCCAATGAAATGTAGACAAAGTCTTTGTGACAAGTTTGAAGTTTACTTGATGCTTGGTGTAACCTTTGGTAACAAGAGTCCATTGAGTATAATCCTAGCTTAACCTGTACAAAGAATATTGCCTCCTCTAGGTACAGACTCCAATATCAGCAATGTAGTCCAATAGGTTGATGTTAACAACACAGATCAGATGTAGTGATTGAGGAGGGAAGAGAGGGACCTGCTAGAGCAGGAGATTTTAAGAATAAAGTCATTTTTGAACAGCAGATGTAATTCTTGGGAAAATTCTGTCCCATATGGGTTTGGTTCCCCAACACCAGACTGGGATCCTGAGTCTCATGTGCTAACCATTACACCATGAGTCCTCAGCTGATACTATGGGTGTTAAAACATCTACTGAAGGGCAATATGCTACTTCTATGACTGAGTAATCAATTATAGATAAACAGGGTGATTTCACTTTGAAAGTTTGACTGGTCAATTTAGTGTAGTGGTTAAGGCCTGGGACTAGAAATCTAGACCACACAGGTTCAAACCCCTGGTGTGATTTTGTTTTATTCTCAGTTGACCACTGTCATTTTTGCAACAAATTCTAAAAATAATGTATTATAATGAACATCCTCTGATTGCCAAAATAATAAAGGGGGGCTTCAGGGGGGGCCTTTTATAAAGACTTCTTTTTACCTTGTATGTGTAAGTTAAAAACACTTTCCCCATGCAATCTCGAACCCACATACTGTGATTGAAAGTCAGACATGGTAACCATTATACTATTGAGACTGCTGGTGATTGTAGACTGGAACACCATATATTTATCATAGCTTTCCATTACAAACTCTACTATAAACTATAACTATAAGTTTGAAGTTTACTTGATGTGGTTTATTGCTGAAGTACCCACGCAAATGTCCTCAGGTGATACAACATTTCAGCATAGTCCTTAGAACATAATTGTGTACAATAACCACAAGTGCAGCTTGGTGTAACCTTTGGTAACACAGAGTCCATTGGGTATAATCCTAGCTTAACTTGTACAAAGAATATTGCCTCCTCTAGTCCTTAGGTACAAACTCCAATATCAGCAAGGTAGTCCAATAGGTTAATGTTAACAGCACAGATCAGATGTAGTGATTGAGGAGGGAGGAGAGGGACCTGCTTTTATATGCTATCTAGAGGCTGAGATCAGATCGAGTCTCACATCATCCAGGAGGATGAAGTCAGCACAATGAGTGGTACACATCACATGCTTGCATCAGACAGGTATGAGTATGACATCAGCCAGTCAGAGTTCTTTGTGGTTTTAGAATACTGATGTAGGATTACCACATGATACTAGGTCATTGCAACATACAACCATCAACAGACCATTACTGTTCTAACCCAATCTATGATAAACTATGGCACTCCCAATGTTAGATACATACACCAGTAAATACAAGATACAACTCTACTATAAACTATAACCTTTCACTACACATAGGAACAGAGGAGGACTAGAGAGAGAGAGAGAGAGAGAGAGAGAGAGAGAGAGAGAGATACGAGAAAATGTATAAACTGATATAGTTCCTCAAAGACAGTCATTGAAAGAGGAAAGTGATAAGAAGAAATGATACTTTCTGAAAATGATTGATGAGACATGCCAGTGATAAAAGAATCTTTAATGAAAGGTCAATATCCAACTTATTCAAGGTCCACATTCAAGGTCCACATGAGCCTGATCTGGTGGATGTCATTAAAATTGGTATTAAATGATTAGTGAAGAAATACAACATACTAATGTCAAAATACCCATTTGTCCCCATTTCGTCGGAACAAGCCATATGTGGATCAACATGGTAAAGGTACGCTCTCACACCCCCTCTTGTGTGTACCCTTTCCGTGTTGGTCCACATATATAGATAATGTGACATATGATATGTTAAACAGGGAATGGAGCAGGAACTAGATTGCTCTTAATCATACAGAAATCATCGTAGAAAACATATCTAGATTGGTTCAAATCATACAAATATAAACATTCCCATAACTTTAGCTGCCGCCTCACCCCACCACCACAGATAAATACAAATTTCCTGGCATTTCCAAAACAGTACAAATTCAACAGCCAAAACTCTGTCATACTGCAAAGCCCATGCAAACTTTTGGCATCTTCAAACCATACCAGGGATATCAATAGTCATCCATAGTGTTTCAGTAAAGACTTCTTGAGACAGAAAAAGTGATATAAAGGTAGAAGCTTCAGGAGTGGAGGTGGATGCATGCCTTCATATTTGTTAATAAGAGGATCTTAGCTTCGTGTGGATATTGTCCAAATAACCATGTTATCAACATATCCACAATAATTGGAGTCCATCATAACTACCAACTATATTTTCTTTGGTGAATTTAAGTCAAGTAAAAAAATCAACAAAGTAGAAATGGAGAGGAAATCAGTGAAATGTGACTGTATATCTTTAATACCAACCCTCTTAAAGGCAACACTTCTAAGTTAAGCCTTTAAGGACTGCCTGAAATTCCATGTTATTTTTTTTGCCTATCATACAGACCTTTATTAGTACATCAAAAACATTGGGCTCAACTAAAGTATAATTGCAGCATAAGAAGGTTACTCACTACTGTAGGATCATGTAGGATATAAAGCTTATAGTATGTAGGGCTGACCCCAGACTGCCAAGCTGGCATTAACAGCATAGCTGCCTGCTGAGGCGGCAATAAAGTGGGTGTCTTCTGGCTCTTCAAGAGAGACATTTAAGGCTGAACCTTTTCAAGGGTCTCAAAATGCAGCCATGTGAATGCTGTTAACTAGCCTCAGGCTGGTTTCGTTAAGCCTATTGGGAAATCATCACTAACTGTATCTGATGGCAGCTAATGAATTCTTGGGGGTCACATGATCAAATGAGGTCATGTGGTTATAGTTTCATGCAGCTGTTGACAGCTGGATGCTGTGATGATGGGGTTTGATAGATTTGGCAAAAAAAGGGGACCAAGATAACATACTCCAACCTCTTATACAATTGGAAAAACGTCAACCCCAGTGATCTTGCCCCAAAACTAAGATAACTAGCTTTTGATTTGGGATATTAGGAGGAAACTAGTCTGGTTTCTGATAACATCAATGTTTAAGATGCTCAAGTCTTATCTATCACATCCATGGTTCACAGTTGTGTGTGGTCTCATAAGAAGAGAAAGCACTGTCTGCCACTTCTCTGAAGTGGGCCCTATATGGATAGGAAATGTTTATGTCTCCCCTTCTCTCCATACTGTCTCTGAATCACTTCATCAATTCATCTATTGTCTCATATGTGTCTGTCTCCATGTCTATTTCTTCTCTTTCTATATAAATAAGACAATCAAATCTAAATCTTTCTTATTGTCTGTCTCTTTGTCTGCTTTTCTCTTTGTGCCTTTGACTCTCCGTGTTTCTGTCTCTCCTTCCCTCCCACTCTCTCTCACCGAAATTGTCCGTAGGGGTAGTCTTTTTAGCCTTACTGCCTATTTTCTTTTTAGGTGGAGCAGCAGTAGATGGTGTAGTATTAGTACACTTCATCCTGGAAGTCGGATGGTCACTTTAGACGGTGATAGTGATGGATTAAATATGTAAGGTTTATAAGGCGTATTGCTATGAACACTGGGTGAGAAAAGGTAAAGTGTGTCACCTGGTGCAACCGGGGTTGAGAGTTGCTCAGTGAATAGCAGAAGGTGAAGCCACCGGGATGAGTCCTTGAGAGTCTGGTGAGTACTTGGAACCACCACTAGGTGGAGTATGAATTTGCCTGTCAGTCTCATTACACGCAATTTATTAATTACTAATAATGACTGCTAGAATTGCATGAAATTCCATGTTCTTTTCTGCATCATACTGAACTTTGGTAGTACATCAAAACCATTAGGCTCAACTGAAGTATTACTGCAGCATAGGAAGGGTGATCACTACTGCACTGGTACACTGATGATCCAACCTTCATTAAAGCACTATGCTGAACAAAAAGGGATAGACTCTCTGTGGGAAGGTAACACCTAGTAGTAGCATCAAAGTTAGGTTGGCCTCTACCACCCAACATTTTTGGGCTGGCCACAGACCTTACACTGGATTGATTGGTGCTCGGATGGTGATATCACTATCCCAGCAGAGGTAGAATTAACAGTAGGGCTAACAAAGATTGTACTCAGTAAACAAAAAAAAAGTTGCAAAACGTTTCAGAACGTTTCCCTATGGCTCCTTATCATGGCAGAATGTTTTAATTTTTTTTGTGGTTTATAGTGAAACTAAAAATAACAACACAACTAAAGTTCCAACTTTAGTTTTTCAAAGTGGCACTTTTATTTGTAGAAATTGAACCAACAGTTTTGGCACTCTAGGGCCTTCATCAGGGTTAGTACTTTACAAAATTATTCTCATAAGGTGTGTCATGAGTCGTTACACGTCAGTCATATAAATAGTGCATCATGAGTAAAATTACAATGGTACTTCCTGGATACAATGTTTCTATGGTAACAATACATGGCAACGGGTCATTTTCAACATTTGTCTAGTCATATATAATTAATTCATGTGGGTATAGCATAATATCACATTTGTAGAGTGAATCTCAGGTACTCTATCAGTCATAACAGTTATAATTTATAAATAAATAACATGAAACTAGTGGCCTTAAAACCTTTTATTTTAATAGGTATACATGTTTTAAAATGTTAAAAACGGGTTTTTGATGTTAAATAACGTTTTTTGTTGTTGATTTGGTATGCACATCTCCAGTCAGATTATATGGCTAACCCCAGCCTACCAAACTGGCATTGGTAGCAATTTTGCTGGCCAAGGCTGCAACAAAGTGGATGTCTTGAGGCTAGGTGAGCTAGGCAACTTATGGTTTAATGTTTGAAGGTTTCAAAATACAGCAACATGAACAGTGTTAACTAGACTATGGGGAAATCATTAGTAACTTTGCCTGATGGTAGCTATAAAATTCCTGGGGTCACATGATCAAAATGAGGTCATGATGTCATGGGACTGCCTATAGTTGGCAATTGTGATGCTGTGGAGATGGGATTTGATAGATTTGGGGAAAAGGGGGGAACCAAAATACCCTTTCCAAGCTCTCATAAAACTAGAAAAACATCAACCCTACTTATACTGTCCCCATTCCTTCTGCCATGAGGCCATTAGTTCCAATTAATTTGATTTTGATTCTGTTAGTTAGCAGCCTCATACATCCAGTCACTAACAAAACCTGTTCACACATGTGTGACAGGTGTCCTTACTGTGGAATCTTTACAGGGTTATCACTTTATGGTCTGCTTAGTTCATTGTTGGACATTCATCCGAAACCAATGCGAGTTCAGTCATTGCACTCCCACACACCAACTTTTACTGCCAAAACCTTCATCATGTAATTTTATCATTGATAGAAAATGCCTCAGAGAAATAGTTAAAAACGGTATTATTGCAAAGTATTTGAAGTGGTAACTAACCCACGCTAATTTCACTCGTGATGAACTCTGGGAAAGAGGAGTTTTCCAGTTATTTGATTGTAATCATAAATCCAGAGAAATGATGTTTTATTTGTAATTGTTCATTTACATGATTGGCAGAGTAGAATCCATTAACTATTTCATTCCTATTTTATTGTCATAAACAACAAACAACATGACTGTACCTCTGCCTTTCTAGTTGGTTAAATTAGAAAAAAAAACAACTTGTCTTTAGGGATTGCATATTGTTTCAACGTACAGGGTCTTTCCATCTTGTTTAAGAGTAACTCACCAGGAAATCACTTCAAAGATATTGAACCGGGCCAACCTGGAGTGAGATGGGCATTTATGGTTGACTTAAATCCAGGTATTACAACCCAATCATTACAAGAAGTAACGGTAAGTAGTTTAGGCAAATTATACAGCAAGTTGGCTACCATTAAATGGCTGCTGTTATGTGTATATGTAATTTAAGCTTATGGCTACAGATGCATGCCTTTGGTAGGATCTATAATAATAGTAACGAACAGGGGATATTGAGCTAGCATTGGCCTCCACAGATTGCAAGATTACAAGAAACGACGTCCAATGATGGTTTGGGAAATTCACATTCATACACCACACTCTAAGTACTGATACTCACCCAAGGGGCTGAAATAATACATGGATGCTGCATTATAGAATAACTCAACACATAACATTGTAAACTTTATGCACAGTCAGGTATAGCTTTGAATGTGTCAAGTTAATGCTGTTTACCTCCATACGACCATAAGATATGTGAATAACAGCAAAACACTTCAATTCTTCCGATAGTTTTGATATGCAATTGAAATGTGTTCAGTTGTGTGTACATTATCAAATCATCATATTCTTACTTTCGTACAGTGATTGGGATTTTCTCCTCCATACAAGGTGGTCTGAGGTCGAAGTGTGTGGCAAACATGAACTATCTCCATCCTGACCTTGATACAACAATATCTATGGCTCTGACTCTCTGATATCAGTACCATGCAGTCTGGATATAGATTGGGTTTCTTCCCCTAGGACTGTAACATGACCAAATCATCCTGCCTGAAGGTAACCAGCCTGGGGAAAAGATCAATAAGATGCACATAATACATGGATTACATCGACACCATGGTTTTTATGTCAAATATCCAAGTAACATTGGCATCAGGATTCCTGTTGGCCTGTAGTCTGACATAACAGTATTAATTATCATTCCTTACAATTGAATTGAAAGGGGAGATTATTTCTTTTCTTTTAGGAGCTTCACCCTACACCTTCGGTATCAGTTCATTACATGAGGGAGCACACAAGCAGAGTTGGGTCATGGTGTGAGGGAAGAAATTGCTCTTGGAGTGTTTGATGGTGATCCAATTGAATACAAATAAGTATTATATCCTGTGATTTATTGTAAGTACCATGTCTACTGCCCGCATGCACGGCTTGGCACCGCAATGTCATCAACCACTAGTCCTAAGTCCTACTTATCAGCCCACTTTGAAGCCTGACCAAGATATGCAAATTAGTGGGAGGGCATGTTGCATGCACATGACAACATAAGAGTTTAGTTATCACCGTGAAAACACCACTATATCCTTTATTGTAATCAGGATTGTAGGGTCGAAATAGAGAGTTCTGGCCTAAAGAGGGATACAGGAAATAGGAGACATCTGGATTATACGGGTGAAAAGGGAAATAATTTGTACAGAAATGGGTTGGGAATTCAATCATGTCTAATATGAAAATAACACAATAAGCAATACATTGATGCCTTAGATGGTCTGAATTGAATTGTTCTAATTTATATGTTTGAATAATTATGGTGATATAGTTTCTTCGGTCCTAAATGGGGATTACCCTAGTGGCCCGTGAATCACTCACATAAATTCATACATATAAAATGATTTTCGCTGTGGATGAGTAAAAAGTGTAGTGATATTTTTCCATGTCCCTTTATACTGTGTGCAGAAAGAAAGCCAACTTATCTTACCACCTGCACCTTGAAGAACACAGAGTATAACACCTGACACAGGGTAGGAACACAAAAATATAAGCTAAGCTGAGAACATAATGGGTATTGATAACTCTATACTATGGTATAAGTTGCATATGTAAAAAGTGCTACATAAGAGAACAATATCTGAAAAAAATCCACCGGAGGATGCCAGTCTCCCCTAAGGGCAAAGTAAATGCATTCCATTGAGGGCATCTCTGTATTTATTTGTTGCAAGCATCTCTTTAGCTACATGTCAGGAATACATATTTGCAATGTGATTGTATCCCCATCCAGATGAGGAAATAAGGTTATGGTCAGAGTGAAGAATTGTTAGGTAATATGCACGTAAGGAAAGGTAGGAAAAGGTCAGGGATGATCATATAAGGCAGATGAAATGAGAGACTACTGCAGAACAGATGGTGGAAAAGAATATCCCGTGAATAGGTATGCATGACCCTAGAGCTTACTGTAAGGAGAGGTTAAATATGGACAAAGCAGGTGTTAAAAAGAATACAATATAATAAAATGCGAAGTGTGAAGATAACGTTGCTTATAGTACACACATGTAAACTGCATGATTGGACTTGGGTCAAAACGTGTTGTTGAAGTCTATGTTGAAATAGGCTATACACTCCAAAGATAAATTTTACATTCCACCCTCGAGTACACTATATGGAATCAGGAGAATCAAGCATAAAGTTCGGGAGTCAGTTCCAATGCACTCAATAAACCATTGGTTCAAATCTGTTATAAATCCAACTGGTAACAGATTTAGATTGGTTTAAATCCTACAAATTGATTATCAAAAACAAAAAGTCCTAATCACTTTCTGCTCACGCTTCTTCCCACCACCACAGATTGATAAGAAAATAGTTGCACAACAACTGACTGCCTGACATATCCCAAAATTCCACAGCCCAAACTCTACCCTACTCCAAGGCTAATGCAAACACTGTGGCATCTTCAAACCATACCGAAATTCCATGTTCTTTTCTTGTCTATCATACTGACCTTTGGTAATACATCAAAACCATTAGCCTCAACTGAAGTATAAATGCAGCATAGGAAGGATGTTCTGTGTAGAAAGGAAGCCAGACTAACTACATCAAGAGCATAAAGTATAACACACATGGTAGGAACACAAAAAGCCAAATGTGACAGATCAAAGAAAGATTGGAAAAAGGCAACACAAGATGAGAACGGGTATCAATACCTGTTGGCCTATACCATGCAGTAAGTTCCAGATATAAAAAGAGGAGCACAAGAGAACAAAAGAGACATTTGCCATTAAACCCACGTGCACAGTACATGGTATCAGGATAACTACATACATAATACTTGTGAATGAGTTAATAATGAGATCAGAAATATTTCTCTGAGTTTTATTGCACACAGCTGCCATCAATTCTTACCAGAAAACATATTTCACAAAATTGGTTTCACAGCCCCATCATGCAAATTGATTTATACAGAAAGAAACATCAATGAGATCAATAATGGATGGAATATTTGATGCTACTAGCAACAGAGAGAGAGAGAGAGAGAGAGAGAGAGAGAGAGAGAGTTTTAGAGATTAACGCATACAATTTGCATAGAAAAAGAAGGAACGAAGGAGGTAGAGACAGGGACAGAAGGAGAAAGATGGTTATTAGAAAAAGGTCTTCTTGAAATATCAGAAAATGATTGATGAGAAAGGGGGAATCCAACAGCATGTATCATACTGAACTTTGGTAGTACATCAAAACCATGCTACTAGCAACAGAGAGAGAGAGAGAGAGAGAGAGAGAGAGAGAGAGAGAGTTTTAGAGATTAACGCATACAATTTGCATAGAAAAAGATGGAACGAAGGAGGTAGAGACAGGGACAGAAGGAGAAAGATGGTTATTAGAAAAAGGTCTTCTTGAAATATCAGAAAATGATTGATGAGAAAGGGGGAATCCAACAGCATGTATCAGTGGTAAAAGAATCTTCAAGCAGAGATCAATACCCAGCTTACTCTGTCAATAAGACGGGAGCCTTCTTCACTTCAAAGACCCTATTTTCTTGCAATCGGTCCTTTCCCAGAGTGTTACCACTTCCTGAAAGTGACTTTTGCCTCTTTGATTTCTTGCCTTGTGAAAGCTTCCTATTGAAGTTTTTTTTGTGACTGCCAGAACTTTAAGTCTCTTCCAATTTAAAGAGATACAACCTCGAGCTCTGAAATATCAGAGCTACATGTGTCAGAACCAGTAAATATTCCATCGTAAATCCCGGGGTAAATTTTAAGAAGGTCTCATAAACTTTACTTGGGCAAAGTGAGATATTTGGATAATGTGACATATTATGTATGTTGAACAGACAATAAAAAAAGTGTACTAAAATTGGTTAAAATCAATCAAACAAATTAATTATAAGAAAAACCGTAGTCTATACACCAATCTCTTGAATTCATGCCCTCTTCTATTGCCAAAGATTCACACTAGAACGGTTGCACCTGACATTGCCTGAGGATTTGGGTGTTTCAATGACCATAGAAAGGTAAAACCCGAGGGGATTCACAAGATGGATGCATCCTTTAGTTTTGCGTAATAATAAGATTTCAACATTCCGTGGAATTTTACCTATGGGAAGAGTGTTTTATTATCAATACATCTGTTTGAAATTGAGTCCCTCATAGCTAACAACTTAAATTGATTATCGAAAACCTACAAAAAAGAAATCAATAGAAAATCTGTGTTATATGAGACTTTACCTTTAACATTAATCCCCCTGAAGGCCACACTCCTAGATCAGCCAATTAAAGACTGTATGGTGCTTAGTGATGCCTTATGGATGCCTTGTGTGGGAATGTATAAAATGGTATATGATAAAACCACTGGGTAGGAATGAATCACGAATTAACAAGTTACTCACCAGGTCTGCAAGGTTGCCCAGAAAGGATTAGATTTTGTCATTGGGATGCTAAGACCTGCTAGCAGCATCAAAACCAGGCTTTTCACTCAACTTTTGCATTCTCAGTCTGAATTCAGGCCTCACCCTTCACTATCCCAGCAGAGTCAGCTCAACTTTACCCTTCAAGGACCAAGCTGGCCCCAACTCGAACACTAGCGTTGGTCTTTTAAAGTTGTTTATTGGGAATAATTACATTTACAGAGTAAGTGCAATTGAAACCTGGTGCCCACGCATTGTGGTAGTTATACCAAGCCCCCTTCATATCAACTCCGATTAAGACAGTCCTGATATATAAAATTAATTAGTAATGGCCCTATAACTGCAATATGCATTAACAGTATGTCATTAATACCGTATCAAAGATTTCAAAACATTAGCGATCAATTAATGATGAGATGAGATGAGGATGAGAATTAATATTTCACAATCACACAAATTATTACATGAAACAGTCTGGGTAGTCTTTCTTAATAGAGTTTTTAAACTCAGATAGGGTCTCAATGGTTGTATATTTTGCTTTTAGTTGATTCCACCTGGCACAAGCTCTATATAAAACACTTCTGATAACAATAGGTTTAAGACAGTGTGGTAGTAACAATCTTTTTCCTTGATGGAAACGGGTGGGTATATTTCTATTGTCGACTAGATTTTCACATTTCGACAGGACAAAGGGATAGAATAAAAGATGTTGATCTCTTCTGTCGGCAAGTTCCATACATTTACTTGCGTTTTTAATTTGCTCTGTTGTCATGGTTGGATTTTCTTCCAATTTAACTTTATAAACAACCCTTAAGGCCCAATTTTGTAGCAATTGTAATTCTTTTGTTTCTCCCCTATAATCCCTATCCCATACAAAATCACAATAGTCAAAAGTTGGTAATATCATACTTTTGAAAATATCCAGAGCAGTGGAATTATCAACAAATTTTCTGATTCTAGCAAGTTGGAAAATTTTATGCCTTATGTTCTGTGTACATTTTGCCCTATGATTTATGAATTTCAGTTCTGGGTCAAGTTCTATACCTAAGTACGTGAAATTATACACTCTCTCTAATACAGAATTTTTTAACATAAGTATACTATTTTCGTTTTTTGTGCCATTATATAACATCCATTTAGTTTTCTTCTCATTGACAGTAAGTGAATTGTGTAGACACCAGTTGTACACTGCTTCTATGGCATTTTCCATCTCCAGTGGAGTATTTACGGTTATAACTGCATCGTCAGCATACAGAGTGGTTTCAAAAGGTCCAACTGTGGGGAGGGAGTTTATATAGATTGAAAACAGCACAGGACCTAAAACTGATCCCTGTGGTACTCCATATTTCAAATTTTTTGAGGTGGACAGTATATCATTTGCAATAGTTATTTGTGTTCTATTATAAGGATAATTTTCGAAGAATTTGCAAGTGGCAAAATCAAGACCTAAAGCAGATATTTTCTCTAATAATTTCGAATGTGAGACAGTGTCAAAAGCTTTTTTATAATCTAAATATAGACAATATGAAGGTTTATTTAATATAATGTTATTAATAATAGTGGACAGATGTTCCGTTATGTCCAGTTCTGTATCCATGCTGTGATGGGCAGAGCAGATTACAGTTCTTCATATAAGTCTGGAGTCTATTACACACAATCTTTTCCAGGATTTTTCCTGGTATTTGTAGTAAGCTTATAGGTCTAAGGTCATTCACATCAAGCGAGTTTGCTTTTTTATGAAGGGGAATTACAGTTCCAGCTTTCCAGACAGTCGGGAATACCGAAGTACGTAAACACTGATTATATAATACCAATATTATATCCGCAACGGCGAAAAAAGCATCCTTGATTATATATGATTTACAATTCTTTATGGCGGAAGGTTTCTTGATATTAATTCCTTTTATCATTTTAATCATATCAATGTAAGAGATATCATACATGAGGTTTGTATTCAAGGTTGGATTTCCATATGGTACATTGGCTGCTTGTGCCCCTTCTCCAGGTGGTAGTGCTTTTGCTAAGTCTTCACCAATATTTACAAAGAAACTGTTTATATACTCAGCGCATGCATCAGGAGGAACAATTAAGTTAGTAGTTCGATTCCTAAGTTTAATAAGGGTACTACTAGTTTTATGTGGTAGAAGTTTGTGTATAGCATCCCAGAATTTAGCTGGGTCTGTTTTCCTAAAAATTAATAATATTTCAATTTCATGCTTCTGGCTGAGTAAAAGTTCTCGTTTTACTATGAGCTTATAATGCTTAGCAGCAGCCCAGTCACCGTCTGATTTAGTGGACCTGGCCTTTCTATAGAGTTTGTCTCGTACCCTCATTAGTTCTAGTATCGGTTGTGTTAGCCATGGTGGTGTGTAATCTGGTATGTTCATCCTCTTTATGGGGCATATGGTGTTTAATTTTGTCAAAATTACATTTATGATTTTATCCCACATATCATTGACATCATTTAAAGCTACTATATCAGTCCAATCATGTTGTGTGAGCATGTTTTTGAAATCTAGGAAGTCATATCTTCTATAGGACCTAGCATATACAATCTTCTTCTTTAATTTGACTTTTTCACATTTTAGAGTCATGAATATGGGGGTATGGTCCGAAACGTGTACATCGACCAAGCCAGAGTAGGCAATATTATGTACATTTGTATAGATATGATCCAATATGGTTCCTGACACAGGTCTAGTGATATCTTTGATAATTTGGAACAGTTTGTTACCGGTACAGAATTCATTCACATTAGGGTCTTCAACATCCTTTTTACATAATAAATTAACGTTGACATCTCCCATTAGTATAAGTTTTCTATTTTTTGTTACATTTTTCAGGAGGGTGGTTAATTTATTATATATTGCACCTTTATCCTTACTATCAGGTGGTCGGTAGCATACAAAGATCTTATATTTTATAACATTTATTTGAACATCTACACACAATATTTCAAAGTCATTTTCTATAAAAGAGCACGTAAGATCAGGGACAGCAATATAATGATCTTTTAGATAAAGCATAAGTCCACCTGCGTTTTTGTCTCTACTTGGATACCTATCTAGTCTTACATATTGATACCCAGGGATGTGTAGCTCAGCATCCAGTACAGAGGGTTTCAACCATGATTCAACAATACCAGTGATATCTGAAAAAGTAATTAGCCTAAAAATATCTGTCCTTTTACCGTATATAGAACGAGTATTTGTGCAACGAGTCATCACTGGTTCACAGGGATGCTGGGTAGTTTTGCCGGCTGGTTATTTTAGTGCTTATTTGTAGGCTGGTATATTGCGTAGTAATCTTCCCCAGATCATGCCTAAACGCGAGAGAGCTATTCCCTAAGATGCGGAATGGCAAGATTGCCTCAAGGACAAGACAGCATCTCAAAATAACCTGTGGGAGTTTATCAACACTGTCGGTATATATGTTAAGCTTAAGGTGGATTGCAAAGTATTAAGGAAGCCAAGTTTAGAAATCCATAATGTACTCTTTTCAATATCACGAGGATGTTTCATCAAACTGTTTTGGTAAAAAATATGTATTCAGGAATTTGAAAAGGAAGAGAAGACAACACCATGATTGCACCACCAATGTAACTTCATTCCATTGGATTTCTAGACACCAGGTTTTCTGACAAAACTTACCTGTTGTTTAACCACTGATTGAAAGTACATCACAGATCAGAGGAATTGTTAAAAAGGCATTTATTTTAGAGGATCTGAAGTGGCAATAACCTGATGGTGATTTCATTGCTGATGAACTGTGCCAATAAAGAGCTTTCCAGTTATGTGATTGTAATCATGAATTCAAGGAATTCCTCTTTTATTCATTACTATGCATTCAAAAGATTGACAGAATTGGACCAATCATTTCATTGTCCTTTCATACCTAATTCAGTTTAGAGCAATTTAAGTGAACCTTTGCTGATGAACCTGACTTTCATTGTTTCCTTTATGAATTATCATCAGGCCATAATAGAGTTATTTGATAAAAGACTTGTACAGATTTAAGCAGTTGCATAGGACTCCAACTCTTGGAATTCTATCCTGGACAGAATCAAATTCTCATTGGGAAGAGGGGAGGGTCTCACTTGGGGCCCTCTCGTATAGGCCCTCCCATTAACTCCTCTTCCTACACCGGTGTATTATCAACTTCATTGCAGAATCAGGTATAGCTGTGAATGTTTCCTATTGATGTTGTTTCCTCCTAAAAGGAATATGTATGAATTACACCAAAGTTGAATGAAATGTGTTTATAAATTTGCACAATATGCAATCACCCTATTCTTCGTTTCATACAGTGAAAGAGATATATGAAATCATTCTGTTCTGAATGTTTTACAGCTATGGTTCTCACTGTTTGATACCAGTATCACCCAGCCTATATAAAGATAGGCTTTCTCCCCCTAGGACTGCAATAGGACTCAATACTCACACCCTGAGTTAACCAAACCAGGGGATCAGATCAATAAGATGCACATAATACATGGGTTATATTGACACCACAGTATTTTATGTCTCAGATCCAAGTAAAATTGGCAATAGGATTGCTGCAGGTGTATACTGATGATCTGCCGTATAAGGTCCAACACAGTAGCCTGGATTATTACCCACTCCAATTACATTGAAAGGAGAATATCCCCTGCCCTTTCTACTCCCTCTAAAGGCTTTGCCCCTGAAGCTTTAGTGTCACTTTAATCAAGACAGGAGGGAAGACACAATCATAGGTAGATTTTGGGGTGAATAAAAATTTGCCCAAGGAATGTTGAATGGTGACCTAACTGAATATAAATGAGGGTTTATCCTGTGATTTATTGTAAGTACCCCTGTCCACCGCCTCATGCATTGCTCAGAAGCGCAACGGCCATGACTTATAATGTCAACATCCTTTAAGGCGTCACCCAGATATGTTAATTAGGGTCAGGGCATGTGACATGCACATGACACCAAGGCAGTGTAGTTATCACCATGGAAACAACAGTATCCTTTTTTCTGATCAGGATTGTAGGGTCAGGTCCAGAAAAGCAAAGTGTCCCATAAAGGAGGATAAAGGGAATTTATTTTGGGTAAGAAGTACCTTGTACAGATAAAATGGAGGATGCAAGAAAGTATAGTTTCTACCTGAAATTCAAATCAAAATATGATATCGTCAGGGTTTGTGAGTATTTTATTTGTAGTTAGAGGCTCTGAAATACAGGACCAGGCTATTCCGGGGATAGGGAAAATATGGGCCCCCCTAGGTTAAAGCTACTGGATTGCCTAATGCTTCTATAATCAAAATGAAATAAATTAAGGATTTACAGCTAGTTAATCCGAAAGAAAGTCTCCAGAGCAAAAGCCAATATCCAACTTACTATTGATAAAATGGGTATTAACTGCTACTTCTACAATACTCAAAAACCCCATTTTCTTGCAACCCTAATTTCTTTTAGATGCAGCAAGAAAGGCAATTCAATTGTGAGACAAGGATACTAAACTTTAAAATGGTATGTTTGAAAAATCAAGACCAAAGTGCACCTTGTAAGTCTGGCATGAACTCAGACTGTGCCTTAAGCATTGGTTCCACAGCCATACAATCGGTCGGAATAGCTCTAATCCGACGATTTATAATATATCAAAAGTATAGAAAAAAATCGGTTGGATTAGTGCTAATCCGACTGATTTATGCCTGTGGAACCAGCGCTTTATGCGTACCCAGCAAATTGTCGTTATCTGTCGCCATGATTGGTCATCAATGGTGACTCCTTTTTGAGTGATAAATCACTGCGTCATCTCTCGCCACTGTGTGTCAGTCTCACATGACATGACGATTTATCACAACAGTCGCCAACATGATCTCACTCACTGCATGAGTATGTGCCACTGCCTGTCAACTCTCACTCAGAATGGCGGCTTATCACAACCATCGCCAACATGGATCTGACTCACTGTGTGATTATGTGCCACTCCCAGTCAGGTCTCACTCAGAATTGCTACTTATCACCAACATCACTAATATGGATCTCACTCCCTGTGTGAGTATGCGCCACTCCCAGTCAACTCTCACTCAGAATGGCAGCTTATCACCAGCATAGCATACATGCATCTCACTCACTCCGTCAATATGTGCCACTGTCTGTCCACTCTCACTCAGAATGGGGACTTTTCACCTGCATTGCCACATGGCTCTCACACACTGCATGAGTTTGTGTCACTCTTAGTTAATATTCTCTAAAAAATGGCGACTTATCACCACCATCGCTGACATGGATGTCACTCCCTGTGTGAGTGTGTGCCACTGTCATCAACTCTCACACAAAATGGTGACTTATCACCACCATTGCCAACATTGGTCTCACTCAATGCATGAATTTGTGTCACTCCAAGTCAATGCTCTCTGAGGATTGCATTATCTGTCACTTACTCTCACTCAGAATGGCAACTTATCACCACCATTACCAAAGTTGTTGAGACAGCACCACTGTTCAACATGTAGCCTATCTAGGAAGTGTAGGCATGAAGTATAAGTCCTATACGTATCAAATGTGCTTTGTTTCACACTGATTTCCATGTAATACTTCAGAGTTGAATCAAATAAGATTATATAGAGAAAATATCAATTGAATTTAGATAGAGGTATCTCTAAAATGAAAGCAACTATCCATAAACACCTTTTCTCTGGTTACAGGAAAAATACATAGGGAAATATCTACATGAACACCTTGTCTGTGGTAAGAGGGAAGATACATATGGCAATACCTTCTCTGGCAAAACATACTTTGATCTGGCAGATGTGAGGCTGCATGATTACCAATGTCAATGATCATGAGCTTTTTATCTAACAAGGTGAGTGATCACCAGCATTGCCATCACTGGTGAGTCTGAGTGATCATCACTCTCACCAACTGTGGTGAATGTGCGCTATGGCATGGTGTGCGTTTCATCTAGTGAGGTAAGTGATCACTCATGTCGCCATCCCTGGTGAGTGTGGGTGATCAATATCCTCACCATCTATGGTGAACCTGTGCTATCACGAGGTACGCGTTTCATCTAGCGAGGTGAGTGATCACCCAAGTGACCATCCCCCGTGAGTATGAGTGATCATGATCCTTGCCATCCATGGTGAACATGCATTATGACGTGGTGTGCGTCTCATCTAGCAAAGTGAGTGATCACTTATGTCGCCATCCCTAGTGAGGATGAGTGATCACTCATGTCGCCATCCCTGATGAGGATGAGTGATCACGATCTTCGCCACCCCCGGTGAGTCTGAGTGATCATCATCCTCACCATATGAGGCGAGGCCATGTGATCACCATTGCTATTCCTGGTGATCTTGTGCTATAGCGATGTTGTGTTCCATCTAGCGACATGTGTGAGCCACTTCACACAGGTTGACGAGGAGTCACAACAATTTGCTGGGTAAAGTGCACCTGAGACATGTTATTATAGTAAGGTATTTCACACCATGGTAACTTTTATCACATCATAAAACTCTTAGGGGTAGAAGGGTATGACAAAATTTGGTCTGAAGGTAACTAACAAAAAAAAAATGATATCATTGAACTGACTGAGACCTATTCCTCAAATGTTTTGTCTATCCTTATTACTTGTGAATGAGCAAGACACCTGACAAGAGGACATTACAGTTTGAATCATCTTGAAACACACCCAATGCACCCACACCGAGAAGAAAGGAAGGATATTCATCCTGGTGTAAATCCAATATGTGATACTCTTCTGTGACATCTCTCCATATGGTGTGGATAAAGAGAGCTGCCTTACCGGCCATCCTGTATAAAACCTGACACACAGTGGGAGCACTAAAAAACTAAGTGTGAACAGTGGGCGAGAATACAGCCAACAGGAGGGGAGGGCATAATGGATATTGATATATGTATACAATGAGATAAGTGCATGTTGATAATAAAAAAAAGAGGAATTTCATATCTTACCAATTTCCCATACTCACAACCACCCTCCAAGTACATGGTGCATAGAGATAACCTTCGGTTTTGCTGTGACATCTGTTTCCTACAACAAGGAAGGACACACTATTTTTTACCATTGAGCATAACTGTATGCTTCTCCGGATCAAGAAACTAAGGTCATGGTCAGAGTAAAGAATGGGCAGGTAATGGGAACATAAGAAAAGTGGAAAGGGCCGGGGGCGTTTGCATAAAAGAGAAAATGGGAGGTTACTTTCAAACAGGTACTGAAAGGTATGACCCTAGGGACTTCTGCAAAGTGACATTTGATATGTGCAAAATGGGGTGAGGAGAGCATTTGAGAACTTTCCCTTTTATTATGCATGGGTTATGGAATAGGAACATTGTTTGCTAAACATTTTGCAACAACAGGAATCATCAGGAGTTAAAGATGGATCACTTGTATATAAGGGCATTATTTTATTTTGGATAAGGAAATGAACTTTCCTTACTACCATAGTTGTCATTTCAATACCCGTTTTGTTTCTATTTCTTAAATTTGAAGTGGTGTCAGGGATGATTAGATACAGCAAAAATGGGTATTCATTGGAAATGGTATAAATAATAAGATATTAAGCATAGCTTTTGAAAGTCAGAGGGACCCCTGACCTGTAACACTGTCCTGTTCAAATTCAAGACCCCACACACTCACTTCCCAATTTCACCCAGTGGTTTATTCCCTAGTTACTGCTATGTAGACATCTGCAGGTGGCTGTTGCTAAACCCTTGGAAGTCACTTCTGTTGGAGGTGTACTTCCAAAAACGGAAGGCACTCATCTTTGGTAGTCTCTTCTCTATTGCATTGCCAAATGGCACTTCCCAACAGAAGTGGTCCAGAAGTGGTCTAGATGTGGTTACTAACAACCCCTCAACGGGAAGTTGCTTCCTACACTCTGTCGCATAAGTATGTAGGTGTGGGCAGTCTGGGAAGCACTCAGGTGTGACCACTTTTCGCAACACAGTTTGATTTGTGGGTAAGTGACTACTTCAGGACTACAGTGTTGGAAGTGATACTGAGTGGTTAAGTAGAGGAGGGATGTGGAAGTGAGGTACCTACTCTGGAAAGCAACACCTCAATCTTTTCGCAACAACCTCCTGGGATATTGAGCACCTTACACCCTGGGACCTTACACTTGGGGAGATGGGGAGGGGCACGTGCTATCTGTCACCATTTTGGAGGAGGGTAGAAAGAAGTGGCCTAGTGGGTTTGATGCTTCGAGTGTAGCATCCATCTGAGGGAATCTTGGCAGCATCCATCTTAGGGAATAGTGGTAGCTTAAGGAGGCCACAAGGCCCCTCGATCTTAAGGGACCAAAGTATGTTATAGATCACTTAGAATTCTCTTGATTTACTGATGACCATAACGATACCGGAACTAATCCTTTATCTTGATAAGGGTTTTGAGGTCATGATCAGAGAAGAGAAAGAGTGGGTGAAGTTGAAGCAGGAGAGGTCTGACAGGACAGATGCGGGACAGGAATGAATAGTCTCTTACAAGTTGGGATGAAAGGGAAGACCTAAAATAGACGTGGCCCTGTTTTCTCAGAGGGGGAATGCCTAAGGAAGGTTGGGGCACACGGAGCATAAATTTGGTGATCTAAATACTGGGCAGCAGCGTTGTACCGATTCTTGTACACATCTCTGAGGGATGAGAGGATGATGAAGAATCATAAAAGAAAAATGTTGAAAAAGCAGTTGAAAAAGGGATTCATAAATTGTGAGAAAGAATCTTACCTTATATACATTGCATTACGGCAGTTGGTACACATCAATTTCTAGTGGCAGTTATTATCTTTTTAGGAGTTGATCTGAATACAGCTCACCATCAAACCCTTAAATAGTATGTGTAGTACGGGGTATCTGTGTTTGATGGCAGTTACCGCTGGAATGAGGCACAATTTTGAAAAGTGCCCTTATATAGTGGTTGTCACCTGACCTGAATTGACCAATCACAACAGATGTTTGTTGTTTTAGATTGTTTTCAAGAGGATTGTTGCCATGTGGATGGCTAACAGGGCTCCTGATTGGTCCTCATCACTGTGTGATTAATTAGAGGAACTGGGCGGTTTCACCTAAGGGGATCTTCAGACTGCATTTAAAATAAATTAGTTTTAGGGTCTATGGCTGGCCAATAAAATCCTAAAAATTAATTGAGCGGTCCCTAACTATCAAGAGGGTTAGGGTATAATTTTCAAGCTTCATAATCCAGAGATTATGGGTGCCAGAAAATTATTTATAGGTTCTAGACTCCCCGCGGGCCATTATGGGTGGTGGCGGAGTGGCTAGGCCTATTTGTGTTGGCCCTGGGTCTACACAGTGTTCAGAATAAAAATATAAGGATAATTTTTATTCAGAACTGGGTGGTCTGTGGGCATCCAAATTACATGGGGCCCATTAAAGGTGGCAATTTTTCCAGAAACTAGGGTTCAGGCACTATAATAAATATATATCTTAGGTGAAAGGTCAGGAAGTACGTCCAGTCAAACCCTTAAATAGCATTTAACTCAATGAGACCTATTTCTCAAAAATCTAGTCAATCCCTTTTGTAAAAGTACACACCTTATGTCATAATGCATCTTCAGAAGATAAAACACATCCAAGTCAGTCACATCAATAGAAGAGAAATTCCTCCTTTGGTAAATACAACACGTATTACTCTGCTTTGATGTCTTTCCATATTGTGTGTGTAAAATAATGCCAACTTACCCTACATCCAGTACTTCGAAAAGCTGTATAAAGCCTGACGCAAAAAATTCAGGGCATTAAAAGACATAAAACAAAGTGTGAACAATGGGTAGAAATACAGGTAGCAGGAGGTAAAAGCATATATATGGATATTGATAACTATATGTCAATATACAATTGAAGTAAGCTGATATCTATTGTGCACTCTAAAAATACCTGTTGAATCTACCTGGACTCCTCGTAAAACTGAACAGAGAACCACCATAATGTATTGCAATAAAGCAGTGTAGTTTTTTATGATGAAGCCCCAGATGGAAACATGTGGTCCAAGCGATCTCCGTGAAAAGAAGAACAATGGATCTCTGGCAACTTTTGGACTTCACTGTTATTTCAATGACATTTTTTACAGTGTATCACAAGTGGACAGGAGCAATGTTCCAGTGTATCTCTATCCTGATTCAGATCAAGAAACTTTAGTTTAAGGTCATGGACAAAGAGAAACGAGTAGCTAATATGGATATCCGAAAGGTAGGAACAGTCGAGATTATCATATGAAGCAGAAGAAATGAGAGATTGCTGCTGAACAGATGGTGAAAGAGAAGATCCTATGAATAGGCAAGACCCCAGGGCTTTCGGGAAGAAGAGAAGTGAGGAGAGTGGATCATTACCTTGCCTAAAGTACACACATGCAACATTACGAGAAAATTGTTTTCTACACATTAGAGGATTCATCAGCAGTCTGAGATGGCTTACAGCATTATAAATGAAATATTTTTTGAATAATCAAATGGCTTTCAATAACCTAACCTGTTGTTCTGTTATTGCCTATTTTCAATGTTTATAACCATTAGGGGTGCTGCTATCACTTGTACTATTATTAAAGTTACTGTATTCATCACATGAAATGAATTCAGAGGGTGTCTAATCTTCTAACACTAGTACTACTCAACTACAATACAACTATAAAATGACACACACACCTCTCAATCCCACCACAGATTCTATGAAGTTATTTCCTAGTCAGAGCTAACACTCTTTAGGAAATGGGGAAGTGCATGCACTACCTGTCACCATTTTGGAGGAGAGTAGAAAGAAGAGGACTAGTGGGTTTAAAGTTGGCACTGTAGCCCTGAGTAGGGGCAGTCACAAGCAGAAGTATACCGTCATTTATTTTGACAGGACCACATCTCAGGATACAGAGGTAACTTTGTTCTGGCTTAGGTTTTATCCCATGATCTACTCTAAGTACCAACACCTACACATACCATTATATGGCAAAATGATGGTGACCTCTGATGTCAGCCTTCATCATTGGATCTCCAAGATACACAAAGCCATACATCGTGACATAGGGGATCTCTGAAAGAGGGGGTCACAGCGATACCGTAATTAGTCTGTTTACCTTGATTAGGATCGTGAAGTCATGATCAGAGAAGTGGTGGGTGAAGTTGAAACAGGAGAGGGCTGAATGGTTAGGAGGGTGTTGCTCCTATGGGAAAAGGTAGTTTTGCCCAAGAAGTGCCTCACCTACAACAGTCTCTTTCTTTGTAGTCCTAATTTGTTTTGTGTTGCACACAGGTTGTCAAAACAAGAGCACTTGAAAGCATGGGCGTGTACCAGTTACCAAATTGAGTCCGTGTAGTTGTTATCTATAAACTAAGGAGAGGGTGTGACACTCTAGGGCTGATGCTGCCCTCTGGCAGCTCTATTCCTATGCATTGCCATTGGTTACAGAGGTGAGGAGGGACTTTGCCAAAGTCCCCCCTCACCTCTGCCTTCCATGGCTATGTGTATAGGAAATAGTTCAAACGGTATCTGCCAGAGGGCAACAAATGTCCTTGAGTGGCCAACCCTCTCTTAGTATATGGATAACACATACACAGCCTCAACTTGGTATTGAACTAGTACACGCCCATGCTTGAAAGAGTGTGTGACAGAACTAGATATCTCATAGTGCAGCATACACTATTTCTAAGCAAGGCAGGTGCCTTTACAGACTTATATTGTGAGTGGAAGTTGAATGGTGACGCAGACTGTAGCTTCTTTGGAAAAAAGAACACCTACTCCCACCTCTGTTTAGCATACGAGCAACACCCTTCAGATGAGACACATGAAAGGAGTCTCATAAAGAATTGACATGAAAGGGAAGGGCAATGAATAGACTAAGCCTAAAGCTTCAAAGCTTTGTTAGAAGAAGGATGGGAGGTAGGGAAGGTTGGAGCATGGTGAACATAAATTGGGTGATCTAAGTACTGCCAATGTATCAATTTGTGTATGTTCTTACAGGGAATGAGAGGATGCTGCAGCAAATGATCAATGGAAACAGCAATTGAATAATAGTCCAGTAAAATTAGGCAAAATAAGGCCCGAACGTTGAATAAAATCTGATTTTTTGCAGAAATGATCCATCAATATATGGCCTCTAACCTGTGAAAAGTCCTGGTGTCTCCGAGGCTTGGCATTTTTTTCGTATGCGATTTAATGTGGCAGGGTCAAATACCAACAGAGTGTACAATATGTGATTTGATCACTGAAGGAATGGAACAAGGTACTCCAGTTACATCATACCATGTTGATTTTGATACAGAGATATCTATAGACATTGGCAGAATATATTTTGAAGGTGACAAAAGTGTAATATTAATATTTTGGAGCATTATGCATCATTTGTTCCTTTATTCCAGAAATAAAGTACATCTCAACATTAACTTCTCAGGTCATAGTGTGTTCAAAATAAATGTTTTCTTGTATAAAGGCTGTGTATCTTATACTATTCCTTTTAAAATTTGAAAGTTTTGTGCACACTTGGCATGCCATATCGACTGTTTGAATTTTAAAGAGCCAGGTCATCATATTGGAACAATATCAAGGGAACACACTTCTCTGCAGAACTTAGGTACTTCCCCTTGTTATTAATGGATTATATCATAAGCCATGCATATAGGTGCATCAATGAGGCATCCTAGGTGGTATACACATGACATAATTTGCAAAAAGGAACATAGTTTACCTACAATAAGTATCTGTATGTTATCCAATTAATGGGGAAATCAATCAATGACATTTACAGGTCACCTATGTGTTCTGTTTGAAACTATTGGAGGCCATTAGTGCAAACTTTTTTAAAATTAAAATTAGAATTTTGAAGAACTGGCAATGGTACTGTCATTTAATTGAGGGCCATTTTTAAACAAAGTATGAGAGGTCATTCACACAAAAAAAAAACAGTAGACAATTTTTTTCGTTTTTTTTGCTCATTAGATTTCTGGAAACAGAAGTTGTATACAATCAAAGCGAGTTTCTATAAGGTCACTGTCTGGCTATTTCAGGTTCACAATGGATGACTTTAACAACCTCTGTGTGATATGTAGTAGATCTCTAGATGATGGACACACTGTCAACGTTCAACATGGAATGCAAAAGATTCTAGAATCTAGCATTAAAAGAGATGATGGTTTAGCTAACAAGATACAAGGTGTATCACAGTTGAAGCTACATTCAAAGTGTCAAAGAGACTACACACGCCCTGACACTATAAGAACAGATCTTGCTGCTTTCAGTGAACCTATGGATACTGAAGAAAGCAATGTGCCTTTTTTATGCTCTTCAGCAAAACCATTTGATTTCAAACTACATTGTATATTCTGTGGGGAAGACCTGAATACAAGAGTTGGGTGTAAACAACCACACAAATACTGCAAGGTGGTACACAAAGTGATGAATATGGACTACATAGAAAGTGTGCGCAAAGCTGCTGCATACAGAGGTGATGAGCTAGGAAAAAGTGTGCAAAACAGATTGAACAATGTTGTTGATCTTGTATCTGTAAGCGCAAAATACCACCATCGATGTCAAAATTGATTTCCATTACATATCAGAGCAGGATGCCACAAAAGGTAGACCAGAAGATGCAAATAAGTTGAAGGCATTTTCTACTCTGTGTAACTTTTTAGACACCAATGATGAGTGTCAATATTCCATTGCTGAGTTATCAGAACAGATGAATTCTTTCTTAAATGGTGAATAAGGATACTCGAAAAAGTGGTTGAAACAGAAACTGAAAGGCCATTATGGAGAAAAAAACACAATCACAGAAGCTCAAGGACCTAACTGTATTGTTACCTTACGAGATACTACCCACATGTGATCCCTAAAATCCTCAGGTGGACTGACCTATAGTCGAGGTGTTGCTGAAATTACCTTGGCAAGATTGGTTGTAACAATGCCACTTTGCATGCATATCAGTAATGCTCTTGAGGTCTTCTGTAATGTTACATCATGTTCTTCAGAACAACATGTGGAAATGTGTGTTTCCCGTCAAGGAAGGGACCAAAAGGATCTGCATCTCTTTGTTGAATGGTTACAGGCACACTCCCCATTTGCAGAGAGACATCCTGACAACCTTATTGCTCTGGGTTCAGGTCTTATGGCTAATGAAACTGTGAACTGTGACAGAACTATTGAGGTTGGATCCATAGCAATGGCAAAGATGGCTGGGAGTAACTTTGCTGAGGCAAGACTGAAGCTCAAAGACAAAGTTAACCCTCTGTCGCCTATGAAGAACACAATCAGGGTTTGGAACGAAGAGGTTATGGTCAATCCAAGGCAACTTTTCAATCGAATTGTTGTGTCCTAACTCCAGTTCAGACTTGCAGGCATTTCTGTAGAATGAGTTGGCTCCACAGCTTCCATCTTTGTTTGATGAGATGACCAATCAAGTGTACCCTCTCAACTGTGCTGAAAGCACTGATTCCTGGAGAACTGAATTTCCCAGAGGCAAGCAAGTTCATAATAGATGGAGGTCACCCAGTCAACAAAAAAACGTCAAAACAATGTTTTTAACATTTCAAAATGTTTTGCCGTGTTAAAGAGCCATAGGGAAACGTTCTGAAACGTTTTGCAACGTTTTTTGTTGACTGGGCATCTTCTACATAGTGTAGTTTGGCCAAGGTCAATAACGTTTGGGGAGAACTATGCTAGTTACGTTGAAAATAATTACGGAACAAACACAACAGTAGTCTTTGATGGCTATGATGGCCCAGCAACAACAAAGTCACAAAAACAGAAGCGCAGGTCAGCAAAAGCATGTTCTGCAGAAATAATGTTTCAAGATGACATGCATGCAACAATCCCTCAAAAAGATTTCCTTGCAAATGCAAAGAATAAATCTCGCCTCATTACTGCAGTATCCTTAAGCCTGACCAAATAAAAAATAACTGTGCATCAAGCCATTGCAGATGCTGATGAACTCATTGTGACAACTGCCTTTACAGAATGTGACATGGGACACACAGTAGTGGTTGTTGGTTCTGACACTGACCTACTTGTAATGATGACAGCCGGTGCAAATCCTTCGGACAATATCTTCCTACTCCAACCTGGCAGAGGAAATGAACCAAAGCTCTATGATAAAAAGAAACTTCAGAGTGCTTTAGGCAATCAAAAAGACATCCTCCTCCCGTTGCACATGATATCTGGGTTTGACACCACATCTGCACTTTTTAGAAAGGGGAAAAAAGCTGTTTTCAAACTTCTAACCAAAAACAATGAGTTCAGAAAAGAGATGGCTATTTTTAACAATCCAGAAGCAAGCCATCAGGAAATAGCTCATGCAGGTGAAAAGTTCTTTGTGTGCTTGTACAATGGTTAGGTACAACAAATATTAGAAGACAATTGCATGACAGTCCATCAAAATGTCCTTTGAGCTGGCTTACTTACCCCCAACAACTGCTGCCACAAAACAACATTCCTTCCGAACATACCATCAAGTGCAAGCATGGCAGGGAAATGTACTTCTTCCTAAAGAATGGGTTTGGAAGTCTGAAAATGGGAACTACAGTGCCTACAGACCTTCCATCAGCACTTTATAAAATCCTGAACTTGATAAGCTGCAACTGTAAGAAGGGATGTCAGCGTCAGTTGCTCAACAATGTGTGTTGAATGTGCAGGGGTAGATTGCTTGAATGCTGCTCCAGCAGAACAGGACTAACATAAAAACTATCAAACAACAATTAGAAATGAAAGTTTCTTGTCTTTGGTAAAAGTGAATAAAAGAGAAACATAAATTATGAAATAAAATGACATTTTACCGGATTTAATGAAGTATATGAAAAAAATTCCTGTACTCAGGTTTTTTGTTTATTGGAGCATCATATCAAATTTCTCTTTCTTGTATGGTATGAGGCACTTTCATGGGAGATATTATGTTTTTCTGGGTATTAAGTTACGACAAAGCATATTTTTTAGTAACAATCAGAGAATAACGATGAACTTCGCCTAAAAAAGCCAAGCCTAGGACAACCCAGGACTTTTAGTATGTTCATACCAATACATAAACAAGCCAATCCTGAATTTATTCAACGTTAAAACCTAATTTTACTGGACTAAACCAGCTATTACTAGTTTTACCAGGATTTATGGGGGTAGACTGACAGTCTTTAATTTCATTCTACATGTATTGATAATGGTTCGGTTAGAAATTACTTGGATCTGAAAAACGACAGTTAGGATTAATGTCAAAGTCTTCCTCTCTACCTTGAACACCCTTGACCTTTCAAAAATCTCCCATTGTGCAGCATTCGGCTCTGACCATCGTCTGAGATTCATCAGAATGGAGATACAGTTGCATTGCAATGGGTTATTTTTCCCTTGTCCCTTTCAGTAAAGCACATAATTATGAGAACCTGTCCAAGCCTGACTCACCCGTCACATCAGACAGTACCCTAATATATATAGTATAACCAGGTATAACATTACCACATACCTCTACACACATGTATTAAAAGCTTTGTTGTAAACAATCATTGGCCAAAAAAAAAATCAATCAATCACTCAGCTCTTCTTAGTGTTAAGTGTCCCTATGTTGGTTATTTCATGGGGTTCGTAACCCAACATGCTCTATAATCCCTAAAATAAAAGAAACTGCAAAGCTCTAAAAGATAGAGAGACTAACCCCCCCACCGGAACTAGAAAACTCGGCTTGCATCCCCAAACCCTTCTTTATGCCCTTTTCTTCATTACAGGTACGAAGATTGAGCATCTTACTTACGCTTACACCTGAGGGAGGCACTTACTATCCGTCACCATTTCACAGGAGAGTAGAAAGAAGTAGCCTGCTAGGGTTGATGTTAGGAATGCACCCCTGAGAAGGGCAGTCACGAACAGTACTATATGCCTTCATTTAAACTGGCAGTACCTATCGTAGGGAATGGAGGCAACTCAGGTAGCCCAATGGTTAATCCTCATAGACCCCTATAGCTTAAACATTAAGTATACATACACACTATTTGCCGGTTTGTCCTAGCGGAGAGTACTAAGATTTTAAAGGCGCTCTGAAGTGAGGAACTACGTCCGCCGACTAAAGCACAGTGGCGGACGTAGCCGAATCAGAGCTTTAAGGCCATTATCATTGAGTCATGCCTTAAGGTACTACAAGAGCATACAGTACTATGACTAAAAATTCCAGTGCCAATTCTGTGGCAATTTTACTACAATTTTTAAAGGGGCAGTTGTAGTATGTAAAGAAATTAACTAATGAGTGAGCAGCCCTCTAGGGGTTACACAATGCCCGATCTCTGTTTGTACATTGAAGAAACCAATATTGTGACAGTACCCAGCAAATTGTGGTGACTCCTCGTCAACCTGTGTGAAGTGGCTCACACATGTCGCGAGATGGAACATGACATTGCTATAGCACAAGATCACCAGGAATAGCAATGGTGGTGATCGCATGGCCTCATCTCAGATGGCGAGGATGGTGATCACACAGACTCACCAGGGATGGTGACGCGGGTGATCACTCACCTCGCTAGATGAAACATGCACCTTGTCATAGCGCATGTTCACCAGGGATGCCGAGGATCATGATCACTCACACTCACTGCCCAGCAAATTGTCATTACCTGTCGCCATGACATGATCTCACTCACTGCGTGAGTATGTGCCACCCCTTGTCATTTCTCACAAAGCATGGTGACTTATCACAACCATCGCCAACATGGATCTAACTCATTGCATGATTATGTGCCACTGCCTGTCAACTCTCACTCAGAATGGCAGCTTATCACAACCATTGGCAACATGGATCTGACTCACTGTGTGATTATGCCACTTCCATTCAGGTCTCACTCAGAATGGCGACTTATCACCAACATCGCTAATAAGGATCTCACTCACTCCGTCAATATGTGCCACTGTCTATCAACTCTCACTCAGAATGGCGACTTTTCACCTGCACTGCCACATGGCTCTCACTCACTGTGTGAGTTTGTGGCACTCCTAGTTAATCTTCTCTCAAAATGGCGACTTATCACCACCATTGCTGACATGGATGTCACTCGCTGTGTGAGTGTGTGCCACTGTCATCAACTCTCACACAAAATGGCGACTTATCACCACCATTGCCAACATTGGTCTCACTGAATGCATGAATTTGTGTCACTCCAAGGCAATGCTCTCTGAGGATTGCATCATCTGTCACTCACTCTCACTCAGAATGGCAACTTATCACCACCATTGCCAAAGTTGTTGAGACAGCACCACTGTTCAATATGTAGCCTATCTAGGAAGTGTGGGCATGAAGTGTGGGCATACGTATCAAATGTGCTTTGTTTCAGACTGATTTCCATGTAATACTTCAGAGTTGAATCAAACAAGAATATATAGCGAAAATATCAATTGAATTTAGATAGAGGTATCACTAAAATGAAAGCAACTATCCATAAACACCTTTTCTCTGATTACAGGAAAAATACATAGGGATATATCTACATGAACACCTTGTCTGTGGTTAGAGGGAAGATACATATGGCAACACCTTCTCTGGCAAAACATAATTTGATCTGGCAGATGTGAGGCTGCATGATTACCAATTTTGATGATCATGAGCTTTTCATTTAACAAGATGAGTGATCACCAGCATCGCCATCACTGGTGAGTCTGAGTGATCACCACTCTCGCCATCCATGGTGAACCTGCGCTATGATGTGGTGCGCGTTTCATCTAGTGAGGTGAGTGATCATTCTTAGTGAAAACTGACTGGGAGTGGCACATAATCACACAGCTAGTCAGATCCATGTTGGCGATGGTTGTGATAAACCGCCATTCTGAGTGAGAGTTGACAGGCAGTGGCACATACTCATGCAGTGAGTAAGATCCATGTTGGCGATGGTGGTGATAAGTAACCATGCTTTGTCAGACAATGATGGAGTGAGTTATCACTCAAAAAGGAGTCACCATTGATGACCAATCATGGCGACAGATAACCACAATTTGCTGGGTAAGCAGATCGAGTCATGCCCGACTGTGTTCGCCTTGACAGAGACCGAGAGACTGCTGCTATGACTTAAATTTACAGATCGTCATCTACAGCATTATAATATCCTGGTCAACCATCAAATAACAGATATGTTTTATGAATATCAATAAGGTTTTCATTTTCTACAATGATTATACTAGTACAAAAGATATCGTAGGAGCAAAGGTGCAAATATTGGGGTTGACCCATGCCTTCTGCATTACAAGTATAACGACACTTTCAGGACAAGGTGTTCTTAATTCAGTTTATGATGTGTATTGCTGCAGATTTAATGTGCCCACTCTATTTATTATTCAGGATTCAGCTGCAAGAGCTAATTCTATCACACCTTGATGTTCCTTTATGAACCAATTAAATCATTCTTGGTTAAGCTAATTATGGCAAGAACACAACCCTCAACCTTGAATTATTCATGATTCCAGGAGGAGAAAATTCCAGAGGCATTCTAGACAAAGACTACAGTGTACTACCATAGTTCCTCCCATATAAGATGCACACTCTAAATTGCCAGAAAGCTTTAAATCACACCGTTAATTCCCAGAAACCTTCCCTCATGAACGAAGATAGTAAAAGTTTTGTAGTAGTCCAGGGAAGTGGTGTAAAATTTGCAGCGTAGGACTTAAAGCTCTATACAGGGACACTGAAGGTATTCTCCCCGGGCACTCACCACAGGAAGTGAGCAGGACAGATGGGCTGCCTCGTATTTCAACCTGTTAGAACAAAGGCATTCTGGGAATTCACAGAGTGTTCAACTCTCTAATGGCTGCCACTGTAGGTGCATCACCAATGAAGTGCATTGGTGCCTCATGATGACTCTGTCGGGGCATTATGCACTTTGCACAGTCTACACGATGCATGCTGTAGCCCAGGAGGGTGTTGCTCCTATAGTAAAAGGAAGAGCTGGCTAAAAATGCCCTCATTTCCAGTCCTTTCTTTTCATGTAGCTATAACTTGTCCCTTTTGTTGCTCACAAGTGGTCATTCAAGTACGGTGCTAAAAAAGGGGGATTTGAGTAGGTACCAAGTTGGGAGAAGTCAGTCAGTATAATAAACTATGGAGCCTGTGACATGAGTAGGTACCTGGTAGTGCAGCTCTCTCTATTTTAAACAAGGCAGATGACTTTTCAGACTAATGTGGCAAGTGCAAGTACTTAGGGGAAGCAGTGCACGACTTGTTTAGAAAAGAGGGCACATATTCACAGCTCTTTTTACAATAGGAGCAACACCCTCCTGGAGAGTTACTTGCCAGGGTTGTATTCATGCATCAGGCGTACCAATTGGTATGATGCATTAGTGACCATCAAAATTAATTGTTAAAGGACTACTTTTGAGAGCAGCATTTTGGAAGCACATGGAGTCGGTCAGGGTCTCTTCTAGATATCAGTCTAGAGGTGGTGTAATTTGGGAGGGGGTAGGGGTAATGATTTGCATAAAGTTTCAGGTCTATTTGAAATGGAAATAAATAACAAACTGGTGTTCAAATATTCTACCACAAATTGCCTCATATCAAGTTGAAGCTCCTTAAGTAGCCTCTAATTACTCCTTAAATATAAATCATATACAGACACAAGTCAATATATAAAAGGGTAGACTACTAGATGCAGCAGAAGTAAAGAAGAACAGTGATGTAGTATCATCATAATCATATCTACAGCACAATCTGCAGTCCCATGATGCTCAGATGATCGGCAGAGGTTAGAATTCATACAAATGACTCTGGCATCAAGACAGTTATCATTTTAGTCTCTAGTTGTGTATGACTAAATGTTTAATCTAGCTTTTTTCATTTGCCATTAATGGTCAAGGCTTCAAGGACTGATTCAATCAAATTTCAGGTCTTTTATGGACTGATGGGATTATTCCTGTTTATGCTCATAACATGCACCTTCAACCTTGAAATTTTAATGAATGAAAAGACAACTCAGCCAGAGAAGAATTTTAATGACATCTGACAAAGAAGTATCAATTACTGAAATCAATTCTGTAGTATAAGAAGATTTCACAGCACATTTCAAAGGTTGCTACTCTAGAGGGATTAGTGGTTTTCTTAGGAGGGCCTAGGCCAGGAGAACAAGAAGGGAGTGTTTACTAACTAGTATTTCATCAATGTCGAAACAGAGTTTGAAGTTATCAAATTCCAAGGCTTCAGAAATACAGCTGGTAATATCAGACCTTAGACAGATCATGTGACTTGATAAAATCCACCTATAAAGTCACTCCCAGTATCAATGTTCATACCTGATTTAATTCGGGAGTGAATACTGTTTCATGTATAGAGGTGGTTCAAGTTATGATAGGGTTAAGATGAAGGTTGTGACCACAAATTTTGCTGTGATTAAAAAATTGACCCATGGAACTAAAAATCAGCAACTAGTTTGCAGTTGTGCAAAAGTCATATCTTTTCATAGTTTGATATGACATAGGAATGATAGCCTTAATAATGCCATCTACAGACCTTCTAATGAATAGTATTGCATGTGGCATATCAAGTCTGAGAAAGAAATAAGAAAAAAAGGAAATTTAATAGCCACCTTAATTAATAGGGGATTTGGATATAGCCAAGGGGGTTGTTAAACAAGAACCAAGACTTGTAGATCACAAGACAGGCATGTCCTTGTGTGATAAAATGGAGGGAACATAGTAGTCAGAAAGTGCAAGCTTTTACGCAGCTCCAGATTCCACAGACAAATGTGACCTTCCTCAACTTGAACAGGTCACAATCACTCTCCAATTACTTACAACATTCACTGCCCATAGCATAGAACTCTGCTTGGTGATTGAGCACCCCATAGTTGTAAGACTGGTGAGGAGGTTGTTCTACCTGTCACCATCATGGCAGCACTAAAAGTAAAAGGAAGTGGCCTCCTGTGTTTGATGATGAAAGAGCTAGTCATAAAATGCTCAGATCGCCCTTTTATATGTGACCCCCCACCTTGAGGAGAGGAGACAGTGGTCTTTGAGGTACCCAGTGCAATAGGTCTTCCTACATGCTGTTTTCAGACTGGTGACAAAATGATGCATGTTTCTGACATGTGTAAATGGGACCCGTATAATTTTGTAGGACATTGTAAAACTTACGCTCTTTTGAACACTGTATTGCAATTGTGTAGCTTTTCAATACAATTGGTGCACCCCTCTCAGCATTCCTGTCCCACTTCTAGAATGCATTCTATCCACATATTTTCACTAGTTATTTCCATGTGAAAAATTGCTAGGAATTGTGCCTTTATAAAACCCTGAATACAACCAATAGGGAAAGTATCATTACAGTTTAGAGCTGTTCATCTAGTTCTATAAGAAGAGAGGAATGTTTTTGTGGTTTCTTATGAAGAAATCATGGCTTTTTCAAACCTTGATAACATCCCCCCTTTTCTTATAGAACTAGAGGAACCGTCCTAAACCCTAATGATACTATCCCAATTGGTTGTATACAGGGTTTTCAACCAATTTTGAATAGAATAGAATTTTGTTCCGCAGGTGTATTAATTCAAAATTGATTCTTATAAGGAATAGAAAAGAATTTTGCCCCACAGGACTATTAATTCGAAATTGATGGTTATAAGGAATATAAAAGAAGGTTGCCCCGCAGGGCTATGAATTTGAAATTCATAGCCCTGCAGGGCAAAATTCTATTCTAATCCATCTTAGTAGCCCTGCAGGCAAGATTCTAATGTATACTTATTTTATAGCACCTGTCACAGCTATTGAGAATAGAAAGAGATTTCTTCAGGTCCATCCTGGAAAGGGCCCTACAACAAGGAAAACCCTGTCCGTGGAGGTGGATGTTAGGCAGGGTGTATGTGGGAATAAGGGGGGACTCAAAGCATTGTACAGCCATGCCGGAAGTAGCCTACTGAGGCAGCAGGTGCTCAGGAAGTGACCAGGACAACCCCAAAGCTGGCTCATATTTCAATGGGAAGAGTCTGCAGAACAACGGTCCTCCTGGATCAATTCAAGTCTTCAGATGTCTAAGGGAGTGGTCATTATTTATCAACAGGGGGGGGTGGTGGGTTGGTAAAATTTTTTACGCCCCCCCCCTTGACGGCAATCAAAATCTTTTGCGCCCCTCTTTGATCTTTAGTAGTGCATGGGTTTTTTTGCTAAAAAGAGGGTGAGTTTTTTAGCCCCCCCTCAAGAGGGTTCAAAACTTTTTTAGCCCCCCCCCCTCGGGAGGTGTCCCCCCCAAACCCATCAGCCCCCCTGTTGATAAATAATGACCACTCCCTAAAGGTTTAGACACTGGTAACACTACAAATTACTAAAGAGTCTGCTTTTAGGTACTAAAAGCGTTTATAGCTATTTGGGAAATACTGGAACATTGGATTAGTTAATTTTGATCATTCATGAGTGTTGCCTAGTTTACTGGAAGTCCCATTTTAAAGGTAACAAGAAAGGGAAGTGAATGGGACAAAATGCAGGGTAATATTAATGAACAGGCTGATTGCAGGCCTGTAAATTATGGGTAATTTACAGTTATAACCAAAAGCAAATGCCAAGATAAACAATGCCAGCCATTGTGGTACAAGAAAACCTGAAACACTTTACTTTATTCTCAATACATGACTGATACCTTCTAGAAAATATATATTATATCTTTGGAACCTTAAAGGTCCACATATACTCCCCAAACATGATTACCAAGTACTCAGGTGACCTAACCTGCCACCTTAATACCATTCAGCCATGTATAGTGTTCATTTAGACTTGTAAGAATTATCTAACACATGTTATTTATTCTCATAAATCACAATGGCCACAATCACAATATATAAATTCCTGTTGTGACTCAATAACCAACAGAGGGCAGCAATCAGTGTCACACACTGTTCTCTATATCCACCACCTATCTGCTTGGCATTTGTATTAATTCAGTTCTCGTACATGCACGGTAGGGACAAAATGAGAGGTGCATGGCATGCTGGGACCCCTATAAGGGTAGTCATCACCATGGCCACACATCCTTTATTCTAACCAGGATTATAAGGTCATAGGCAGAGTGGGTGAGGGGGAGCAGGAGAGGTTAGGGCTGGCGGCTAAGGGAGGAGAAAAGAGAGAATACCGCCAATAGAGGATTAAAGGAAAAGGTCCATGAATAGACACAGTCCCTGACATCCATGGCCTCTTAGGTGAATTGCTGTGTGCATGGAAGGTCAAGGGTGGGGGGAAGATGAGGAAATAATATCCTTACTAGTCATATGTTATTGCCTGCTTTACACATCTGTATAGGGGAAAGATGATGATAATATTTACAATGGTGGATGTAGACGGGGCGAGGGGCAGCACACCCCTCCCTTTTTGTGATAGATAGAGAGAGAGAGAGAGGTAAAGAGTGCCATGAAACTTTTGTGTGTAGTAGAAATAATTCTATTTTCTGTTGGTCAGGGGCCTATTACCACAGACCTGAATGTCTCTCCCTTCAATGACATTAGTCTGATCTTTTGGACCTCAGGCAAAGGATAGTACAGTATAGGATAGGTCAGTCCATACAGTCCTATAGTGAAGGCCAACCCCCCTCTAGCCCCCACCATGAAACTAGGTGACCTTGTGTGTTCAGTATTGGGCCATATGTAGGATAAGGGAGTTTATGGAGCTATAATGTATCTTCATGAAAGGTATACCAAATGAAATGAAGAGTTCGTCTAAACCAAAATATCCTGCTGAATCCAAAAATGATGGTCTTTATTCTCAGAATTTGACCGAAAGTACCCAAAAATGATGTTTGATGAGGAAGATATTTTGAAAATGTACACTGCAAAAATGGTTATTAGATCCTAAACACAATTCTAAACATATTCTTGCAACGTTTTTGTAATCACATTAATTTACTTCACATGTTTAGCCAAACAATGTGCTTAGCTCAAATGTTTAGAAATCTAGGTGTTTAGGTTTAAACTTTGTCTTTAGATATCTATGAATTTTTGTGTTTAGATGTTTATGAAGTTTTGTGTTTAGATGTCTAAATTCAGATGCATTGATGGAAAGTTAGGGTGTGCAAACATGTATATATTAAAATAAAAAGATGTTTTTTGTTTGTTTTCTCATTTACTGGGGGTATTTACATGTCAAAGTCTCCAAAGATGTCAGCCACACCTATTTACGTGTGCATGTATTTACACACTGCATCAGAATGAGTGACTTAAGAAGGTACAACAGCTTGGCAGGAAGGAAATTGCTTTGTCTATTCCAGAATAACATGAAATAGGTGTCAGTCATTGACCTTATTGATTATTTCATGCTAATGATGGTGTTGTAAGGTGAATCCAGTCAACTTTCTATTGTCCTTTCTGGTCTCATGACATTCAATGAATATGAACTATAATAAACATGGGGTTTGGGTACATTTGTCACGAAAATTGATTATAATTGTGTAAAGATAGTCCATTCAAAGGTAGTGCTGCTACCTGGTGTGGATCCAACATCCAAGTATCTAAACATAATGATGTTTAAATCTAAACACCTATTATTCAACTGTTTAAACTCTAAACATCTAAACATATTTAGCATAAATGTTTATGTAGTTAGAACAAAAGTGTTCATTTCCTAAATGTGTAGTTGATGAGACAGCTAACTGACCTATATGTTTAGGTTTTAAACATGTTTAGACCTAAATATAGTTGGAAGAAATTGAACACAAGCTGAGATTAGCTAAAGTAAGGGGTAAGCTTTAGTATCTAAGCCGTTTGGGAGATAGCCTCACTTAAGTCAAGATGCTTTGGATTCAAGAGATAGGCAGTATGAGTTATAGGTAGACTAAGGGATAGGCAGTATGTGAGATAAGCAGAGTAATGCATAGTTAGAATACTTGTCAGATTGGGAGATAGGCAGACATTTAGATATGTGCATTGAGGTATTAAATCTGGTTTACAAGTTGTGTCTATAAAGACTTCTCATCATTTTGAATATTATTTTTTGTACATCTTTAAAATATTTTCGTCATCAAACCTCATTTTTGGGTACTTTTAGTCAATTTCTGAGAATCATGATCACAAAATTTGAATTCAGCAGGATTTTCTGGTCTGGGTGGTTCCCCTTTAGTATCACCCTGATAAAGGATTACCAAAGCTCCATAAACCACCTAACCACTCTACCCATAGACTATTCTATCAGTGACCCCTCCTATAGTATCTAAACTTCTTGCCCAGGCCTAGGTCTGCCAACTGACATTAAGGCTTTCATGTCAACTCTGGGAAGGGGATTACTTTCGGTCCATCCAAAAGGGCACCACAACTGGAGGAGACAGTTCTGGGAAGTGAGTGTTAAGCATGTGCTGCGGTTGCTAAGCTGCTTCCAACAGGAAAGAGTAACTTGACAAAAGCAGTCTGGGATTGATGCATGATTTTAGCCCTGACAAGAAAAATTCTGACAGACAAATGACATACCGTATTGCCTGCACCTATATCGCCTCGAGACCTTTTGCTCCAATGAGGTTTTAATGGTTACAGCAAAGCTGACAATATCAGAATACGTTTGTATGTCCTTGATTAAAGTTGGTTATATAAAACAATATATTATCTGCACAGAGAATGGAATGGCATTTACCACCATTTAAGATGGTCGAGGATTTATGAGAGAGGAGGCCTAGGATGAGAGCTGACGATGAGGTGGAATATGTTGCTCTTGATAACCTGCTGACTGTGCAGGAATGGTAATCTGAAAACGACACCATTATAGATGTAGTGGAATATTTAATTCATCGATCAGAGAATAGCAGTGTTCCAGAGTATAATTATTTAAAAAAATGGCAGAAAAGTTATGGTTATGCGAAACTGGGAAGTCGACAAACAGCAATGGATATGCATTGTGGCATTACATATAACTCATCGTACATGTAAGGGGGATGTGTGATGCTCGGTTTTTTAGTGGAGTGGGGAAGTGGGGGCTGTGTAGGATCTTAAAGCTCTATGCAGGGATGCTAAAAGTAGTCTCCTGAGACACTCACTACACACAAAGTGAGCAGGATAGATGCTGAGCGGCCTCACATTTCAAAGGTAACAGAACAAAAGAGCATTCTAGGAGTTCACAGTGTATCTAACCCATGAAGGGCTGCTGATGCAATAGTCGAATATCCCCATTGGTTGGAATGATGCATTAATGACGTGCTTGCATGCACTTTGTCTGTGCATCATGCTGAACTGCCTGGAGTGTATGGCATGTACGTGGTAGACATAATGCTTGAATGTAGCCCTGGTCGCTTACTCGCAAGGGGTTCAACAGAACACTATTGCGACCAGTCTATAGAGTAGGGACACATCATTCTTGAAGCACATAAGGCCATTCAGGGTCAATGCTATCTATAGAGATCAGGTCAAAGAAGGGGATTTGGGAGGTAGGTGTCATGATTTCAATGGGTGTGTAGGTTCATTTGAAATAGAAATAACTATATAGACGTTCCCACCAAGTATAGGACTGATCTAAGATGTCTTCACTAAAAGTAATTTTCAGTTTAAAAGTAATTTTGCCAGTCATTTATCTTACAGGAGAAGCCTTGCACATAATTTCTAAGCAGAATTGATGAGAAATGAGGCCAATATTTCATCTTTAGAGCTAGATAGATGGTAGGAACAGCCTATAGTAGGTGGTAACTTGGCCTTAAGAGGCCTATATGCTGCCATACTATGTGTTACGGAGGGGTCGTTTATATCTTTTACATCAAACACAGAATTTGTATTTCTGATATAAACCTCTTTGAGATGCATTATGGTCAGATTTCTAATCATTGTACTCAGTGGGATAACCAAAAAAGGTCCTTCAGCTGCCAATACAAGCCCATTCCTTTCTCCCGGGAACCTCCATCTCCCCAACCATCGCCTCTCCCATTAGGGTTGTACAAGGGGATAGTAGCCCTTGCTACTGGCTCAACTTTTCACCTCCTCAATGATCCAAAGGTGTAACCCCCTTAAGAGGTTTTAACATTTCTGTCCAATCATTGTCATACAACATATTTGCACTCTTTTGACAAATCCCTCAGTGTCTGAGCAATCCATTGAGTGAGGATTTGATGTATTTGAAACAAAAGAATGCCTACAGTCTGGATGATTTTCAGGGTGGGTTCTGGTGAAAAATGGCGATTTCTGGCAATCTTAGAGCCTATTTGGTGACTGATATCTTTGAAAGTAAAGGTGCTACAGTTATCAAAATAGTGTCAAATGAAGAGGAATTCTGTTTTTAACTTCTATGGACTTCCCATGTACACAGAAAATATCTCTCTCTATAACGGCTGTGAGAGTGATGAAAGGTAGCGAAAAATTGAAGATTTCAGAAAACTTTCACCATAGTTTCTATGGCAACCGGTCACATGATTATCAAAATATTGAAGAAATGATCCTACATTTAGGTAGCCCTTTATCTTACCTTTAACCTGATATCTAGATCAATATTGCAGCTTGACTGGTTGTGAAATTATTGATGACCTTTCAAGACAAGTCAGGGAAACTTTATGTTTTCAGTCCCATACTTGGTGAGAAGTTCTATACCTAACTGGTATTTATACATTCTACCATATAATGACTCATATCAAGTTGACGTTCCTTGAATTAAAATCATATATACATACATAGGTCCACAAATGAAAGGGCAGAATCAGCAGAAGTAAAACAAGGAGAGTCATGTAGTACAATAATACCTCGCACATAAGTCACACCCAATGTTTTTATAGGACGAACCCAGACTTTATAGATCAACCAAAAGTTGCATTTATTGGATTTTTGAAATTTGAAATTCTTTCTCATCTTATAAGGCACACCAGGAGTGTATCCTCATGTACAAGGTACACATTACACGTGGTGAATTACAGTATCACCATTATCATATCAATGGTATAAACTGCAGTCTGATGATGCTAGGGTGATGAGCAGAGGTTAGGCTTGATATATGCTTCTAACACCAAGACGGTTCTGATTTTGGTTATATTTGGCTTGATCTTGAATATAGTCAAATCATTTGCCATTAATGGATAAGGCTTCAAAGGCTGACTCAATGAGATTTTAGGTCTTTTATGGACTGTTTGGATGATCCCTGTTTAAGCTCAGAACCTTGAACTTCAACTTTGAAATATTAATACTTCCAATAACATAACTCAGCCAGAGGAGAATATTAATGACATCTGACAGAAAGGTACGCATTATCAAAGCCATTCTTTTGTTGACAGGCATTTCATAGCACATTTCAAAGGCTTCCACTCTTTCTAGAGGAACTAGTAGTTTTCTTGAGGAGGTCAACCATACAAGGTCAGGGGAACAAAAAGGGAGTATTTGGATTAGTAACTATTATTTCAACAATTCGGAAAAGGTCTAGTTATTGAACATTGTAGAGAGATACAGCTAACTATCTCTGGAAGGCATTTCTCAAGATTGTATGACTGGACCCCTTCAAATCGTAGTGGTATTGATGTCTCTAATGCCATTACAGTTCCCCATCTAGTGGTCATCAATGATTGCATTAGTAGTATTAGCAGGACTGTCCTGCTAAGCCCTATGTAATTACTTCACTAAATGCCGATCTTACCTATCATAACAACCTCTAATTTTCAGAGCTTCAAATCATAGTGCCTCTGTTTGGTCATACCATGTTAAGAAATGCCTTCCAGACTTCAGACAGACGATCATTTTCCATCAAAGTGTCTTGAAGTGTCAGAAGTCACTCCCCGTATAGATACCAGATGTAACCAGTTGAACCTGTCAAGTCCCTGGGTTTAATATCAGAGTGAATATGTTTTCATGCAGAGGTGGCTTAAGTTATGATAGTGTTTATATGAAATCTGTGATTGCAAATTTTGCTCTGACAGAAAATTGATCAAAGAAACTGGAATAAAATCATCAGCACTTGGTCAGCAATCTTGCAAAAGTAATGTCTTTTCATAGATTGATGATAAAGATAACCTTATCAATGCAACCTACAGACCGTCTATTCATTGGATTTGCCTATTTAATCGCATAGGATAAAGCCCAGAGGATTCTAAAATGAAACACAAGACTTGTGGATCGCAATATAGACCTTGAGTTGTAAAGTCGAGGAATGTAGGTCTTAGTAGTAAGGAAGTGCAAGCTTTTATGCACCATCAGATTTCACAGAGAAATTTGACCTCCCTCTAATTGAAAAGGCCAGATACACTCTCCAAGCACTTATAACAATCACTCTCCATAGCTGTAGTCAAGTAGGTCACTGCTTGGTGATTGAGCAACCCATACTTGTAAGACTGGAGAGTGGGTTGTTCTCACTGTCACCATCATAGGAGCACTCAGAGTAGATGAAAGTGCCTTACTGGATTTGATGTTGAAAGGGTTCTGCCATCTGTGAATGACACCTGTATAATGATGTAGTACACTGTAAGGAATTATGGCAAATTAATAGAGGATCTTAGGGAAATGTGGGAAAAAGATGTCACTGTTATTCTCCTTGTAACACAGTGCCTTACTGTACTGTCACCTGGGGCTTCAATGTAGAAACTACCCTGTTACACTGCATTAAAATTATGTTGGATTGCCATTCAATTGCACAGGGGTTTCCACTAGATTCAGTGGTTATTTCTTAGAGTGTAACCATCATTATTCTGTATAAAATCCTTTCTGCCTTTGAGACAATGGTGATTGGCTAACTGTACAGGATCATAAAAATAATTTTCATTGGTCTGCACACTTGATGCAATCTCATCTACCCACTGATGTTTAGTGATATTATCTACTTGTGTACACAGGTGGCTCCAATTACCCACCCCCCCGGCCCCAGAGGCTTTGCAACAAAAACTCATTTTTTGATTACTTCAAAATGGACATGTGTCATTATTAAACATGCATAGTTCCTTAAACTTAACTGTTTCCCACACACTTGTAAGAAATGCCCTCATGGAAATTCTGATAATATCTATAGTTAGGAGAAACTTCACAACAGAGACACATGCAGCCCCTTCAGAGTACTCAGCGATAGCCTTCACAGATATTGGGAAAGAGATGTCTTTAGGCCCATCATTGAATGGGAACCCAAACAAGGAAAAGCCAATTCAGGAAAGGGAGCGGTAAGCAGGGGGTGTTTAGGAATGAGGGAGGACTTAAAGCATTGTACATCCATGCTGGAAGTAGTATCCTGGGGCACTAGCTGCACAGGAAGTGACCAGGACAGCCCCAAAGCTGGCTCATATTTCACCTGGAGGACAACATCTTTCTAGGATCAGTTCAGGTCTTCAGAGGTTTTCATCAGAAATGGTCTAAAAGTTATGATATTGGTAACACTTAGAATTACAAAAGAATCAGCTGTTATATAGGCTATAGCTTATTTAGTTTTTGGGGAAATACTGGAACATTAAATTATATAACTTTTATTGTTTGTAGGTGTTCAAAAGTTAACAAGAAAATGAAGTAAATTGGACAAAGTGCAGGGCAATATGAACAGGCTCAATGCACACCAGTAAATGATGGGTAATTACTGGTTATCTATGAAAAAATGACAGATGCCAACATTAACAATACCCACCAATGTGGTACAAGTTTTAATGGTGTCCCCTAATTTGAATCATGGGTTCGAAGAAGACCTCAAACTCTCAAACGCTTCATTCTGGATGCATGACCGATAAACATCTAAGACACTCTAAGACAACATAATGTCCTTGGAACTAAAAAAGTCCACGTACACTCATCAAGCATGACCTAGGGTTACAGCCATGTAGCATCTGCAGTGAGACTGCTTATCCTGCTTGCTACAACTGAGAGAGGCACTTACTATCTGTCACCATTTCACAGAAGACTATAAAGAAGTAGCCTGCAAGGTTTAATGTTGGGAATGTAGCTGTAAGTAGGGGCAGTCATCAACAGAAGTGTACCTTGATTTATTTTGTGTGTATGTGTATGTAGGTTTAGTCAAGGGGACTTACATCTTAAAAATTTTATACTATTAATTCCTATTTGCGAAAACGATGAATCAAGAATTCAAAAAAGAGAAAACAACAAGAACATTGGAATATCAGTAAGCATTTTCTAGGCTTGAATTGCATTGAGAAGTGTATGATAGGGCTCTGGCCTTGTTGAGTCTGCGTTTTAGCCCCAATTGCAAATGGGTAACAGCTTGCCCTCTACTAGGTATGGGGAAGCTACTGTAGGGCCATTAGATTTGTACTAACAGTTTTTTCAAAAATAAAAGCAATGTACTGTAAATAGCTTGGCACAGTCTGACAGTGTATAACATATTTGTATAATCCAGCCTTGCGAAATAGATCAAATTCATATATTGATTTGCATTACTGACACTGCTTGTTATTATTTTTATAACCATCTTTCCAACCTGGGAAAGATGTAAACACTAAAGTTGAAACCTTCAGTTCCTCTTCACCTGCAGAGTTTTATTGTCCAAAAACATTCATTTTTGTATAAAGAATCATGCTGGTTTTTCCTGTCTGGTATCCAGCCTGGAAATAGATATAGGCTCTCTGCCCTTAGGGCTGTGAGATAAGTAAATCATCCTGCCACGTGTTAAACAACTCGGGGTTATCAATGAGATGCACATATTATATTGACACCGTAATGATTTATGGCTTAGATCCAAGGAGTATTATCAATACAAAATTAATCATGACAATAAGAGTCTACGTTGGTTAGGATAGAGTACAATATGTATACCTGATTTAGCTTTTCATCAGAGTTGGGTCCCATCTACAAATTTTATCTTGGAATGTTAATTAGCTAAAAGGGTTGTTCCTTAGCTTTCTCTAATTTCTTCTATAGTTTTACACTATCAAGAATTAGTGTCAGTTGGTTGGTCAGTTATAAGCACCAATGGCTAGTGCTTCACAACACCAATAAGGCCATTGTTCAGAGCTGTATGGGGCAACAGGATGGCATATGTACACATTCTTTGTGCTAAAATACAATTTTGACACTCTTTGAAGTGTGATTTTAGCTTCATCAAAGTCTATTCACTGGTTTGAAGCATTTGCTTCTGCATGATGTTCATTTTACCCTCCACCGACTTTAAAGCAACCTTTTGACGTCTTGGCCAGTGATGGATAAGGCACATTTTTGCTGTCTGGCGCACATGGCAAAATGCCCCCTCTAATGTTAGTTGGATCATTGAGATATACAAACTATAGGAGTTGCATGATATGCTGGAACACCTAGAAGGATAGTCATCACCATGACAACACAACTACATCCTTTATTCTAACCAGGATTATAAGGTCATAGGCAGAGTGGGTGAGGAGGTGTGGAGAGGGAGCAGAAGAGATTGGAGCGGGCTGATGGGGGGGAGAGAGAATACCACTGAAAAAGATGAAAGGAAAAGGTCCATGAATAGACATTGCCCCTGACATCCATTACCCCTTAGATGAATTGCTGTGTGCATGGAAGGTCAAGGGTAGGGAAGGGTGAGAGTGTTCTTACTAGTGGCATCTTATTGCCTGTTTAATATTATCTGTTCAGAAGAAAGATGCTGATATATACAATTGCAGATTAAGAAGGGCATGGGGCATCACAGCCATCCATTTTGCCTATAGTTAGGAGTCTATTTGGATACTTTGGCCCGTGACCAAAGGGCCAGTCAGATTTTTCATAGGAATGTAAAAACTATGCTACGATTTTTGTGGGCCATAAAATCGTGAATAAAATAAAAGTCTGGCTTAGTCATGTCACCCTTAAAATGATCCAAAATCCCATCGATATAACAAACTACGATAAGCATTAATGAAACTCAGGCTGTATCAACAAACTTCATAACTGATTTCACATTGAGATATCATCATAACTAATGTGATCGTGGTGAAATGAAAATGAAGCTGACAACATGCTGTTAGGAAGTTCTGCAGCCCATGAAAAGGTAAAGGGTGCCATGCATTTCTTTTGTGACTGTATATAGAATTTTCTGTTGGCCAGGAGCCTGTTACCCCCTATGTATCTCCCTCCAATGACATCAGTCTTTTCTTGGACCTCAGGCCTAGGTCTGCCAACCTAAATTAACGCTTTTATGTCAACCCTGGCAAGTTGAATACCTGAGGCCCATCCAAAAGGGCACCACAACAGGAGGAGACAGTTCTGGAAAGTAAGTGTTAAGCATGTTCTGTGTTGGTCAGAGAAAGGACTTAAAGCTCTATACAGGGAGGCCGGAAATAGACTACGAGGGCCCTAGCTGCACAGGAAGTGGACAGGGCAGATGCTGAGCTGCTTCCATGCCAACAGGAAGGGGTGACTGGACAAAGGCATTCTGGGATTGCTTAGCAACTAGACTTTTCTAGTCTCTATAGAGTATTGTCTCTAGTGTGGAGAAATAGGTAAATTTTTGATGAAGTGGTTGAACAAGTAAGAATAGGATCTTTGCCGTTCCTCAAAAGAGGACACTAGGAAAAAAATGTTTTAAATAGTTTTGTTTGTCAAGATATGAATAAATGAGTACATGTTCATGGAGGGCACCATTTGACAACAATAAGGGGGCGTTTAGTAACTATCATTTTATCAAGGTCTAAAAAGTGTTTTAAGTTATCATATTCCATGCATACAGAAATACAGCTGATAATCTCTCCCTCACAATATGATTTGATAAAATCTACCTGTGAAGTACTAATGTTCATTTCAGATATAACAGGTGAACCTGTATTGTATCTCATTTAATTGTGGGGTGTGCACTGTTTCATGCAAATGGTTTTCACGGTATAACAATTAGATGGAAAATTTGCGATCACAAATTTCGCTGATAAAGATTGATCCAAAAACAGAAGTAACAGCACCAACATCTACTCAGCATTTATGCCAAGGTCAAAGTCATAGCAAAGATAGCCATGATAATGCCATCTAAAATTGTTTTATTCATTGGTATTGCCATAGACCCTTAGGAATAAGCCCGGGGGATTCTAAAATGAAACCCAACACTTATGTATCACTAGATAGACATGTCCTTGAGTGATCAATAAAGGCACATAGGTCTTCATAGTGAGGAAGTAGAAGCTTTTATGCACCTTCAGATTTCATAGAGAAATGTGACCTTCCTCACCTTGAACGGGCCAGACACACTCTCCAAGCACTTACAACATTCACTCTACATGGCTGCAGTCAAATAGATCTCTGCTTGGTGATTGAGCATCCCATACCTGAAAGACTGGAGAGTGGGTTGTTCTCGCTGTCATCATCATAGGATCACTCACAGTAGAAGAAAGTACTCTACTGTGATTGATGTTGAAATAATTCTGAAAGACTCTGATCTCCCTTTTATATGAGACCCCTACATAGAGGAAAGTAGACAATGGCCTTGAGGAACCAGGTGCAACAAGTCATGAGCAGGTACAAGCTCTTTTCAGACCGGTCAGACAATGGAAAACGCTGCATGTTTCTGACATCTGTGAATGACACCTGTATAATGATGCAGTACACTGTAAGCAAATTAATGGAGGTTCTTAGGGAAAGTTGGGAAAATGATGAATTTGTTATTTTCCTTGTAACACAGTGCTGTACTGTACTGTCACCTGGGGCTAAAATATAGAAACTACAAAATTTCACTGCATTATGATTATGTTGGATCTCCAGTCAATTTCACAGGGATTCCTGGCCCACTTTTGGACAACTCTGCACTGGTGGACAATGGGGGCCCGGCCCACTGTTGGACGACTCCCCACTGTTGGACACTGCCCCCCAGAGAGTTTTCTTATCTCCTGGTTGCCATAGTGATGGCTGACAAGAGATTAGTGCAGGTGTTGGACCATCCTCCAACAGTGGTGGCAATGCAGGTGGGGTGGTGAGAGAAGGGGTATGGAGTCCACACAAAATGCATAATTTGAAATTATTCTCATGAAGTAAATGCAGCATATCTGATCATATACAACTTTGGTTTGAATGTGTTCATACACATACCTACATGATAACCAGGTCTACCCCTATGCCATTGTTGAGACTTACATATTTACATATTTGTATAATCCAACCTTGAGGAGTAGATAAAATTCATCCATTTATTTGTATCACTGACACTGCTTGTTATTATTGTTAGGGCCAACCTTCCAACCTGAGAAAGATGTACACAATAAAGTAGAAACCTTCAGTTCTTCTTTACCATGCAGTGTTTTATTGCCCAACAACATTCGTTATTGTATAAAGAATCATGCTGAACTACAGTATTGGATGTGGTTTTCCCTGTCTGATATCCAGTCAGGGAAAAGATAGGCTTTCTGCCCCTAGGGCGGTTACATGACTAAATCATCATGCCTCAAGTTAAACAGCTCGGGGATGAGATGCACATAATACATGGATTATATTGACACCATGATGTTGGTTACCCTATTTTTCCTTCTTGTATTAGAATTTTCTCAGGGTTATTTCCGGGGTCTGAGTTCACTCTCTCAGCTGTAACCTCTTCCAGCAACCCCCAGTGACATAATTCAGGGCTGCCTAAATTTCAACTGTCCATCTAACCCTTGAGTCTATAAAAGGCTTTTCTATTGAAAACGTACCACCCCCCTTACTAGGGATATGGTAGAAAAACTATCATCGGCTGCTGCTGCAGCCAGACGGGATGCAATATTGCACTCAGCTAAACATTTTCAATCCCTACAAGGATTTATCTTTATGTTCAGTATTTATCTTTATGGGTAGTATTGAAGGTAAGATGACAGACATAAAATTGTATGTGGATGAAGATGATATTGTATGTGTGAATGAAAGTTGGCTTAGCCCATGTATGGATAATTCCACAATTTACTGGTTTGGGAGATTTTCAGACATGACAGGGTTAATGATAAAGCAGGTGGACTACTGACGTATGTATCTGAAAAATTAAGTCCATACTGTTGTTAACTTCACAATATTAATGTTAAGGAATGGTGACATTGAATAACAGGCCTTGCAAATAAATCGACAAAAACTGAAGCAAATAACACTCCTCAATGTATACCGTCCCCCGAAAAGCAAGGCATCTGAGTTCTTAAGTCAATTAAGAGCCACCATAGACCAGCTAAACATAATGCCAACTGAGCTATGGGTTATGGGAGATATATAAACATCAATGTAAGGGAGAGAAACAGTGACATATGTGGAGAGTTGAGACCTAGAGAGGTGCATGAAACAACAACATATGTTGGCAGGTCATATAGGTCATATGACAGTGATGATCTCAAAGAATACCTACTGGACATTGATTGGTCTAACTTCTTTCATGATCCAGATCCAGAATCCAGTAGAATTTTATATACAGCCTGTTGACAGACTACCTTGATGTGTGCTGTCCTGTAAAAAGTTTCACTCTGAAGAAAGTAGCAGACCAATGGGTAGCTACACAAACGCTTGAATTAATGAATGATAGGCAGCTACTTATTAGAGAAAATAAGAGAATGAGTACAACAAAAACCACTTTGGAGATTGGTAGAATGCGTAATAGAATCCAAAGAATGCAAAATAACTCGAAAAGAGAGTGGGTAATTAGGACATTAGATGAGTGTAAAAAGGATTGGTAGGATGCGTAATATGATCCAAAGAATGCAAAATAACTTGAAAAGAGAGTGGGTAATTAGGACATTAGATGAGTGTAAAAAGGACCCTGCTAGGTTCTGGCGTGAGCTAAACAAACTAGTTAACCCTTGTGATAAAATCAGCCAAATACAGTTATGAGATATGTAAACCAACCTTCCAGTGGCTTTTGAAGACGTAGCTGGGTACATAAATAAGTACTTTGCCAATATTGGCGATGATCTTTACCAGGATCTGGCCGATGGTTGCTTACCGGTTATTACTCCAGAGTTACCAGTCATAGAGGTTCAACCCGAAGAGCCTCCATTAGACGTTACGGCACTGATCACGGAGGACCTAGTTATAGGTTAAGTGAACAAAATAAATGTAAATATATTATGTGGCATTAATGGTGTTTCTACTAGAGTGATAAAGGATGGCTTTCAAGTCATGATCCCGCAATTAGTGGACATGTTTACAAAATCAGTAGTAAATGGTACCTTTCCAAAGTCATGGTCAACTGGCCTACTAATCCCTATCCCAAAAAAGGGTGATTTGAAGAACATTAAGAATTGGGGTCCTATCTCACTTCTACCACTGCCAGGTAAACTATTAGAAAAAATCATACACACAGTAATAAGCAAACACCTAGAAGAAGCCAATGTGCTTAGTGACTGCCAATTTGGTTTCAGGCCATCACGTAGTACTGGAGGTGCTGTGTTTCGAGTCTTACAAGACTTGTATGAATACCGAGAGGATTGCCATGTGACTACTGCATGTTTCGTCGACTATGCCAAGGCTTTTAATTGTGTGCACCACCCCACATTGTGAAATAAGGTATCAAGGTTAAACCTACATAGTCAGTATAAAGTATGGTTAGGGAGCTACCTGGAAAATAGAACAACTGTCACTTTAGCTAATGGTACAAAATCTGAATAGGCTAGAGTCCGTTTTGGGGTTCCTCAGGGCTCAATCATTGGGCTGGTACTTTTTGTACTGTTTATAAATGACCTATGAGATGTGTTAATGCATGCGAAGTGTTTAATGTACGCTGATGATGTATTACTATACGTCAATGACCCTGCCGTTGGGGACGCCAGCAGAAAGCTACAAATAGACCTTAATAACTTTCATCAATGGTGTCCGGATAACCACATGACTGTCAACAAAAACAAAAGCATGGTAATGCATTTTGGTGCCGCCAACAAAATTGACAAGTTAGGGGGGCCGAAACTCCACCTGCAGGGCACCCAGTTACCTATATGTCAATGCTACCACTACCTAGGTGTGGAACTGGATAGTCACCTCTCAGTCACCTGCCAAATAAATAAAATCAAAAAGAATGTAGGGAACAAAATCTACAAGTTAAACAAATTGTGCAAATTCATACCTAGTGAACACTGCTTAGAGATTTGTAGGTGCACCGTGTCTCCCAGTGTAGAGTACTGTTCATTCTACACAGGTAGTGCCCAGGAAGGGCAGTTAGTCAAGCTGCAATGCATGCAAAACCATGCGCTGAGATATTATGTCTGCAGCTACAAGTTCGCGATATCTTGATTGCTGATCTCCACTCTAGGTGTAAGCTACAGCTACTGCATCAAAACAGAGCTTACCAGCTCCTAATGCTTATAAATGTGGAAGCAGTGTCAAGAGGGTAAAAATCTGGAACAGGTAAATGTAAGAACTCAAGGTGATTGCAAGATCAAATTCGCTAGACGAAGAGTCAGGACTACTTTTTACCAAAAGAGTCCATACTATAGGGGTTAGTTGCTGTGGAACAAATTAAGCCATGAAGAGCAACATATTACAAACAAAGGTAGGTTTAAAGGGATTGCTAGAACTTACAGAGTACAAGATTAATTTGCTCAAGGAACCAAAAGCAACATTTACACCGTGATACTAACTGTTCCATTAATACTATATACTGACATATAATTATATATACACACAATATGTATTATGCTCACTTTGTAATTTATGAAGGTGTGACTGAGGTACGCCAAAAAAGTTCTAGTCAGAACGAAAAGTACTGTAATAAAAACAATACAATGTTCTATGTCTTGAATCCAAGTACCATTATCAATACAAATCATGACAATAGGGTAGGATAAGGTACAATATACTATATTTTGCTGGCAGGATAGAAAATAGACATCTCTTGCCTTTCCCTTTTCATCAGAGTTTGGGCCCATCTACAAATTTTGCTCTTGGAAAATTAATAAGCTAAACGGGGGTTGTTCCTTAGCCTGACTTTTATTGTTAGATAAGTGTCAGTTAGTTGGTTAGTTATAAGTACCAGCATGTACTAGCTACTTCAAAACGCCACTATAATGTGACCTAAGCAGCAATTATATGCCTTATGGGTTGAAAAATGGATTTGGGGATTTCAGTCTGTTTTGAAGATAGACTGCGTGGGTTTCCAAAACAGTTTCTAGTTTTTTTAAATAAAATACTTTGCTAAAGTACCATTTTTACACTCTTTGAAGTGTGATTCTAGCTTCATCAAAGTCAATTTACTTGGTTTAAAGCATTTGCTTCTGCATGATGTTTGTTTTACCCTCCACCGACTTTAAGGCAACCTTTTGAGGTCTTGGTCAGTGATGGATAAACCCTTCCTTATAGCCAGGCTTGATATTGCAAATGGATATTTTTGACCTACAGGTTTTTCTGTTAAGTATTTTTCATTTTAATTTCATATGTGTTATCACTCATCATGTGTTTTCATCAACAAGAGCTATAAATGAGGATTACTTCAAACAAAAACTCTTATAAGGAAATGAATACCACTGTATATTAACAAGCTAACAAGCAGATTGCTTCTGTATTACTCGTTGCATTATAACAACTGTTTGTAACTTTGACTTTTGAGCCAATATGTTTGATTATGTGGGAAAAAAGTAAATTCAATGAAAGAAATAAGGTACATTTTCGCTGTCTAGGGCACATTTTAGTGCAAAATGCTCCCTCTAATGTTAGCCATCTTATTGGGATCATTGAGATGCACAAACTATAGAAGGTACATGGCATGCTGGAACACCTAGAAGGGTAGTCATCACCATGACAACACAACTGCATTGCATCCTTTATTTTAATCAGGATTATAAGGTCATAGGCAGAGTTGGCGAGGAGGTGTGGACAGGGAGCAGTAGATAATGATTGGGGCAGGCAGATAAGGGGGAGAAAAGAGAGGATACCTCTGAAAGAGGATGAAAGAAAAAGGTCCATGAATAGACATCGCCCCTAACATCCATGGCCCTTTAGATGAATTGCTGAGTGCATGGAAGGTTAAGGGTAAGGAAGGGTGAGAGTCTTCTTACTAGTGGCATCTTATTGCCTGTTTTACACATCTGTACAGGGAAAACATGCTGATATATACAATTGCCGATTAAGAAGGGCATGGGGCATCACAAACATGCATTTTGTCAATAGTTCAGAGTCTATTTGCATAATTTGGACCCCAACTAAAGGGCCGGTCAGATTGATCGCAGGAACATGAAACCTATGACACAATTTCTGAATGCTATGAAATCATGAATAAAATAAAAGTCTGTCTTAGTCTGACTATTATAAGCATTAATGAAACTTGGGCTGTATCGACAAAATTCATAACTGATTTTACATTGAAATATTATCATAACTGATGTGATCAAGATGAAAAAAAAAATAAAGCTGACAACGTGCTGTTAGGAAGTTCTGAGGCCCATGAAAAGGTAACTTTGACGTGCATATTTTTTGTAACTGTAGATAGAATTTTTTGTTGGCCAAGAGCCTGTTACTTCTTATGCACCTCCCTTCAATGACCTCAATCTTTTCCTGGACCTCAGGCCTAGGTCTGCCAACTTAAATTAATGCTTTCATGTCAACCCTGAGAAGGGGATTACCTCTGTTCCATTCAAAAGGGCACCACAACAAGGAGAAGACAGTTCTTGGAAGTGAGTGTTAACCATTTGCTGAGAAGGTCAGAGAAAGGACTTAAAGTTCTGTAAAAGGAGGCCGGAAATAGCCTACAAGGGCCCTAGCTGCACTTGAAGTGAGATGCTGAGGTGCTCCCCTGTCAACGGGAAAAGGTGACTGGAGACAGGCATTCTGGGATTGATTAGCGTACTAAATGCTCTAGGCTATACAGGGCAGTCTAGTGACTTGGATGGAGCAATGACCAAAATTTGGAAGAAATGGCTTGAAGTTATAGATATTGTTGGGAATTTGAGTGAATCCATGTGGTGCAGATATGATAACTTGGCCTGTTCATTGAATGATGCTCCCTCTTTGGGGTATTATCGATCCTGCAGGGTTGTTAGCATGATGCAGAAGTCTAGCACTAAAAACAAATCATAACAGACAAATGGCATCATATTACACAATAGCCTTAATGCTGTTTGTAGGAACCCACTGTTCTGCTCTTCCCATGATATGTCTAGGTGTATAACAATGTCTGCTTACAAACTGCCCTTTAATCAGTTTTACACAATGAAACCTAAATAATCTGTTCCCAGATGTAAATGGACAATTGGTAAGACAATCATTCTTTCACTCCCAATGAATTTCAGTATGACACATTATTTGTTCCATTGGTACATTGTATATACAACGTTATGTTAACCTAACATTTTCTGTCATTCCGTGCCCTCTGCAGATAGGCTAAAACACCTCAATGCTGGTACCATCCATGTGGACTTGACATCTAACGGTGCCATGTACTACAAGGGATTTGGGCGATAAACTGTCAGACACACTTCAGACACACTTCCGCTGTGTTTGACTGTCACCACTCTTTGCTGTGGGGTGTAGGACATCCTGCAGCAGCAGCTTTCTTGCAGCAAGCAGCAGAGGGAGACAGTGGGTGCCCAGGGAGGACGTCAATCTTCCACTCTGTGCGAGACGGTGAATCAACATGCAAAACGTCAGAGGGACTACACTCCAAGCAGATGTTTAATCTAGATTAAATTCCTTTGCCCATGCTACTACAAAGCGCCATAGAAGATCAAGATGGTTATAAGAATATAGAGATTATATCTTGTAGTAACATCTCTCCTTACAGAATGGTCATTTCTCCTCTGACACCAATTCACACACGGATGGAGCTACCCTCTTCCATGAGCAGCTCGGACAACCAACAACAGCATATGGGACAATGACACAAGTGGTGCTCGGGTAAGGCCAATCTCTCACCAAGGCCAATACATTTTTTTAGCTATAGACCACACACTACCTTTCCTCAAATCGTAGTAGGAGTCATTATGATGTCAACTATCATGCCCTACATTAGGGCCTACTAAGCCATCAACTTGTTGGATGTCATTTCTTAACACACTAGTGACTAGAACCTTCAAGTAGCACCGAAAACCCCGTTTGCAGTCGTATGTACAAGAGTGTGACCATTGTACCTTGAGAAATGTCCCACAGATCGAGGCATCTGTTGCACAGGGTGATATTCTAAAATTACTCACTACAATTTGCAGGTTTTCAAGGCTACAACAACAACATCTTGAAGAGTACCCTCCTGGAGAAGGGAGTGGACACTGAGCCAGGCACCCCACCACCCTGTTGGTTGCTGGTAGAGCCATGCAGTGAGAGGCAGTTAGCCGGTTAGCCTCCTACCGGGCTCTCCACGGTGGAACCAATATCACCACAAGGACGTGCTAGGCATACAGGGCTATAGCGCTGACTCGGGATCTTAAGTCTGCGTAGCCATCTTGTCTCTGATATCACACAAGTTACGTAGGTACCAGCTGGTAGGTACCTGACTCACTTAATGAAGGCAATGCCAGGAACAGGTTTGGTTCCGAGATTGGAACTGGAAGTCGCTGGTCTTGGTGTGCAAGTCACGCTCCCAAGAACCAGTTCTATTCCATTGCCATACAAGGAGTATATAGAGCCATGGAGTAGGCCGGTAACTGCCTTAGAGCATTATCATGTGGGAACAAGTGACTCAGGAATGTAAGGATATGTGCACTGAGCAGCTTGGTTGTATAGAAGGAGGATATACATGTGTGTACTCTCTCAGCCCCAATTGTAAATGGGCTATAATGACCTCTGTACTGGGTACAGTGCAACCTACTGGATTTGGATTTGGATTTATACTGACAACAACTAAATCAGTGTAGAGTCCAATGTTAGCATAGCATTGGTCAGTGTTTAGCCATTCTAAATACCTATCCTCATACCAGTATACCAAGGCTCTCCTATACAATGGCAGACAGGACTCACCACAGAGGAGAGCACCACACAGGAGCAGCTCCCAAACCCAACTACAGCAACCCTGAGTGAGCTGCTCACTAGTTCCACAAAGCCACACCAGGGGGTGTGACTGAGGCGCTCCAGGGTTGTGGGTTGTGCTATAGTACTGCAGGAGGGAGAGCTGAGGCTTGGCGGGCTGCACATTGGTGTTGGCGGCACGGGATGGGTGTTGTCTCCCCTGGAGTACCAGTCCTACCAGCACCTCCAGTACATTCAAAGCCCCATGCGGTCAACATCGGTCACAAACGCCACATTGGAGCAAACCTTTTAACATTGGGACTACCACCAATGCTGTCTACAGTATAGCACCATACACACACAGGAGGAACAGGCAGCTGGATAACTCCACGGTAGGTCATCATAGTAGTGGTAATCCTATTGGAACAGCCGGCATCATCATTCCGCTAGTGATTTAAGGCGTTTTATTTCTCCAGCAGCATGGGAGGGAGTCATTCAGGCATGGATGGAGCCAGTCAGTGAGATGTAGTGTGTAGAGGCATGAGAGGAACAGGAGAAGGGTGTCAGGAATCACTAGGACCAGGATGCCTTGTGTATAAGCCACGATATAAGGAGTACCCATTGCTGTGCCTTCTAGACTCCAAGCGTGAATGGAACTGGTTCTGGTGACACACACTGATAGGAGCTGATATGATGGGGACCAGCTTGTCTCTGGAATTCGAAGTGTGTGTTAATCAGGGACAAGGTACCCATCAGGGTTTGTCTTATTTGTGGGTTATACCTCAACCAGTGAAACTTAAAATGGCGCACACAATGTGTCCCAACTAAGGCCTATAGAATATGTCTGAAGTCAGCGTGTGTCATATAGGCGAGGGTATCATACTATAGAGCAATACTGAACTACTTCTCATCAAGCCCCAGGGGCACCTTATAGGGTTAGTATAAAGTCAGGGCGAAGCTCATACTCGAGCTGTGCCTTATACACTTGGTGCGCCTTACAGGCAAGGTCTTATGTTAGTAGTACAGTAGGGGTAGTAGTATAAGGCATTGAGAGCCAGCCATGGGAGACGGCGTGGGAGCCAGCCAGACATGCCTTATATTGAGCTCATAGCCAACCAAGAAGTGAGTGGCTAAAGCCTGTAGTGTGCACCCTTGTAGTCCCATCAGCAGCTCTCAGTGGTAGCCATGTGAGGTGGACTGGTGCTATCTACTCTACACAGCAGCCACTGGACCAGCCCAACACCCCATGTCTACTCACCTACCTACACACTAACACCTCACACACACATTAGCCCTTTGAGGGCCAATGATGCAGCAGTGCATCATGCCGACCCTGTGGGAGTGTATCAACCCTGTAGGGTGGGCATGATGCATGATGCTAATTTGAGCATCATGCCGATCTTCCAGGAGTTTATACATACATTTTAACCCTGTATGGTCAGATGATGAATTGAGGTAACCCTGGTGAGTTACTCGCCATCAAAGCTGCCTTCTTGCATCATTCAGGACCAGTAGGCATGATGTATCAATGTACTGGGGCATTTAAAGGGTTTGTGAGTTGAACCTTAAAGGACTGCATGTGATAATGCCTAAAGTTTCATATAGTTCAGTATGAAGAGTACAGCCACGTTGAATAACTCATCAGTGATGATTTACTACATTCTTGAATCTCTGAGGTTGACAACCCCACGAGGTGTGGCATGGTATGCATGAATGTATGCCTGGTGATGCGTCACTGCTTCCCCAAGGAATCTGCAGCATTCATGCTTATTACACAATTTCTGTGATTCTGAGTGCTTTTCCTGGATATTCCATTTCTGATACCTGTCGATATTGCACGCCATGATGCATGCGTCATGACTTTTGTAAGGTGTGCTGTTATGGATAACAGGCACCCAGTGCTGTTATCTATGGATAACAGGCATGACTTACATGTCATATATCACTTGTTAAAACCTACGAGAATTCCATTCCCAGGGGCAGGGATCGAACCCATACCCTACTGATCCCATCTCCCTATGCATTGCGCCACAGGGACTGACGAGAATTGGTTGGTTAGAACCAAGTCAATGATATGTTACAAAGCCCGGGGAGGTCACTCAAATATAACTAGTATACATTCAATGTGCGAAAATATCCTACAGTCTGGGTTGTGACCCCCCCCCCCCCATCCTGCCTGCCTCTGTGTCCGCTATGGTTGGCGCTCACACCAGTATCAGACCGCTACAAGACGTATGTCCTAATGGTATAACGTTGAGCACAGGTGTTCGCGTCCCGGCCTGGGCCACCTTTTTGGCTCTATAGAAGGTATGGAGCAGTCAGTACGATGTTGAGTCTAGGTACTGGCATAGAGGTGAATTTTTTTTATTGAATTTATTGATACTCTATTGATTATTTATTGACTAATCGTGTAATAAAATAAGTAGTCAATGCCTAACATGTGACTCGTCACATGTTAGGCATTGATTACTTGTTCAATAATGGTAGCCCAATGCCCTAACACAATATGCCCTCTTCCTATTTCTATTTGTAGGAGATTGGGTGGCTTACTGGGGAGCAACCTTATTTGTGAATGACAATTCAATTCCTCATAGCTTACCCTATACATCTCTTACATACATAATCCCCAAGTCACAAGGGACCACTAATGTTTTGGAATGATATCTATCTGCAGCCCTTGAAGGGTTAAAGGAGACAAACAGGAGGAGGGTGGGAAGGCTCAAGCTGGTGATGTGTGAGTATTGCTGCAGTCAACAGACATCCACACAATAGGCCATGGAGGACCCTCCTGTGGTGCATTGTTACACCATGCTCCTTAAACAGCCAGAAAGTCAATGGCTTGAACTCCTTAATCCTGACATAGCGGTTTAATGCATTACACCCATTGGTCACATGATAAATGAATGAAGCCCTGGTTAAGCTATTCACCAGGGCTACATTCATGCCTCGTGCAGACCATTTGAGGCTGTATCAGTCAACTTGACAAGCAGATGAAGCACCCGGGAGTTACTCGCCAGCACTGCATTGAGGCATAATGTTGATAAATGGAAGCTGTGCTACTTAAGGGGTTCAGCAGAAAGTCAATGGTGTTGTTGAAGCCTACAGTGTGCAATGCCCAGTGAGGGACACTAAGCCTTGGTTTGGGTACCAACTGTCGAGAAGCTGTGGCCAAGGACAGATCATTAAAGGAAAACAACGCGATTGCTGATCAAATGAAAGCTAAATGTTAAGGGGCTTTTGATTACTTTCATGGTAATAAAATCACCTATACTTTCCATTATTTTGATACCCATGCTGTAAAATTCCTAAATATTATTGACAAAGACATTATCGCAAAATGAACAAGGACTCTGAAAAAGGGGCAGGGCGATCATCGAAGTTCTTGACAATGGGGAGAGTAAGAGCTTCGTTTTAAGAATGAGATGGCCAAAAAAAGGGTGGGGTTGTAGCAGTTGGTACCTACCATCCAAGAGGCAGTGCCCCCCCTTCCCCTATACAAGGGTGCAGGACAGGTGGCAGTGCTGCAGGGAGGATGCTGGCTGGTATCCTTTGTATTGCTAAGGGTCTGGGTCTACCTCAATGAGGTGATTGTGGCGCCGATAGGAGCAATTGGTGCCACACACCAACAAGAACTGCGGCCTGCAGGGGGAAGGCTTCGTTAACCCTTCAGCGGCTATGGACTTCATGTTTACTGGACATGGGCTAGTGGTGCCTAATCCAGGTGGGACAACGTGGTGCCTCAGGCTTTCATACTCATTTATTGCTCGGATACTCCAATGAATCGGTGGCCAGCTTCTGGCTTAGAGGGGGAAGGCATGATAAACCCTTCAAAGGCTGAAAATGTTTTAATGCAGCATGTATTATGACACATGACTACAGCTCGGGTGAGTAACTCGCCAGTGTTATTTGAAATGCTATCGACCCTGTAAACAAACCATGATGGTTGAATTTAGTAATGGTGAGTTACTCTCTTGGGCTACACTCATGTATAATAAAAGTGAAAGCTGGTATTTCATTAGACCAGTATGCTCTAATTATTCAGATCTAGGTCAGACCACAGGGGATGTGGGAGGAACCTGTGGGATAGGATGAGTACACCAAAATCAAAGTAATATATTGACATAAACGAGTGCCAGACTGCCCATTCATGCTAGCTTTGTTCTAATCCAAGTGCTTGAAAATGTCATGTGCTTGTTCAGGCCTAGCTTACATTTCATCTAATCCATTTGAATGCCACTCTCTCCCTGCCATTTCTAAATAAATATCAGATTTGGAAAATGTCAGATTTGGAAAGGGTGCTCAATGAAAGGCCCTGTACTTGGACCTTATACAGGTGGATACGGTATGGGGTGATAGCATGTGGGCCTGTACGTGGATCACTAACAGCTGTACCACTGTGCCCAGACTCAACACCGCTAACCTGCATACCTACACTGGGGCCCTGCCCCCATGTGGTACTACAAAGTACTGACTTGGTAATTCTGGTCTGGCCACATCTGTGGCCACCACTGGAGGTTTATTCAAAAGGCTCTGCCATCGCTACCTATAAGATGTTAGTGATTTCCCTCCCTTATTCTTTACTGCTATGGTAAGGTAGGCCTGCCTTCCTGTCTGATAGTCAGCTACTTTTTTAGTGAGCACTGTTAGCCTCAGCCCTGCTTCCACTATTCCAAGCAGCTAACAACTCTGCAGAGTGGCAACAGGTCCACAGAGAAAAAATAGCAGTGGAAAAACTTGTTCTCTCAAGAGTGGCTACACTAGGGTTCTGCAAATTATATACATACCCTGCCAGGTTCACTTGACCCTGAAATGTCACCAACTAAAAGCGAGTAGGGAAGCATGACGTTTCTATGCCCTTAACACATGAGTAGACTCAAGAGCCCTCAAGGACTATGAGAAAATTCATTCAAGTGCTCTTAACTAATGAGTAGCCTCAATAGCCCACAAGGACTCCCACCAGATGTATTAATTTTTGTGAGGCGGAATGGCCCCCACACAGGTGCTCTTGAACTCAGGGGAACCATTATTGTTTCTCAGAATAAAAATAAGGGGTGGTGTTAGTACTGGACGTGGAATGTTGAAGGACTGCATAGTACTTCCTTTAAGTTACTGGCCTAACACTACTAGCTATTTTATTGTAGTAACACTAGGTCTTATGAGGTGGTAAGAGATGTGCCTATGCTAACATCGCATAGGTAGCGATGGCAGAGCCTTTTGAACTAACCCTCCTAGATCAGCATGATGCATGAAGTGTAGCCCTAGCGAGTAACCCGCCATGGTTGTACTTCATGCATCATGCTATCCCTAACTAGTTGATTCGGTCCTAAGTGATCAGCGTTAGGCACCAAAGCAGTAATGATTAGGAACTCAAGAGCAATACTTACTCAAACATGATGGAGAAGGGGCGCAAACCTTGAGGCATCAGTTTAAAGAGTTAAACGCCCTGGCTTCTACTACTGCCAACCCATAAAATGTGCCCTGAGCTGTGGTTACAGATCGTATTTTATAGCAAAGGGAAGCTAACAGGTCTATATTATGCATGACTGAAGTATTGCCAACTGCACTAGCCTGGTTGGAACCAAAAACATTTTCTTGAATGCAGACTTATATTTTATTGATAGCTTAATTGGTATGATATGGTTGCACTCTGAACCAACAAAACCGGCATGCATCAAGCAACAAAGATCTATACAAATGATATGAATGCACTAAGCTCTTTTATTCTATTCTAGTGTCACTGGTACAATTTGAAGTTGAATTGGATTTTGCATAATTGAAACAGAGAGAAAGAGAAAAATGCAAAAGATATAAATTCATTGGAGCCTTCACACATTGTATTTTTGTATGCGACGAATTGTACCTGTAATGGTTCCAGGGTAAATTTCAGAATAAGGCAGTTGTCGAAATGTAACAATATCCTACCACTGCGAACATGCTTTTAGTAGGAGGCATGTCTATTGCAAAAAAAAAAATGCCATTGAAAGTGGAAAAAGGCATCTACGACCTCCTGCTAAAACTCAGTAGTAACGAGCTTTTATGAGTTTGGATCTTCAGACTTTGACAAGAGGGTTCACTTTCTGTAAAAAGACCACTGTGTATTTCACAGACTGTTCTATCTTAGTATTTCCCCCAGTCAACCTGATTTCTTCCCAATTTGACCATCAGTTTTCATCAGAAACAAATTCTAACTATCAGCGATTCCTCAGTACAGTTTAATGTACTCATTCTATCAAACAGTGTCAAAGTCAAGTACACGAAAGAAGGCTGATTCATGCCAATTCATGATAATTGAGATCTAATGATTTTTCTAGGCTTGTATATTTAGTTTCCAATATATTACTCTGACCTTTTGCAGAGCATGCGGATTTTAAACATGTAACAATATCATACCAGTGCAAGTGCTTTTTCAACAGTAAATACCAACGATTAGTCCTATTCTCCATTGAAGAGAGGAATATTGGTTCCGCTAAAATACCACAGATGGCTCACAATTGTCCTGATTCAGAATTGTGAGTAAATTGCTCCTAGTGAAGTTAATGGTCAATTCATGTCCATCAGTCGGCATGATGCATGAATATAGCCCTGGTGAGTTACATTCATGCATCATGCTGACCCTACGGGATTAATACATCCTCAGGGGGTCTGCATAATGTTCAGATCAAGTGCTGGTGAGCAGATTGGTATCTCTTTGCTGCATCTGGCCATGGGCTTGATGCACTCCTACATTAGCGCTGCTTAAATGGTGAAGAATAGTTCAGAGAGTGTGACTGTGAGCAGCTCAAGGATCCCCCCCACCTGCTCCAAGAAGCAGGACAGTGAGTAATAGCAGCTTGGGACATCACCCTCTCCCACCCTTCACACACCCATAACCATCGGCAGCTGAACCACGTAGCCAACTCAGCAGATGCTCACCAGGTCTCAGATATCTAGCCAATCTGGGAAATTCCTCCTGCAGTAAAACGAAGCTAGCACAGCGCCCCCCCTGCTCCAGCAACAGCAGCATCCGTTAGTGGTTTAACCCTTTAAGGGTCGCATTGTGCCTGGAGGCTAATGCTAAGTTTTTATTGTGATGAGGTGCTGGGTTATCAACTTGCAAGCACTACATTGGTGCATTATACTGACCATTTTAGAGCGCATCAAGCTTTGAGAAGGGAGATATATCCTTCAAGTAAAAGATTCTATGAGGCAATACACCCACCAATTGGCATGGTGCATTAACGCGGTACCGACTGGGTTAAGCCATGTATAATGCCTTAACCCATGATGCACATTTGTTGACGTTTTTGACAGTAGATCCCCAGCACTGCATTCTTGGTGCATCAAGATGACAAAGCAACATGAACTCAGAGGCTACAGCATGAGCATTAGGCACAAGGTTGAGGGCAGGAGAGTAGAAACAGGGGGGGCAATGTAACCCCCACTATTAACCAACCCCAAAAAGGTGTCTAAGACGAGGCCAACAAAGGTTGCGTAATTGTACTGTATTTAGGTGAGAGGCAAAGAAAATCTCTTTTTTTTTCTTTTCTTTTTATAAGCCCGAAAAGGTCAAGCTGAAAGAGGTCAGAAATGTCTGAAAATGCACTCCCTGACATGTCCCTGATTATGCGGTTCATAAAGGGTTATAATTGCCTTCCTTCCCTTTTTGCCGTTGGCAGCAAGTTACAGACCTGCCGCAGGCACCCCGTGTGCCACAACTTTAAGGCTATTTTAGCAGCAAACGCAGCTGTGTTGATTTTGTATCTCTTTTTTCAGCCTCTGCTGTTACTTTAGGAGAGCATTCATTGCAGGCTGGGGGCTGGGTGTATAGGATGATAGCTGGGGGGGGGGGGGTTGGTGAGAAATGGAAAAGGGAGCGTGAAGAGCAACAGTATGCCCTAAGGGGACCTGTGTCTTCAGACTATATATGGGAGATGGTGTATGGGAATGATCTGCAGGGGGATAGGGATGGTGGTGGTTTGCATCTCAGGTCCTAGACTATAATCAAATGTGTCTGCCGATAAAACAGTTTCATATATTCTAGACACATCTGCTGCATCCTTGTATAGAGGTAGAATTTGTGTTTACAAAGTGTGTAAAACACATGTTCTGAGGTCCATTACAAAACACTTATTAAAGGTATTAAACGGTTTCAGAAGGTATCCAGAAATAGTCTTTATTCATGAATGATAGGGCCCTATATAAGTAGCCAAACTGCTGTGAATCATATATGGATGAGTTGACACCTATAATGGTGCCAATGTTTTTTCATCTCCTCAGAAATGTTAGCTCCTCAGCAGCTTTAGTAAATCTGCTGCACTTTTTTTCTTTTTATTCACGAACTACTAATATTCCTCTGACCAGTTCCCAGACACAGCTCTACAATCAAAGACCATCGCCTACTAGGAGCTGCCCCCCCCCATATGAGCTGTTATACTATAGAACCCAGTCTCCAACTGCATGGATAACTTCCCCACTCTTCTACCCATTACACACTCTTCATATACCATGAGCTGCTCCCTTTGCACCAAAATATAGTACCCTGTCTTCATAGACCAACTGCATGGGCCACTTCCCCACTCTACTATGTCTTACCCACTCTCATAGACCAACACCTACCATGAGCTGCTCCCACATAGCACAAATTGAGCAGCCTCAACATCATGTGACCCGCTTACGAGATTTATCACTCACTAAAGAGGTCATTTCTATATGGGATCCGCATTGGGGGAAATAACGAGGGGTTAACGCGATGGCGGCAGAGTATTTTTGCGCCGCAGGCAGCCATAATTTGAGATTGAGCCTAGAAAAGCCTAACCCCTGCTGAAGCATGGGGAGCCATAATAGGCCCACTCAAGCCTAACCAATATGGGTTGGCGGGTCAGGAGCTGCGACGATGATAGGTCTCTTTGGTCTAGCGATGACTTCAAACAGAGGGCCCTAAAGCTGAGTCTAGCTTTATAGGGCTTGCTTATAGAAAAGAGACACCCAAAGAGTGACAGGGGGATTGTGAGGGGATCAAGGGAGGTGAAGGGACTTCGCAGGGGAAGGGAGATGTATCAGTCAAGTAGAAAACCCTATGAGACATCTACATGTTGTTTCTCTCATCTAAAGTCTGTGTTTGATGATGTACTATGGAGACAAGAAGGGGACTACTTGATGTAGGGGGGACGGAGGAAAGAGGGGATGTTGTAGATAAAGTTGGCTTTTCTTATGCAGACCTTTGAAGGGGGAGGGGTAATATAAAGATGAAGTTAGTTTCTGTTCTTGTGAGGAACTATAGAATTCTATGGCTTTTATATCAAGGATAAGAGGCTTGTGTCTATGAGTGGGAGACAGGTAGACAGTTCTTAGATGATACCATAGACCTTCATTGAGAGGAGGGGCATAAAATATTCACTGCCGAAGCAAGCCTTTTTTCCTTTATTGGATATGATATTACTGAAGAAGCTATGCAGTTTCTGTATTATACACATTAATGGACAGACACAAAAGAAGGGGGACAAAAAGGTCCATATATATTATTTTTTAATAGTCTGCTATGGAGAAGAGGAATGCCTGCACAAAGCTCGCAATTTTAGATGGGGCAAATGCAACTCCAGACAGTACTATGCCACATAAAATCAGCAGAGAAAAGTCTATTCAGTCCTTACAAGTGGATATTATAATCATATAATGGAATGCAACAAGAACAGTTTCTTATTGCACACAAAAATCTTCATGCTCACAAAAATAACAAAGCTAAATAGAAATACAACATAACTGCTAGACACCCATTAGACCTGGCCAGGAAAAAGGTATACATTCAAGTGTACAAAGCTGATTTTTCTTTTCACATAATAATGCCTGAAATTATCCCAGTTATTGTGCAGGCAACATGTGACTCACAGATGGGTAAATCAAGAGTTATCATTATACGAAGAAAGCCTTTCTTTTCAACATTGTAGAAAAATTCAAGAGTTGGGGTCCTATTTCCCTGGTTTGGTACCTTTAGAAACAAAAATGGAGGACTGTAACAGAGTTCCTGATGTTTGAGAACCAATAGGGGCATACCACCACCACGGACGTCCTTATGTTAGATTGACAGATGAAGACAGAGAACCTTTAGCTTTGTGTCACACTCTCTCTAAGCCTATCCCTGGCCACCCCTAGACAGATTGGTATTCCCAGATTCAGGCCAATCTTCTGCTGCAGGATCGATCAGTGCCTACCAAAGAAGGCTGAGCCTTAGGGTAGCACCTCAAACCTTTAAGGTGTACCCTACCCTCACAAATTTCCTCCACTATTTGACAAACATATGTTGAATCTATACATATCATATTATTCTGACTGCATTTGATTCCCTTTAAAAATTGTGTGCATTCTGGTAGATTTTAAAAGCTTTGAAATGTTTATGGAAGCAAAACGTTCTGTTTTTAGCTTCTTTGTCTAACAATTGCATTCTGGCATAGAAAAAAGTTATCATAGCCTTTCATGATCGGTAAATCAAATAAATGTAATTTCCTGGGGCCCTTTTGTTATTTTCTTTTCATACACGCCTAAATACTAAGCATGATGCACAAAATTAATACACCCTGGGTGCCTACAATTAAGCACTGCATTAGTGCATCATATAAAAATGACCATAGACCAGGATGTTTTATCCAACCCTTAAAGGTTTAACATAGAGTGGCAGTGTAAGGTGTCCAGCCAGGTCTAGGGCCCCTATTGAGTATAAGAAATCTGGCTAGTCTTGTGTACCAGAGCCGTAGTTTGGTTACCCATGTTCAGGTATTAAGCACCATTGAGGCGTGAATTGGGAGGAGCATCAGACCTGATGTTGGCAGGGTGTATTGGATACCCTGGGTGGATTATCTGGTATCTTATTGATAAAGGAGGCAGAGGTATGGTTGTGTATGGGTTAGTGCAGGGGTTGTGTGGCCCTTGTAAGATGCAGGATGTTGAACATGTGAGATTTTACACAGCATTTATTCGGAAAATCTGGCTGAAAGCTTTATTCAAGGTTCATTGGGGGTGGGCAGTATTTAACATTGCACACTACACTAAAGGATGGGAAGGCCCTACATATATAGGCAAAGTGGGCGCAATTCATACCTTACAAAACGCCATGAGAGAGTTTACAAATGCCTAATGGAGCACATTTTCTCTCTATACTGTGGTTTAGTGACACCATGTTTAAGACTTTAAGACAGCATATTTAAGACAGCCTAATGATTCAACAAATCAGCTGGAAGCCTACGCAGGTAGTGCATAGTGTTATATATTTTGTGCAACATTAAACATAAAGTGTACAAAGATGAAATCAACTGTGATTAAAGCACCGCAGCATTCAGAACATAGTATAGAATCAGCAATACAGAGACTATGCTTTATCATTTAGTGTTCATGGAAAATCGTAATGCAAGCATAATTAAAACAGGAATTCTCATAAACAGTCTCTTACATTACCATCCTTAAAGGTTATTGCAAGTAAATGTGTAATATCATAGCACATCAATTGGAGGCAATCATCATTGAGACAATAAGAAACAATAATTTAACCCTTTAAATGTTGATAGTTTATTAATGCATTATACCTATTTTGGGTCATAAAGCATGAATGCAGCCCTGACAAGTAAGTCACTAGGGCTGCATTCATGCATTATGCTGACCCTTCAGGGACGATACATTCCCAAAGGGCTGGCATGATGTGACCATCATGAATTGACGAGCCGGCCAGAACTTCATTACTGCATCATGATGACCATTGGAAATAGTCCACTCATGCTTGAGCAGACCTTAACCTTCCCCTACAGAAAATATCTTTCCTTAAGAAGACAGACAATCTTCAGCTTTGTACTGATCAATTAATTGGTAAATAACCCCCTCCCCTTTGAATAAAGCAGCATTCCATAACTTTTCAACACATGTACCACTTCTGAATGGTTTGGTAAGATAGGAATGGGAATAAATCTAATTTGTAGACTTCCATATCTCTCCTAAAGTTGCTAATATGATACACTCCTGCAAAGATTGAAGCCAAACCTATATGTTTCCCAAATTTTGGACAAAGTGGTTAAAATAGCACACATTATGGTATTGGACTGTGGGAGTAGAGATGTGAGTGGGAAGCAGTGCTCAAGTACAGCCCCATATTACTACAGCCTTGGTGGGTGTATGATTGATTGCCTCTGATTGGCTTTCCAATCAAACTCTACCAGAGAGCAGGAAGCGCGCTGGGCCAGTCGGACCACAATGGCTGCCATCATTACTGGTTACTAAGGCATCATTTCCACCCGGCGATCATTGACTCTTTAAGTGTTAAATAGCGCTTTAATATTATATGCACCTTTTGTCGTTATGATGTATGAATGCAGCTCTGGTGTAGGTAGCTTACCAGGGAAGCTTTTCATGCATCATGACATCCATTTATGTTTGATGCACTCCCTAGGGGTTGCTATGATGCACCAATGTATAGCTGGATACTCAAAAGCACTGCATCAAGCCAACAAGGTACTATCAACCTGTAGGCATCATACAACCCTCGAAGTATCTTTGTGGGGTATTGTTGGGGGGAGAATGTCATGTCCCATGGGGATGTAGAACTATTATCTATACATGGATTAAGGGACAATGAGTGTGGTGATTTGACCTATTGTGTATGATTGGAGCATTACCAGGCATTGATTAACATGGAATGGAGCCTGCCATTACTTATTTAAGGGTTGCATGACACCTCCAGTTTTATCTTCATTTGCTATCATCATACATCATTGTAGCTTCATGTATAAATGGACTACATTCACTGCATCACCCAAGCCCCTCAGGATTGTACCAGGATAATAAGGGTATCAGTCCTGGTTAGCCACTGCCCAGAGCTAAAAGCATGTTAGTGCCAAAAGAGAATTATGTGGAAATCACAATTTGGCATATAGGGGGACTGAACAAGAATTGGAGAAATCACCATACTCATTTTGATATGCACCTATATTCGACCGTTCATACACAAGCCTAATGTGTTTCCTGTATTATCTGTAAAAGGAGAACAACCAGTAGAAATGGTACCATAGTCTCTATCTCTTGAACATTTTCTATTCAAAATGCATAGTACTTAGTACTGCACAAACAATGTAGTTTTTTATCGGCTAACTAGGTATATTAGGTCATACTTTTCACTGAAAAAGAGAATTTTAAAAAACCACATAGCTCTAGACAGTTATAGACTAAATGGTTTGGGTGATCCATATGGTGCTCTCTTCTCCCACTAGTGCTGCACTCTGCCCCTTCAGTCTGACCTACTGACAGAGGTACAGGATTGAAATTGCAAATAGATCAATGGGTGATGTGTGGTTAGTGTCAGTAGAGGGCAGCTCGACACATGTAGGGGCCAGGGGGTGAAGGGCTAGGGTAAAAATGATTGGATGTTGAACTGAGATGAGGGGTGTCAAATGTTGGATGAGGGCAGGGAGAAGTGTTAGGATGAGTAGAGGCCACTTTAAAAACATTGGGTTCTTGAATATTCCAGGGTTGTCAAAGAGTATAGGGTAGTACTAAAATATTGTTTGTAGTAGGGGACAATAGGCAGGATCAAATAATGCCTGATTTTAGGATTTAAGAGGATTTATATTAGAATCATGTCATAGCTGCACAGATAATGCATTCATGAATTTCCTACATATTTCAGTATTATAGTGTTGGACTCTATTATATCTACTATAACTTATGATATGGAAGGGTTGTTATGTTGCTATAGCTGGCTGGCGTTGCCTCTGATTCCTAGTATGATAAGAAATAGGTAGTTATCAACTTAATATCATAACTTCAGGTGTGGAACATGGAATACATTCTAATCTGTATGATACATAAGCTGATGGGTGGCAGATGTGTATGACTGTAATGTATCAGATAGTAGACCTAGTTGTTGGCCAGTAGGCAGAGACTGTACACATAATACCAATGTAGGGTCTACAGTGAAGGAATGGCTGTATAATGTGTGTGGTTGGGGTATGGCCAGGATAAACACCTACACCTTGGTAGTATTGGTAGATGTTGTGACTATGTGAGTGTGTACCTAGTTCTTTACAGCCCGCATAATACATTAATACACTTTGCTCCTTAATCACCATAGTGCACAAATGTAGCCCTCGCCAAGGCTGTTGTCATGTTTCATGCTGACCATATTGGAGTCATACACCTCTACAAGGTCCTCAAGATATTTTCAAATTTATACCAGGGCTGTATTGATGCATTATCATAAAAAAACGTAACTTTGAACCTGAAGACATTATGTATGTATTGCTGGATGCTGTGGCTCTGTGAGTGTGTATTTAGCAGTATGTGTATATATCTATTGGTAGTGTTTGATGCCTAACCTGTTGGGCAAGCAGGTCTCTCTCATAGTGTCATATAGCTTAGCATATTGAGGGAAACTATCTCAAAGGTCAGTAACCCTTACCGGCCAAAATGAGGCTTTGATAGGAGCCAATAGCTCTGGGGACGGACCTGCGGGAGGTGAGCTGTTAAACAAGTCTGCCTCACAAGGGTAATAAGTTTCATCTGAATCAGTAAGTGAGCTCGCGCTGTGTGCCTGGCTATCACTAGAGTTAGATGAAGTAGTATGTATAGTATTTCGAGCTGGACTAGCGGTACTGACGATCCATTTGCTCTATTATATGAGTAGTACATGGAGAGGGGTCTACTGTACAGCCATTGTCTGGAGTATGAAGTTTAGTGTTGATATCTGACATGGGCCTAAATATAGGAGCATTAGGCCTAAGCTTGGATAAGGTAGTTTTATCACAATTAGCAGCAGGGATAGAGGTGGCTAAGTCTGTGACAGCAGTATCATAGGGAGAGCCAGGGTAATCTGGCTCAGGCCTGAAAGGAGGGCTCTTTATCTCCTGGTTGTTTGCAGTGGCATGCTGCGAAGCCATGAAAATGAAGCTTCTGAATATTGTGCCTGCACTGAGTGCAGTGGTGGCCGTACTGTATACCACCTTCTGTATGGTGATCAGGCTAAGTGCAGCCAGCCTTAGTGTTGTAAGCCTGATAGGGTACATCAGTGCAACCAGCTGAGCTGCGACAGACTTTATAGGCTGGTTGTGAAGCAGCAGCGGCGGTCTGTATAGGCTGTTTATCAGTTTTTGTCTTTTTTTGAAAAGCAGCCTGATTTTTAGACTCTGTTTTAGACTCAGTCTTATTCCTCTTCAGTGCGGCTTCAGCTATGTCGGCAGTGGGGTAGAGTTTACCCGCTCTGACCTTGGAGACCTCTGACCTCAATGAACTGATAGATGCACTGTCCTGCCAAGTAAATAGTTCATCAGCAATGGAAGACTCGAATTCTTCTGACCAATCACATATCTGCTCCCAGTGATAATCTTTGCCCGCTGTTATTATGTTTATGATATGCTCAGCGATACGGGGCTTATCTTGGGGTAGGGTACGCAAGTCTTTCATAAGCCGTGACAGGCCAAACAAATATTCTAAAGGGTCTAGGACATTTAGACCTGTTTTAAAATGTGTAGGGCCACGGAAAATGAATTTGTGGGCACGAGTAGGCTTACCCTTAATGGATGACAGCTGATGTGATGTAGAGGTGAGGATATTTGCTACCTTCCCAGTGACAGAAGCAGGAACTTTGTCTTGGTAGCTAAGTGGTAGAGGATAGGATTTCTAGCCTGGTCGATGACCGGTCCTGCTGCAGGCTGTGACGTCACTGTGATGGCAGCACAAGTATTCTTAGAAGAAGTCTGTACTACAGGTACTGGCTCTGTTGAAGTGATGTCCACAACTGGAATCTGACTGACCTGTGGATGTACTTGTGTAGTTGTAGGCTGTGTAGCAGCAGGTTTAAGGCTGTTTATAGCAGTGAGGATTTCATTGCTTTGAGTCCGGATGGCGAGGACCTTGTCCTCGAGGCTTGTAACACGGTCGCCTAAATTGTCCGTAGAAGTAGTCTTTTTAGCCTTACCGCCTGCTTTCTTTTTAGTTTGGGCAGCAGTAGATTGTGTAGTATTAGTACACTTCATCCTGGAGGTCGGATGGTTACTTTAGAAGGTGATAGTGACGGAATAGATATGTAAAGTTTATAAGGCATATTGTTATGAACGCCTGGTGAGAAAAGGTAAAGTGCGTCACCCGTTGCAACCGAGGGTTGAGAGGGATTAGCAGAAGGTGGAGCCACCGGGGTGAGTCCTTGAGAGTCTGGTCAGTACTTGGAACTACCACAAGGTGGAGTATGAATTTGCCTGTCAGTCTCATTATCCGCAATTTATCAATTACTGATAATGATGCCTGAAATTATCCCAGTTATTGTGCAGGCAACATATGACTCACAGATGGGTAAATCGAGAGTTATCATTATACAAAGAAAGCCTTTCCGTTCAGAATTGTAGAAAAATTCAAGAGTTTGGGTCCTATTTCCCTGGTTTGGGACCTTGTAAGAGAGATCCTTATGTTTGAGAACCAATAGGGGCATACCACCACCACAGACGTCCTTATGTTAGATTGACAGATGAAGACAAAGAACCTTTAGCTGTGTCTCACACTCCCTCTAAGACTATCCCTGGCCACCATTAGACAGATTGGTATTCCCAGATTCAGCCCAATCTTCTGCTGCAGGATCGACCGGTGCCTACCAAAGAAGATTGAGCCTTAGGGTAGCACCTCAACCCTTTAACGTGTAGCCTACCCTCATTAAGATAAACAAATTTCCTCCACTACTTGAGACACATGTGTTGAATCCATACATATCATATTATTCTGACTGCATTTGAGTCCCTTTTAAAATTGCGCGCATTCTAGTAGATTTTAAAAGCTTTGAAATGTTTATGGAAGCAAAACGTTCTGCTTTCAGCTTCTTTTTCTAACAATCACATTATGGCATATAAAATTGAAGTTATCATAACCTTTCATGATTGGTAAATCAAATAAATGTAATTTCCTAGGGCCCTTTTGTTCTTTTCTTAATATGAATTCCAATTATTAGTGTCTAGAGAGTTGATGCAAGCTGACTAGATATACAAAATAATAAAAGAAGAACTGTGATTTACCCCTATCATTGCCCATTTCTCTTCAGAAATTACACTCATGCCCATCATTTGGGGTTCATACACGCCTAAATGCTAAGCATGACGCACAAAATTAATGCACCCCTGGGTGCCTACAATTGAGCACTGCATTGGTGCATCATATAAAAATGACCATAGACCAGGATGTATTATCCAACCCTTAAAGGTTTAACATAGAGTAGCAGTGTGAGGTGTCCAGCCAGGTCTAGGGCCCCTATTGAGTATAAGAAATCTGGCTGGTCTTGTGTACCAGAGCCGTAGTTTGGTTACCCATGTTCAGGTATTAGGCACCATTGAGGTGTGAATTGGGATGAGGATCAGACCTGATGTGGGCAGGGTGTATTGGATATCCTGGTTGGATTATCTGGTATCTTATTGATAAAGGAGGCAGAGATATGGTTGTGTATGGGTTAGTGTAGGGGGTGTGTGGATGCAGGCTGTTGAACATGTGGGATTTTACACAGCATTTACTTCGAAAATCTGGCTGAAAGCTTTATTCAAGGTACATTGGGGATGGGCAGTATTTAACATTGCACACTACACTAAAGGGTGGGAAGGCCCTACATATATAGGCAAAGTGGGTGAAATTCATACCTTAAAAGCCCTGACAAGTACTTCACTAGGGCTGCATTCATGCATCATGCCCACCCTTCAGGGACGATACATTCCTGAAGGGTTGGCATGATGTGACCATGATGAATTGATGAGCCAGGCCAGAATTTCATTAATGCATCATGACGACCAATGGGAATAGTGCACTCATGCTTAACCTTCCCCTACAGAAAATCTCTTTCCTTAAGAAGACAGACAATCTTCAGCCTTGTACTGATCAATTAATTGGTATATATTAGTCAATTATTAGAGTTACTGAAAAGCTAGGAAAGCAGTAGAAAGTGTTAGTACTTCACAGGAGGCAGGTATATCTATGTTATAACATTCAGCATATCCTATGATAACAGAGTGAACTCATTTGATCGATTTTCCCAAGATTTTACAGAAAATGAATGCAGTGTGCCATAAGGCTGTGTGATATTTGAAGTATTTTGTAAATTTTGTAAAGTATATATTTGTAAACTTCTAATTACTAGTTCAATGCTGATCAACTTTGTGTCTGCCAACATAAACCTAACTAGCCATTTTGCCCACTGAGAAATTCAAAATAACCCCCTCCCCTTTGAATGAAGCACCATTCCATAAATATTCAATACATGTACCATTTCTGAATGTTTTGGTAAGATATGAATGGGAATAAATCTAGTTTGTAGACTTCCATTTCTGTCCTAAAGTTGCTAATATGATACACTTCCGCAAAGATTGAAGCTAAACCTATATGGGTCAATCCACCGAAAGTGGGCACCTGGGTCTTTTTTGGTCTTTTTTGGATACAGGGGGCTGTAAAATAAGAAGTAAGTAACCATTCTTCTTATTTCTGGTTTCATTTCAAAGAAAACACCTTGGGCTTCAAAAGAAGTGCAAGTTTACATATGTCGGCCTGCTATTTTTTTAGATATGGTGGCCCAAAGTTCAAAAATGGCCAAAAATTGCCTTTTTATTCAATTTCCACCTCATTCCAGGGTCTATACCATCAAGCCAAACAGCAACAGACCAATATAATTTTATCTATTCCTTAGTGGGGGGTCCTATCTAACATTTTCATGTTGTTTGGAGGTGCTCTGGTTGGCATTCCTTTTCCCCTGTTCATTTCTATAACCAAATACAGGTGCTGTAATGGGCGTGAGCAAAATGAAAGTACACTTGTAGGCTTACTAAAACACTACCCTCAATCTTCTTATTTCCCACCAAGATTAGGGTCATCATAGGGGATTTTCTGGTACAGAAACTTAGGGTCTACTTGCAGGCATGACTGTGCAGTACATATTCAAGTATTTTCAAGTCCATTTTGCTCACGCCCATTACATTCAAATTTCTGCATCCAGGACAAATAATATCAAAGTTTTCTTTCTTTCAACCAGTCTAACTTGAAGATCTATTGTTAATAAGTCATTTTAAAAAAAGACTGGAGTCTCTCCATGCCTTGGTTATGCCAAAAAGAGGGGTTAACTGACAGATGTAATGGGCGTGAGCATAATGGGCGTGAGCGTAATGGGCATGAGTAAAATGCACTGCAAGCATGTTGGCAGGCCTGATGCATTCCAAATGCATCCTATAAGTATTCTTAGATTATTTTTATTGCCTAGAATAATTCTGGGTGAGGTTATGTTGCTGAGTTGCTGTCTGAAGCCTGGGAAAGTTGTTTCGCTCACACCCATTACGCTCACGCCCATTACATTCATATTATTTCCTTATGTATTGTAAATATCCATCTTTTTTCCTATTTTCTTCATAGTGTGTCTTTGGGACCTTTTGTCAAATTTCCTAACTGAAAATCATGTAGTTCTCACAAATATTTCTGTGATGTAGAGAAGAATTCACTTTGCTCACGCCCATTACATTTTCATAATTTTGAATATTTGCAATAAAAACTGACCGCTTGGGAGTTAGTGACTTGAATGAACCTTTCCTAAGAGCCAAGATATAGGGCTATCAATAAAATTAAGTTTCATGATCTAATTCTTAGTTTTTAAAAATGACCCTCTACCATGGACAAGTGCCCACTTTCAGTGGATTGACCCATATCTCTTCTAAGTTTTGGACAAAATGATGATAGTGGTCCACATTATGGTATTGGACTGTGGGAGTAGAGATGTGAGTGGGAAGCAGTGCTCAAGTACAGCCCCATATTACTACAGCCTGGGTGGGTGTATGATTGATTGCCTCTGATTGGCTTTCCCATCGAACCCTACCCAAGAGCAGGAAGCGCGCTGGGCCGGTCGGACCACAATGGCCCCCATCATTACTGGTTACTAAGGCGTCATTTCCGCCCAGCGACCATTGACTCTTTAAGTGTTGAATAGAGCTTTAATATTATATGCACCTTTTGTCGTTATGATGTATGAATGCAGCTCTGGTGTAGGTAGCTTACCAGGGAAGCTTTTCATGCATCATCACAGCCATGTAGCCATGATGCACCAATGCATAGCTGGACACTCAAAAGCACTGCATCATGCCAACAAGGTACTATCAACCTGCAGGCATCATACAACCCTCAAAGTATCTATGGGGTATTGTTGGGGGGAGAAAGTCATGTCCCATGGGGGATGTAGAACTATTATCTATACATGGATTAAGATTATGATTGGAGCATTACCAGGCATTGATTAACATGGAATGGAGCTTGCCATTACTTATTTAAGGGTTGCATGACACCTCCAGTTTTATCTTCATTTGCTATCATCATACATCATTGTAGCTTCACTTATAAATGGACTACATTCACTGCATCACTGCATCACCCAAACCCCTCAGGTTTGTACCAGGATAATAAGGGTATCAGTCCTGGTTAGCCACTGCCCAGAGCTAAAAGCATGTTAGTGCCAAAAGAGAATTATGTGGAAATCACAATTTGGCATATAGGGGGACTGAACAAGAATTGGAGAAATCACCATACTCATTTTGATATGCACCTATATTCGACTGTTCATACACAAGCCTGTAATATCTGTAAAAGGAGAACAACCAGTAGAAATGGTACCATAGGCTCTATCTCTTGAACATTGTGATTTTATATTCTGATCGAAATGCATAGTGCTTAGTACTGCACACACAATGTAGTTTTTAATGGCTAACTAGGTATATTAGGTCATACTTTCACTGAAAAAGAGAATTGAAATAACCACATAGCTTTAGACAGCTTATAGACTAAATGGTTTGGATGATCCATATGGTGCTTTCTTCTCCCACTAGCGCTGCTGCACTCTGCCCCTTCAGTCTGACCTACTGACAGAGTTACAGGATTGAAACTGCAAATAGATCAATGGGTGATGTGTGGTAAGTGTCTGTAGAGGGCAGCTCGACACACGTAGGGGCCAGGGGGTGAAGGGCTAGGGTAAAAATGATTGGATGTTGAACTGAGATGAGGGGGTCAAATGTTGGATGAGGGCAAGGAGAAGTGATAGGATGAGGAGAGGCCACTTAAACATTGGGTTCTTGAATGTTCCCTGGTTGTCAAAAAGTATAGGGTAGTACTAAAGTAGGATCAAATAATGCATGATTTCATGATTTAAGAGGAATTATATTAGAATCATGCATTTTTATTCTCATAGCTGCAAAGATAATGCATTCATGAATTTCCTACAGATTTCAGTATTATAGTGTTGGGCCTTGTTATTTCTACTATGACATATGATATGGAAGAATTGTTATATTGCTATAGCTGGCTGGAGTTGCCTCTGATTCCTAGTATGATAAGAAATAGGGAGTTATCAACTTAATTTCATAATTGCAGCTGTGGAACACGGAATATGTTCTAATCTGTATGATACACAAGCTGACGGGTGACAGATGAGTATGACTGTAATGTATCAGATAGTAGACTTAGTTGTTGGCCAGTAGGCAGAGACAGTACACATAATGCAAATGTAGGGTCTACAGTGCAGGAATGGCTGTATAATGTGTGTGGTTGAGGTATGGCCAGGGTAAACACCTACACCTTGGTAGTATTGGTAGATGTTGTGGCTATTTGAGTGTGTACCTAGTCCTTTACAGCCTGCATAATACATTAATACACTTTGCTCCTTCATCACCATGGTGCATGAATGTATCCCTCGCCAAGGCTGTTTCATGCTGACCATATTGGAGTCATACACCTCTACAAGGTCCTCAAAATATTTTCAAATGTCAGGGCTGTATTGATGCATTATCACAAAACGTAACTTTGAACCTGAAGACATTATGTATGTATTGGTGGATGCTCCCAGGTAGCAAAGGTAGTGTGGCCCTACTGTGGCCCACACTTTATTTTGTGTGGCTTCAGATGTGGGCCGCAATGGGCCAACCGATGGGCTGCTGACAGTTTCTGTCCTCAGTGAGGTGTGTGGGCCACACTGGGCTAACCAATATGGGCACAGACCAGTCTCAGAGTGGGTTTGGGTTCAACATGGGTTTTTGGTGTGGCTGAAAATGGGCTGCCCACTTTGATCACATGGCGCCATCTGGTCAAAATTTATCATTTTGGGGTCAACATGGGTTTTTGGTGTGGCTGAAAGTGGGCTGACCACTTTGATCAGGTGGCGCCATCTAGGATAGATATTACAGAAATTCTATTTTTTCCTCATTTTCTAAAATTTTGAACCCTGAAAATGCTCTGATGGTCTTCAGGTGCTAGCCCCTCCCCTTGGCCTCCATAGTGGGAAGGAGACTAAACATACTGTATTACTCTTCCCATCATCATAATACAGTAGAATCATCAATTCAAACTTAGTTGGCTAAGGCATGTCAACCAGACCTAGTCCAGTAACATACTAGCCTTCAAGTTCATAGTGCCTCCCAATGGGTAGCATACTTCAATATAAAATGATTACCGCAAAAATGGTATAGTCACAGTAAAAACTGCTGACACAACCTAACTTTGCACATTTCAAATGTATTTTGCAAGTAGATCCAAACTCTGAGAAAGTTTGTGTACTTATATGATTCATTAGCCTATTTCTGTTATATCATACTAAAGAAAATCAATACTGACTTGGGGGGAAAGCTGTACATCAGACATAGTGGGGTCATCTAGTGTCAAAGTTCAGAACTCCCAGCTCATTATGTGCAAACCCATCCTCAGCCCTGTCTGTGGAATTATCTTTGGAACTGTTCTATGCCTGATTCGGGGTGCCCACTTTGAAACCAATCTGTGCCCAAAGTGTTTGCCCATTTTGAAGCTGCTCTGTGCCTAAATCAGTTAGCCTGATGTGGCCCACACAACTTGCTGAGGACAAAAACTGTCGGGAGCCCAACAGTCTTAGTTCAGTTTGCCCTATAAGGGCAACTCAATGTGGCCTTGACTGGAAACCCACCATTTGCCCAACCTAAAACCATGAATAGTATTTTGCCCGCTTTGAACCAGCTGTTCTGAGCTAAAACTGATTTGGCCCTGAGCGGGCTTGCTACATGGGCTGGGGCTCTGTGAGTGTGTATTTAGCATGGTGTGGTTTTAGAGGGTTTATCTATTGGTACTACTGGATGCAATAGCTCTGTTAGTGTATATCTAGCAGTATGTGGTCCCTATGGGGGCCTATCCACTTTGTGAGTTTGCATAAATTTTAGCAACCTGTGCTCCATAGAGGGTTTATCTATTGCTACTGCTGGATGTTGTGTCTGTGTGGGAGTGCATTCAGCATGATGTGGCCCTTAAGTACTGGGTTTTTCTTTTGGGAGTGCTGAATGCTCTTGCTCTGTGGGTGTGTATTTAGCACCATGCAGCCTTTAGAGGGTTTATCTATTGGTAGTGTTGGATGCTGGGTTGGGGTGAATGTGTATTTAGCACCATGCAGCCCTTAGAGGGTTTATCTATTGGTAGTGTTGGATGCTGGGTCTGAGTGAGTGTGTATTTAGCACCATGCAGCCTTTAGAGGGTTTATCTATTGGTAGTGTTGGATGCTGGGACTGAGTGAGTGTGTATTTAGCACCATGCAGCCTTTAGAGGGTTTATCTATTTGTAGTGTTGGATGCTGGGTCGGGGTGAGTGTGTATTTAGCACCATGCAGCCTTTAGAGGGTTTGTCTATGTGTAGTGTTGGATGCTGGGTCTGAGTGAGTGTGTATGTAGCACCATGCAGGCGTAGAGGGTTTATCTGTGTGTAGTGTTGGATGCTTGGTCTGTGTGAGTGTATTTAAGCTGTTGGTCCTTGTGGTTGGAGGCTGGCCTGCAGTACACAGTAGCAGGACCTTATCCTTTAAAGGCTGCTGATGTAATAATGCATTATGCCCATCGGTCACCATGATGCATGAATGCAGACCAGGCAAGCCACTCGCCATAGCTGGTTTCATACACCATGCCAAACCTATGCAGTTGGTGCTGTCCTGGGGGGTCGCTATGATGCTCCTATGGTGCATCATATCAGCCAATGGGCATGTACAAATGCATTAGTGACCAGTAAAGGGTTAATTTTGGTAGGGGCCCTGTGTAGCATCTCTGTGTAAAGACCAGATGGACACTCTGCCTCCCTCTGTGCTTCTCTGTTCGGGCACTGCCGCTAGCAGCAGTTCAGTTGGATCCTCGCTCCATTGACTCGGCCCACGTCGCGGTAGGTATTGAACCGGTCATTATTGGCCCCAGGAGCAGCTCACCCTCTCCCAAGCACACACATACACATCATCTGGAGGTTCTTTCCAAATGGATTGATGTAGCTCTAAACAGTCACTCTGATCTGAAACCTGCAGAATCATAGTGGGCAATTGTAGACGATGGCTTATGATCACCCAGTATGATCGGTCCTCTTGTAATCAAGTATATGGAATTTGCCAGAGCTGTCAAAGCACATAGAACACACTACTGTAGGTCTCTAATGGTACCATAGCTGTTTAAAACCATTTATTTATACTGGCAACACAATGTGGGTCCTAGGGTCCCCTGTTCAATTGGCACTAGTAGGGCTTTGGTTCTTCATGAATACACTATGAAGATGGGCATACAGTATTAATAATAATGAATATTTCAGATTATATTCAAATATAATACAATTTACACATCTCATTCCCACACCTTTCTGCTGCTCCGCCCCACCTGACTGTGTAGTGAGTCACACTGAGAGATTTCAGTTCAGATTAATTCATTCTGAAACGCCCCCCTGGTGCCCATCCCTCTGAGCAGCTCACCCACAGTAAGATGCTCTGGCCCCACTGTCCATAGGCAATTCACGTTACTATTGAACTCCCCCCCCCCCAGGGAACTGCTCCTGCCTAATGCCGTGAGCTGCTCCCATACCATGAACTACTCACTCACACTGCTCCCCAGGTCTACCATCATTGGCTGCTGCTACTGCTACTACTGCTGCCCAACTCCTTGCTCCCCATTTACCCTCAGTGCCACCCACCATGAACTACTTCCCAACTATCTGTATAAGCACCCAAGCACACATAGATTTCAATCCTACTCTACCTCCGGCGCTCATACAAGAGAGGCCCTTATTTAAGATAAGTTTATATAATAAATGTATTGCTCAATTGCCTGACAGAGGCCTAGTGGACTATGAATTTAAGGCTAATTTCAATACCCCCAGTGCTTTTTCGCTTATTGCCTTTATTTGAGAACCGGTGCTTAAACTGGCCTTTACGGTATCCATCAGGTTCCATCCTGCTGAGCTGCTCTTTCACCCTTGGTTGCTCACAGGGCTATGATCTGCTCACCATTTATGTCCTGTTCCTACCAATATCAGCTAATACCACACTCTCTCACTCTGAGTTGCCCCTCGATCCTGGACTGGTCTCCCATCTTGAGCTGCTATGTGATTGTGAACTTCCCTATCATTCCTTGCTCTCCCACCTTAATATGTCCCTAACCCTAATCTGCGCTTGCATCTTGATCTCTTGATCTACCTTCACACCTTGAGCTTCTCTCGCATCTGTCCCCTATGGACACTGCGTAACATGCTTGAATCAGGCAGCATTGAAGAATTCTAAGCCTTAACACTATGGGGATTTTCATCACTATTTGAGCCTGTGGCTGTGATCATTCACTGACAAAGTAAACAAAATAAACTGATGGCCGTCAGTCACTGATGGACGGCTTAGGGACAGTATCACTTAGGGTCCCATCTCTCTGGTTCTATCAGATCTTGAAATTTGTTATCTTGGCCCCTGCACTGACCTGCCCCCCTTTGCTAACCTGCTTGATGTGCTTAGCCGTTCCCTTATTGTTCCCCAATTGGCTACTCCCCTTTCCCCCTACCCTGATGTTAGCCCCATTTACTCTGAATTGGTCACCCATACTGAACCACTGTTCCACTCTGAGCTTGAGCTCATTGATCAGAGCAGCCATCTATGGTTGAAATAAAACCATACTACTCCTACACTGACACTTGCTCCTCTATAAAATGCTTATTCTCTGCTACTCCCTGTACCATGAGGTGCTCCATCACAATTGCTAGAATGGTCTAACATTCTAACCCTCTGTCATGCACCTACGAGACTGGTCATTTTCCGTATCCACCCCATAAATGAACATCAACAGGAGCTGAAACCTTCCCCATCCTCAAATCCACCGATTACTATGATCTGCCTCCTATCACACACTAAGTTGCTCCCCTACTATCTGCTGTTCTGGATACTCCATCTCTGGGACCTACCCTCTTACTATAAGCTAAACACCCTGGTTTAAACTGCTCTCCCTAGCACCAGGTGCTCTCCCCATGACAGCACATAGACCTTTGGATAAACTCTGATTAATATAAGCCTACCTCTAACAATGAGCCGTCCCCTTGAGTAGAGCTTATTTGCCTTATCAAGAACTGCTCTTAGTCCAATTAAGAGTCAATTAGGTTTTCCTCTTAGCTGATACAGCCTGGCATCCATCCCCATTCCTATGAACTGCTATCCTATCCAACCCTCAACCTACCTTTCATTACCTGAACCACACTCATGACGGCTCTAAGATCGTCCAATTTTACCCAAGGCATTAGCTGCTGTTATGTCCTTGGAATAATCACCCCCCCCCCCCCACACACACCCCTCAATGATGGGATCTAGCGTTCAGTACGAGCCCCCACGCCCCCCCCCCATTGATGACTCAGCCACCTCTACCATCATTAAGGGAATACCGCGTGCCTGTGTCATAGATGACCAGCCAACGTGCTTACTTATCCAGGTATCTATCATTCAGTTTCAGCATTACAGTTGCAATATTTGGAGCAAAATTATCTTCACTTCATAATGAAAATGTGTTGTTTTTATGTTTTATGTTTTGTGTGACATCACTGTCTTGCAGTTACCCAGTCATCTTTAATAAGTGTCCAAAATGGATAACCGTTCTATGACAGCTCCTATGCTCATTATTATAATTCCCTCCCCAAACCCTGAAATCTGCTTCGTATTAGGAGCTGCCACCCCCAGCTGTACTGGTCACTACCATTACCCTGTGCTCTAGCCAACCCACCCTAAACCATTAAGGGCTGTGAATGCACTAATGTATCCTGCCCATTGGTCGTCATGATGCATGAATGTAGCCCTGGCGAGTAACTCGCCAGTGCTACATTCATGCATCAAGACGACCAATGGCATTGACACTGTTTCAGAGGGTCGGCATGATGCTCCACTGTAGTGCTGGTGAGCAGACTCACCAGCACTTCACTGGTGCATCATGCTGACCAATGGGCATGATGCACTCCTGCATTAGCGGCCCTTAAAGGGCTGAGTTGCTGGTCGTGTTATATGTGCTATTCCAGGCATCGGCCAGTGACAGACAAGGTCCAGCAGGAGCTGCACCAACATTGACCTACCTCTGTCAACATGGGAGCCACAACGTGTGTGTTCTGGGGCAGCTCAACCAGCAAGTCATGGAGGGGCAAGAGGAAGACAGGGGAAAGGTAGGGGAGGGGAGAGAGGGGCAAGGGAAATGGACAGGGGGAAGGGAAGGGGCAGTGAGGGACAGGTGATCTGGAGGGGGGGTTGAGGAAGACAGGAAAGAGGAGGGAAGAGTGGGGATGGGGCCAGTGGGAGGGGCCAGGAGAAGGAAAATGGACCATGAGGGGGAAGGGCCAGTGGGCTATTACAGGCAGAGGGGAAAGAGCGGTTTTATGTAGTAAAGTGTATTCTACTAACGGAAAAAATTATAGTCTTTACTTGGATTTCTACTAAGTCCTGTACTACTCTTTCTCCAGTCTCCACTTGAGTTTGAATCAATAATGTCGGGGAATCTATTGGCTAGCTTCGAGTGGTAGAGCTATGTCTAAATCCCACTGCCCATTTGGGAAAGAAGACAGAGATGGGTAATTCATCTCCAAGGGTTTTTATTTAGGTTATCCAAATCCATTGATAACATCCAGTCACATCTCCAATGACTTCTAAGTGGTAAAATTCTATCTCAGTGTTTGGCAAATAACCCAAAATTCAATCAAAATTTGATACAATTGAACAATGTCTATGGTCCTACCATTTTACAGGAAACACTCCGAATTCTTAAAATACAATCAATACCAATAAAATTAGTCCATCAAAAGATCACAATATGTCCGCAGAATAATTTTCGTTATCACCTTCAGATCCAAAAATACTCAATACCTTTATTCGCAGCTCCACCAAATTTCATGTAAAATGTCATGGCTCCAGTTAAATGACTGAGTGAACTCTATTATCACCAAGAATTACATCCCACATATGTATTGCAACATGGCCAGTTTGAGATAAACATCTAAAATCCATACAGATGAACAATTCCTATGAATGCAACACCTAGTAAAGATCCCATATGAATTGGGTAGCAAGAGCCCTATGGCAGAGAGAGAGCACTAGCAATGTCCTTTGTCAACTTCCGATTCATCCCTAAATTCTGATCGGATCCTTAATAACCCCTCAGGTTTTTAATAGTTTTAGTTGGAATGCCAGAGAGTCACCCAGTGAGAGTCAATCCGACTAAGTTGTTACTTTTCAGAATTTCAATCAATTCCTACTTGTATGCTGCTGAATATAGATATCTTCCCCTTTGATTCCAGGCCGAACTGTGGATCTCTGAAGATTCGAGCACAATATGCGCTCTCCTCCTCAAGTACAGCGTTTATATACCTCCTGACTACCGGTGGTTTTGACTTTCAAACTTTCACCCTAACGTGACTCAATCAATCAGCATTCGCAAACCAGCTATTCAAATTTGTCAATGGTCCACCTTTTATATCACTTATACTTTCATGTCCCCGAAATCCCTCTAACTCACCAGATGGGAAGGTTACGAAGAAGACAAAGGGTAGTCGGAGAGGAGGGAAAGAGGAGGGGATGGGAGAGGGAAGGGTATCAAAAAGACAGAGGAAGGTAGAAGGGAATGGTTTGAAAGTATGGAGAAGAGGAATGTTGTGATTGTAAGTTAGTGGTGAAGGGAACCAAAGGGGAATTGGTGGGATAGAATGGGAATGAATGAATGAATGAGTGGTTGAGGTAGGTTAAGGCCTATCCACTGCCAACATATGGACCATCTGTTTCCCTTTATCAATAGAAAAAATGATGATTAAAACCCACGCGAGTTGATGGAGCCCTTGAAGGGGACAGGGACAAGAGAAGAAATAGGGAAAAGCAATGAAATGGTGAGAACTGGATTTTAGGAAGCTTTGGAAAAAAAGCTTTGCAAGAAAAGCATGCTATAGACAAAGATAGTGGGGGCAACAGATGGAATATTCAACGCTGCCAGGGTTAGGAAGATATATACAACAAAAAAACGGAAGGTAAAAACAAACAAAATGCTTGAGCTATACATAGGTGTTAAAGGAGATGTAGAGGGTAGCCCATATATAACAGGCCCATATAAATTGAATGGGTGCATTCAGTTAGCCTCTAGCTTCATTATATACATGTGGTATATGTCTGGGAATAAGCCCTATTTGCCTTAGAATGTATGCACGTGGAAGAGGGTGAATCTAATTTAAAGCTTAAAGCGACAAGGTGGTGTGTAGGGGAAACCGAGCGAGGGATAATTACCTGGCAAGATGTATAGGGCTAGGGCAGATTTAAACACTGTATAGGCTATATGAGAATGGAGCTGAAATTACTAGCACAGCAACATAAATTGTAGTTTGCAGTACAGTTTTGTATACGCCTATTGAAATGGTAGATACTGGGGTGCATTTGTAGTGCTTAAAACTCTGCATTTACAGTCAATCGATGACAGTTGGATATTTTTGGCACTCAGTGTCTACAACAAAATGCTCAATGCGATTTTCTATTTAATTTTAAATGCACCACCCTAACTGCAGGACTAGTATTACCCTATTATCGCCCCAACCGCAGCACTGGTATAGTCCTTATAACACTCTAACTGCAGGACTAGAATTGCCCTATTATCACCCTAGCTGCATGACTAGTAGTTCCCTATTATCACCCTAACTATAGGACTAGTATTTCCCTATTATCACCCTAACTGCAGGACTAGAATTGCCCTATTATCACCCTAGCTGCATGACTAGTAGTTCCCTATTATCACCCTAACTGCAGGACTAGTATTTCCCTATTATCACTCTTACTGCAGGACTAGAATTGCCCTATTATCACCCTAGCTGCATAACTAGTATTTCCCTATTATCACCCTAACTGCAGGACTAGTATTTCCCTATTATCACCCTAACTGCAGGACTAGAATTACCCTATTATCACCCTCACTGCAGCACTGATATATATATATCGGTGATTCTGCCTGCATTCAACTCAGCCATATAATGGCTTCGTTAAATACGGGCATTATCACCTTGGTGAATACGATGCAAAAATATCCCATGGGAGTTGACATTTGCATTTATGTCATGGCTACAGGGTAATTTTGCGTTTAAAAACAAGAAAACTATCAAAGTTACTGAATTTCAGCATCTGTTTGTTATAGCAGGTGACATGACCACCAACCATTGAATACGGGCACATTGTATTCAATCCCCCCATTGAATATGGTTGTTCTAGTACAAATCTATAGTGACGTTTGTATCAGCCATGACATAAAGCTCTTTTAACACTCCAACTGTCGGAATAGTATTGTTCTATTATCATCCTAACTGCGGAACTGCTATAGCCCCATATAAGACCTTGAGACCCTGATGACTGGGGGAGGGATTCCATCTGCCGCTGCACAGCCTCATTGCTGACGCTCCATACGCCGCACTACTTGATCCCAGTGTATTTTTGCGCCAGCCTGGAGGCACCCAGGAGTCATGGCCAGCTGCACACCTATCCATCTCTCCAGGGTCACAGGGGAATTTCCTTATCTTATCAATATGGCCATGTCCAAGGTTCCTGCTCAGTAGTAGTGTATTATAGGGGTGTGGTAGGTTCATTCTGTACGTTAGATAATAACCTTGGTTTTTTACAAGAGAAAATAACCAATTTCAATTTCATCACTTTCTGATACTGTAGACTGTCAATGTCTCATATTTTAACTGATAAGGTATTGATCATTATGCAGTAGTGTGCATTAATGCATTTTGATATATAAATACAGTTCAGTGAATTCAACTGGCAATCCTAGAGTGGCTTACTCTTCAGGAGGGTGTTGCTCCTATTGTAAAAAGAGCTGTGAGTATGTGCCCTCTTTTCTAAACAAGTCGTGCACTGCTTCACCAAAGTACTCGCACTCACCACATCAGTCTGAAAAGTCACCTGCCTTGTTTAAAACAGAGAGAGCCTCACTATCAGGTACCTACTCATGTCACACAATCTATAGTATATTATACTGACTGACTTCTCCCAACTAGGTACCTACTCAAATCCCCCTTTTTTAGCACCATACTTGAATGACCACTTGTGAGCAACAAAAGGGACAGGTTATAGCTATATGAAAAGAAAGGACTGGAAACAAGGGCATTTTAAGGCCAGCTCTTCCTTTTACTATAGGAGCAACCCCCTCGTGAATGGTTAACTGATGTGCCAATGGAGTGCTGGTGAAGCCAATGCCCAGCGCTGTATCGGTGCATCAGAATGGCACATAACATATACCTCTGTAAGCACCGGCCCAGGTAGCAATAAGGATACATTGGGCCAATGTCGGCTTATATTGGGCCAATGTCGGCTAATATTGGCCCAAGCATGGCCCAATGCTTCATTGTTGATTGAGGGGTCTGAATAAGCATTGGTGTTGATTAAGAGCTGGGGGTAGAGATCCACTGTAATCTAAGTCTTGAACTAGTGCCAGTCTTGAATAGGAGTCTAAGGTATAGACCACATAGAACTACTGAGCACTTTGCGCTTTTCCCTTCAAGGGTTTACACCCTTGTTGGGCTAAGTAAGTATTTTCAAAACATATTCTCTTTAAAATCTAGTTGCCAATGTTTATGGTCAATGATCAAAAGTGGCATAGATGGTGTTTTTTTGAGGCGGGAAGTGGCACCCTCAGTCAGCCCTGCATGGGTCCTGAATGCAGAGCTTTGCTGTGACGTCACTTTGGGGAGTCTGCTCTTCTGGCTTTTCAGCAAACTTTTTGTCAGTATTGAAAGGGTTATGCCAATGCGGTATTGTATTATTTGACCTCACAACACGGCCAATATTATAATCCCACCAAAATGCTGCAGCAGAAAGTAGTGGGAGGGGAATAGGATTGCCACCAACACCAATATCCCAGCATGGCTATCCATCGTTGGGTGATGGAATGTGAATGAGATGGCAGCTTCCTGTGGCTAACCCACCATTTCCCTATAGGAATATGAGGGTCAGTGCTGGAGGGGTCGGGAGGGAGATGTTATAAGAAACTGCTAACGTGTCAGCTCCAATACATGGCCAGCTGAATTATTGCTATCCTGACCCTGGGTGTGGCCATGACCTATAGGTATCCTCAGCATTGACTCACTGACCACACCATTCATATCTAATGCCAATATGTGAGATGATGAAATAAAATGTGTTTCAGGTGATATTCTCTCTGAAGCTAGAAAGTGTAGAAAGTAGGCCTACGGCAGGGTATGTACATGAGTTCGGCGGTGCAGGATTGTTGAAGACTTGGTGGTTGTAGAGATCAATATCATCTATCTTTCTACATATGTCACCCTGTACTAAAGGTACAACTTGGTAACCAGGACCTTGCAAATTATATTTACATTTTAACATTATTAGACATTGTGGGAAATCCGTTTGTGGCAAAACAAGAATATTTTATTGCTTTGTATAAAATTAGTACTGTAGTGGCTTGGATAATACATAGCAGGGTTTTGAATAAGTACAGGTTTAGAGGTTTATTCGTGATTTACTATCACTGCAGGTTTTTCTTCCTTAGATAAGAAGTCACTATGATGAGCAACCTAAGGGCAAAGTAAATCTCTACTGAATTGTGTAGAGGCTATTGAGACATAATCACAATGGCCAGTCAAGGGGGTACATCTATTCAGTGCTGGTGGGTAACTCACCAATACTGAATTGATGCATCATCCTTTTCCAATGTCAAAGCTTAAGGAGCACATACTATGGCATAGTCCATAATCACATTGTAGTCATCTATTTTATTTTCATGATGCAAGAATACAACCAAGGCCAGAATTCGCCAGTGCTGCATCTATACATTCTTGCATCACGAAAATAAAATAGATGACTACAATGTGATTCTGGACTATGCCATAGTATGTGCTCCTTAAGGGGTTAGGTACAGCATTGTGTTGTTCCCGTGCCTGTATGGGTATGTCCCTGAACTAACCGGGTTACCAACTCCATTATGGACATAGCATGAGTGGGAAATGACCATTTCTACCTCCAACAAAAAGGGGAATATGCCATTGCCTTGATCGGCGCTGCTTTACCAGCTCATTATCTGACACAAAGTTCTTTCCGTTGTTGGATCTGCAAGCATGGGTGCTGGAATGGTGGGCCAGGATCGAATGGTTTTTGGCGCAGTTTTATGGAAATACTACCACAATACACTGAGGGGTTTCTGGGGCATTTTTTTTTTTTGACATTTCAGTACTGATCTATAGAATGAAATTCACCCATATAAGGAAAATCCGAGGGGCGAATCCTAAACTTCTTATGCTTCCATAAGCACACTTATGTTTCATGTGTGTGTATGAGCCGGCCATTAGGGGAAAGTTGCCTAATTTAGACCGGATCCTTAATTCGACCACCCTTGTTTCCCCTAGTGGCAGTAATAGGAACTAGGTTCCAATGTTGCCATTTCTTAGTCAATATCACTAAAGTTCCTACTATCTTTCAAAAACGTAATTTTTCTGTAATTCTATGCACATTTTCTGTGAAAATTGGTTTTTGGACCTCTCGATCTTATTTGAGTCACTATTTACTTAAGCCCTCCTGGTTGCTAGGCAACATCTTTTTGTTCAAAATCCTTTCAGATTTTTAGATGTCATATTAGACTTTTAGACTAAAATGAAATTTGATAAAAACCATTCAGGTCCCAGCAAATTGTTGTGACTCCTCGTCAACCTGTGTGAAGTGGCTCACACATGTCGCTAGATGGAACACGACGTCGCTATAGCACAAGATCACCAGGAATAGCAATGGTGGTGATCACATGGCCTCACCTCAGATGGCGAGGATGGTGATCACTCAGACTCACCAGGGATGGCGACGTGGGTGATCACTCACCTCGCTAGATGAAACACGCACCTCGTCATAGCACATGTTCACCAGGGATGGCGAGGATCGTGATCACTCATCCTCACCAGGGATGGCGACATGAGTGATCACTCATCCTCACCAGGGATGGCGACATGAGTGATCACTCACTTCGCTAGATGAGACGCACACCTCGTCATAATGCACATTCACCACGGATGGCAAGGATTGTGATCAGTCACCTCGCTAGATAAAACGCGTACCTCGTGATAGCACAGGTTCACCACAGATGGTGAGGATCTTGATCACCCACACTCACCAGGGATGGCGACACGAGTGATCACTCACCTCGCTAGATGAAACGCACACCATGCCATAGCGCATGTTCACCACGGCTGGCGAGGATCGTGATGACTCACACTCACCAGGGATGGCAAGGCGGTTGATCACTCACCTCGCTAGATGAAACGCGCACCACATCATAGCGCAGGTTCACCATGGATGGCGAGAGTGGTGATCACTCAGACTCACCAGTGATGGCGATGCTGGTGATCACTCACCTTGTTAGATGAAAAGCTCATCGACATTGGTAATCATGCAGCCTCACATCTGCCAGATCAAAGTATGTTTTGCCAGAGAAGGTATTGCCATATGTATCTTCCCTCTAACCACAGACAAGGTGTTCATGTTGATATTTCCCTATGTATTTTTCCTGTAACCAGAGAAAAGGTGTTTATGGATAGTTGCTTTCATTTTAGAGATACCTCTATCTAAATTCAATTCATATTCTCTCTATATAATCTTGTTTGATTCAACTCTGAAGTATTACATGGAAATCAGTGTGAAACAAAGCACATTTGATACGTATGGGACTTATACTTCATGCCCACACTTCCTAGATAGGCTACATGTGGAACAGTGGTGCTGTCTCAACACCTTTGGCAATGGTGGTGATAAGTTGCCACTGTGAGTGAGAGTGAGTGACAGATGATGCAATCCTCAGAGAGCATTGACTTGGAGTGACACAAATTCACGCATTGAGTGAGACAAAGGCTGGCAATGGTGGTGATAAGTTGCCATTCTTAGTGAGAGTGAGTGACAGATGATGCAATCCTTAGAGAGCATTGACATGGAGTGACACAAGTTCACGCATTGAGTGAGACCAATGTTGGCAATGGTAGTGATAAGTCGCCATTATGTGTGAGAGTTGATGCCAGTGGCACGGGAGTGGTACATAATCACACAGTGAGTCAGATCCATGTTGGCGATGCTTGTGATAAGCCGCCATTCTGAGTGAGAGTTAACAGGCAGTGGCACATACTCACGCAGTGAGTTAGATCCATGTTGGCGATGGTGGTGATAAGTCACCATGCTTTGTGAGGGATGACAAGGGGTGGCACATACTCACGCAGTGAGTGAGATCATGTTGGTGACTGTTGTGATAAATTGCCATGCCATGTGAGACTGACACACAGTGGCGAAAGATGACGCAGTGAGTTATCACTCAGAAAGGAGTCACCATTGATGACCAATCATGGCGACAGATAACGACAATTTGCTGGGGTGTTTTGGAAAACAGACTATCAATGAGAAAGATGAAGAGTTGCCTAAATTGGACCAGCTTGAGTTGCCTAAATTGGACCATAGTTGTAGTATTGGGTCAAATTTAGTTGCCTTAATTGGACCACCTGGTGGGGCCTCAGCCTAGCTTACTAAATTGGACCAAAGTGTACCTGGTAACCTTTTTCTTACTCCAGTATGGAGCAAATTCACATGATATTGATGGAAATAACAAATAGACATGTCACATCACATATTAAAAGGTCCCTAGTTCTATGTATTTTTCAATATAATGAAAGTATAAGGAAATAGGGTACAATAATGCACATTGGTCCAATTTAGGATACCAACTGGTCAAAATTAGGCAACCATGTGCCTAAATTGGACCATTAGGTTTCAATTTTTTATTGCACACCCTGACCAGAGAAATTCAAATTCCTAGATTTTTATGCTATTACCAGAAAACTATAAGATACCCTCTAAAAGTGTATCAATTTTAGATTCAAATTCATAGAAATAATCACTGGACAGGAAAAAGTTCTTAGGGGGTCCAAATTAGGCAACTTTCTCCTATATGTTAAAGAAAAACCCTACCCTATTTTTGTGATAGTGTATTTTGATGGACCTTTATGTCAAATAAAAATATTCTGGTATTGTTTTGGAATACATGTCACTATAGAGGAGAAGCAGCAGGTTTATTTCATGCAGCTGATGACGTTACGATTGACAAAATGCATCAGATTCTACATTGTTTATACATGGAAGGTGTTACAAAATGTGTCATATCTAGAATAGTAGAAGGTACAGGATAATTATACTACACAGGGAACTTCTGTTAGGTTATGTATTGATATTAGTTAAGGAAGATAGCAATGCATGCCTGAGAAAAAGCTAAAAAGAACATCAAATTGTTTCATTGCAGTTTTGTGCAAGCACAAACAGGGCCAGTTATACAGGGGCATAGGAAAAGGGAGGTGGGGCCTGAGTATGTCCCCCAAAATTTGCTAAGAATTCATATTGCATTGAACAAGAAGCTAAAACATTGCATCTCAAATTAGATTGATATAGTAATGGGTTAGGGAAAATGGGGGCCTGGGCCTCAAATCAGATCTAAAGTTCGTCAAAAATTACTTTTCTATACAAATTTATAGGTATTTATAGGTGCTATTACACTTCAGCCGATGATTCAAGGTGTTTGAGGTGGGGCCCCTGCTGGGCCCTACCAATGACGATTTGCTTCCTACGCTTCTGTTATAATGTCGACCACATGCATAATTAAAGGGATACAAAACATCGATTTTCTTTGAAGTCCAGTTAATCACTTGAGCCCATGTCAACATTTACAGTAGCTATATTTTGCACTTGTAAAGGCAGACCTAATACACAACATGTAAAGCAATAAGCGACCAATATGCAATGCCAATGTTGACATATTAGGTTAACGAAAGGTAGTTAAAGTATACATGTGCCTATACTGTATAGTAGCAGACCTGACCAGTTAAGAGCGCCTGTAGCCACTGTCATAGCAAAATTTAATATCCTACTTAGCTACATAGGTAACCCTGTGGGAACTATATACTCAACAAAAATGTAACCTAGATCTCAAGTGCTCCTCAACAAGCAGTTATGATGTACAACAGACGGGGTTGTAAATAGCTGGATTGTTGTTCACATATTTGACTGCTTAGGCAATTCACTATAATTATATAGAACTACGCAGATGCATATTTGCTATATATACTTATACAATGCTACATGACTGTAGCTCTAGTTAGTATCCTAACAACCCAATGGGGTTCATGGAATCTTGCATAATTGGTATAATACATGGTCTCTATCTATCACGAGATTTTGTATAGTCTTTGCATGGCTCATTCGAATAGTAGAGGCCAAGTGGACTATGATTTTAAATGAAGTTACTCAAGGCCCTGTGCCCACAAAGAAACTTAAGCTGTATCATTCAGGTTTTGAAAGGTTAACTATAGTATTATTGTTAATGACCTTGCATATGCATTTAAGCAGTATTATCACACATAGCTACCAGTAATACCTACTCATGGCCAGTTAAGGCCAACCCAATACACCCACTGTACTCAACAATCTCGGCAATCCTAGCAATCCTACCAATGCTATGCTCATTTTCCTCACCCACTACTGAGCCTCCCTTGCAACAACACACCGATTTGCAGCCTTGTCTAATGAAATAATCATTGCACAAATGAAACACACAGCCCAGCACTATAGCAGATCCTTAGATCCCTAGATCTGGGAGGCTTCCAGCTATGGCCAACTTGGCTTTGGTGGCTGAAACCCTTTAAATGCCGCATAATGTACCAATACATTATGCCTATCTGCTGCCATGATGCATTCATGCAGCCCTGGTCGGTCTGCCATAGCCTACAGGCATGCATCATGACAACCATGGGAAGGGTGATGTTCTCACATAGGCCGTCCTGATGCTTGGAAACAACTGCAGTATATTAGTCAAGACTACAATGGGGTGAAGTGCTGGCGGGTCTGCTCACCAGAAATTCATTTGTGCATCGTGCCTACGCTCTGGGATATGTACAGACCCCATGGGGCGAGCATGATACATAAATGCAAGCCTACTCACCAGGCCTGCATTGATGCATCATGACGACCACTATGCATCAAAGAACTATAAGGCTTTTAAAGGGTTTAAGGTTTATATCCCTGGAGTTGGAGACACAAAGGAGAGAGGTAAGCCTTTCCTTTGAGCAGACTGGATGTTAAATCTTTAAACACTGGTTCCCAGCAGGTGTACACACACTAGTTGATGGGATACCAGCTCAGCAGGAGTCTAGTGGTAGGTGGCCTCAAGGTAAACAACTTTCTCTTAATAGAAGTAATATCACTCTATTTCAAATTGATATTCTAATACATTGATTTTGGTATCTCATGTATTTTACATGGGTAGCCACCTGATATCAGTATCATTTATTTCGATTGATACTCAAAGCTTGTTGTGAGTGGAAGTGATGGTCGCCAAGAGCTTTCATCAGAAAGCACAGCAAATCGTGTGTTACATCAAGGGTGTAATGATATGGGTGTTTTAACTAAAAAGCCAGTCTGACGTTTCCCCAAGTCAAACTGATTCTGCTGGGGAATCAGACAAAGCTAGACTCAATCGCTCCAGAATTGGGTATTGGCTGGCTAGCCATACAGCATTCGGCATTATTCGACTCTCTATAGGGCTTTTTAACATGTATTGTTAATGCATGTAATCGCACAGAAGGGAATACTGTATTGTTATGTTTAATGCAATAAGTGCCAATATTCTATCAATGCGAGGGTTCGTTGCAGAATGATTAATGTTCACCATATGGCCCTACGACCACTACTTTCAGATTCTAGTGGGAAGTACGTCCTCCCGACGATCACCAACTATATCTTGCACAAATCAAATCGTACGAGGTGATGGTACAAATATGCCTATAAAATGTATGCCAGCACTATTTATTCTATAGGTGCAGGGAGTCACTGGCAATGTAGAGAAAACAGTGTGAGTTCATATTGTGCAATTGGAAATTACGATCCTGATTGTACAACTCTTAGGATTATGATTATACAAATGGTCAACAATGACTAAACCATTAATTGTTCTGAAACATACTCCAGTGGTATAATCTTCCTAAATTTTCTTAGACACCCCTGGATCATCTCTTCGGCACAAGAATAAATCTCAAATAACCTTTTTTCTGTTGGGGGCAAGGGGACGGCATTTAGCCTGTCAAATGCATAGGTGCCAAGGCAGTTATTCACAAAAGTATATATATATATATATATATATATATATATATATATATATATATATATATATATATATAGTTTACAAGATTAAGTGAAAAAAAATTAAACCCAGGGCTGATGCAACTCGTCTCTGGCTCATAAAATGACCCTCATGATCACTTTTGAAGTATTCATGTGGACCTCCATCCATATACTATATAGCATAATATGCTATTGTGGATTGTAGACCCCTAGCCAACATATACACCTACTACAGCCACAGACTCCACAGCCTTGAGAATAGAAAGCTACTAGGGTAAAGTGAACATGAGTCGTCCAATTGGAGCTCTGTGCAACCACTAAATTTTTCTAAGACCATTACTCTAGTGGGATAAGCTCTAGGGGACACCATGGAATGGATATGAAATATATCCTGAAGTGTTTGCCTTTCTAGCAAATAAGGTTACAATCTTTATACTCATGTCCATCAGGCCCTATTAGCCTTCATTACCCAAGGAATGTGTATTTCTCTTCATCAGTACCATGAGTCGGACACAGGTACCTTGAGTCGGCCACATCATAGCATGAGTCAACGACTATGTAGGAAAGTGTCTACTGCATACTTGTAACAAGGAAAGAGAAGATTTCCAGTTTACTCATAGTTGACAGGGAAGGAATGAAACGGATATATATAAACTTTAGTTAATGTTAATCTTGATCCTTGAACACTGTGACATTATTGCAAAGTTATCCTCATTTACTAGTTGCACTACAATTCTAATGGCTAGCAAACTATCAGAATTCCAAATGTGTCATTATTGACAACTGGTGGAAGGTAGTACACTCAAAATCCCAAAGATGGTATGATAGAAGGTGCAGCATCTCCCCATCTTATACCCATTTAAATAGTTTAAAATCCTCAAGATTGGTCATTCATAACTTCAATTTGGCACTAATGGACAACAAAATGGCCAACTCAAGGTACATGGATGACTCAAGGTCACTCTACCCTACTGTAATACCTCGCGTATAAGGCTCACCTTGCATATAAGGCACACCCAGACTTTTCAGATGTGAATGTAAAAATAAATAATGTCATAACCTTTGTTCTAACCAACAGACTTTCAAAATTCAAAGACCTCTGGTTGTCTTAGGGCATCCCCTATCCTGTTGTACCACAATACTGGGTCAAGGGATTATTGAGGAAAGGCCTACCAGGGGTGCATCCTTGTGTATAAGATGCGCCTTATACGTGAGGTATTACGGTAGATCACTTATACTATTCTTACCCTTTGCAGCCTAATTGACAGATAGCATCCTCAGTCACCAGACCCCCTGCGGCCACACCTGCCCCTGCTATCTAGCACCGAGTAGCTTGATAAACTACCCTTGATATGTATACATACCGATTCATTATTCACATCCCATTCAGAAGTCATATATACCACTTATATATACACCATAGCAGGGTTAGACACTATACCATAGAACCCAGCATCCTGTAATGGCTCATTTATGCAGCAGGGTCTCAAATAAGCACTGGTCTCAGTTCAGTGCTGGGGATATCGGGGTATTGAAATTTATCTGTAGCACTAAAACCAGTATCCAAATAATCACCTGTCTCATATAAGTGCTGAGGGTACATTGGGATTGAAATCAATGAGTGCCTTGTCAGTTATAAAGATGGGCCGCTTGATTACATTTTAGGGTTTTTAGTATCAACAGTACTAAAATGGCCAAATTTGACCCCAGCTGTGCCAGGTTTGGAATACATCTTATGTGACAGTGCCTTATGCGAAGGGTATTGCAGCAGTGCTTGCCAAGGGGCCAATGTTCTGCAGTTTCGGGTGTTCCACAATAATGAACTTAGAAAATATGTCTTTGTTGATATGGTCATCTTAACCCTGATTTTCTTTTCAGGACTAGAACCTATAAGTTCAAACTCAGTTAAATTGGGATTTATAAAATGTCTCATAGGTTTGTGTCATTACAAATAATAATAGGTTAAGTTTCAAAGGATATGATTGACACATCATAGGAAGGTACAATTAAAAGTAACCTTCTCATTGGACAACTTGGATAAATGACAGGAAATTGACATTGCTGAGGTAATATTCACCAAGGTGAAATCCACCCCAGTGTTAAAATTAGCACTGCTGATGCAAAATCACAGTGGCTGAATTTCTCATAATTTTGCTGAGAAATCTATCACTGCCATATGATAGAGCAATATATTCCTTTGGATCATACATGGGGATTAGTATAAAGATAGTGTTGCAACATTAAGAAATTATAGATAAACAAGAACTTGTTAAGACTGACTCTTTTGGTGTAGCCCTCCAGTTCACCCAACTGCCCCCCTAACACCTGTGCCCCTATCAGAAGATCTCCATGGGAACCAAGATAAGAGCAGTGCTAAAATTAACACTGCCCCTTATTTCAACAGTGTAGTGTATGTTGTTAAAAATCACCCTGAATTTTCATACTGCCTAGTCCTCCCCAGTGCTGTAATTAGCACTGTTCTGTACCTATAAACCCCAGGGCTAAATTTCACCCTGGTGCATTTTACCTCAGCAGTGTCAATTTCCCGTCATTTACCCAACCTGCTGCAGGGGGCAAACCACACATAAAGATTCATTGTGTTGTGTAACAGATATGTTGCCATTTTAACATGAAATTCTTTTCTTTGAACAGACTAAAAACCCAACATTTCCTACCCACCAGATCTTCCCTGGACTAGTGGTAGCTAGGGCAGTGTCCAATCTGTCCCAATGGCCTGTCGTCGGTCGTCCAGTAATATACTCACCAGTTGGTCCCCAATACCAATTTACCCTTCTGTTCTCTTTCCAGCCAATCGCCTCAGCCCCCAGACAGGTCGGACGCCGACACTAGCAGTTCAACCCGTCAGTCAATACCGCCAGGCTCCACCCCTTCAGGCCTGCCGGTAACCATGACAACGGGGCCGTCGGTGTCGTTACAGGGATGATGTGCGTGCGACGTTGATGGGGGGATGTGACGTGAAGGCAGGGGGCGGCCATGTTGTAGCAGCGCAGGACGGTTTGTGTGGAGTGGGACGCCGACCGCGTAACGACTTTGGTAGAGGGCGCCACCATCACCTCCCGTTAGGTACCCGTATGTACAGTGCTAAATCAATGAGTGTCTGCGGAGGGGTGCTGCTCTTTCCAATGTGTTAGGTAACAGGACACAGAGACTGACTCAAACAGACAAAGTGTGGGGGTGCCTGCTGTGTCTTCCTACTCTCAAGTCTAGATAAGAGAGAAAACAGAATGCTGCAGTGTAAGTGAGACCCTACTGTAGTATTTCTAGTCTACAGGGGTCCATTAACAATTTAAAACCTACACCTATACTTGTTAGAATTGAGAGGCAAGGCAGGAAAACGAGATAAGAGGTTGGCCTGAGGGACAGAAAGGTAGTAGTAGAGCCATATCCCATTCAGGACTGAGGATTAACAAGATATTAGGAGGATTTTCTACACTAGAGCAGTGATCCCTGCCTGGAGGGTATTTCCTGTTAAATTACAGGAGGTAGGGTGACACAAAAGGAAGAAAATAACCCTCTCCCTACCCTGCTCCCCAACAGCTTAGAACCCCCTCCCGACATGAGCTTCTCTCTCAGCACCAGAGGCTGCTGCTCTTCTTATCCTCATTTCTCACAGTAGCCTTCCTATACACATTGGACACTGTACCCCGTACAACCCCCACCCTCCTACTTCAACCTCCCAAGGCATCCTCCTCTGGAGATGTTCTGCTGCAGCTACTAGAAGGTTGTGTGTGGTGGGGTGATAGGGAGATCTCTAGTGAGAGATTAATGCCAAGGTTGAGGCTTGGAGGTGGTGGAGACATCAGCAGCTTTGTAGACACTGTCCACTTCTGGTACCACTATTCCTCAGTTCCTGTTTCAGAGGAGGAATATATACTATTAGCAATCTTGCAGCTACATTCAATGTCTCAAATTGAATAACTTTATTTGATATTGCAATCTGATTACCACTTCAAGGAATATCTTTTCAAGAAATCCCCTTTTGGCCAGTGGATTTAACACTTTGGATTGCCTGAGTAGTTCTGATTGTAACCTCAGGAGGTCCTGTCTTCCTGATTAAGACTTGAGAGCTGCAGTCCCAAAAAGAGGATACTCAGTATCTCCATTAGTGGCATTGGATTACACTCCAGAATCTTCTATATAAAAGCCAAGGACTTCTTCATCAGTGGATATAGCGGCCTACACATCTCAAACCCACATCGGAGGAGTACGTGTTCCAAGTCGCACCAACAGTGGATATTTTACACCAATCTATTCATAGGATTATTCATCATTTGTATATCTTTTAGATGTACAAAACCCACACAAGGAGGCTAAAGTACCGAAGAATATCTCTGTGAAAATTCTATATTACATTTTATTGCCAACTGTGACAGTCAGTACCATAGGAGTCACACCTAGTACTCTGCCATCATCACCTGTACAACTTTGGGTGTCATAACTGGATTTCATTTTGGAGTGTCACACCCTCTATGACAGGTGTCACACCTTCACGGCTCTAATACCTGGTGTATCACCGGTGACCTTACACCCATCATAAAAGGAGTTACACCTGCCGATTATAAACTGCCATCTGAGCTATTGCCCTTGTCATAATTCACTTCTCAAGTGTCATACCTCTTACCCCAAGTGTCACAAGGTGTCAGAGTTGACTACTTAGGTGTCATACCTCTTAACCCAAGTGTCACACCCCAAAGCTCCAACAGGTATTATAAAGTTACCATACTAAGTCGACCCCACCTGTAGACACCATTACAACCACATCACCATGCAGTTGACGAGGCAGCTGAGTGGGTGGGTGGAGGTGGGTGTGGCCCTCCTCTTGACGGTGCTAGCCTCCTGTGTGGGGGACCACCATAGAGAACACCACAGAGACCCTCAGGCACCCTGCTACGACTGTGGAATGTATAACCTACTGGAGGAGGATCAAAGCACTGCACTGCAACCTAGGCAAGCTAGACAGGTAAGAGGAAAATCCCTTTTTATCTGTGTTTTTTGTTTGTTTCAGAGATGCGGCTACTACATGTGTTATTGAATGCAAATGTAAAATAGGTTACCACTAAAAAGAATGTCAGAAACTGTTAAGGATATCGGAGTACATTCTATTGCACCTGTGGATTCATCCTTTAGGTTTTAGATCAACTTAAAACAAATACGGGATACATTGAAGAATGTCACATCATGTATTGTATATACATTTTTCAATCTTATTTTCATGCTACAACTTGTATGCTCACACCTTCTACTGAAGAATTATATTCCAGCTGTGCAGCTTGCGCTGTCAGTCGATGTTATTACGTGTTACATGTCATGTATGATATTGGCAATAGAAGCACTTCAAAAAGATTAATTAATTTAGTAAATGGTAATTTAGGTTGCATTAATTTTCCCACTGTTTAATTCCCGAAATTGAGAAAATTTACATTTGTATCAGGATTTTGACAAGAACGTGTACACTGTAAAAAGAAAGTCATCAAAATAATGGCAAATCAGTGTCCTACAGTTGCCAGAGATCCTATGTCACTTCCACAGGAAGTCTTTGTACCACCATACTGCCACCTGTTGCTACTTGTAAAAACTACACTGGTTCACTGCAATACAGTTGCGGTGGATCACTGTTCAGTTTTATGAGGATCTCTGGTAGGTTCTACAGTCATTTTTTTACAGTGTACTTCTCGATATGAGTATGGTATTTGAATCCCAGACACATTTGCATTGATTTCACACTGAGAAGTGGGTTGTCATATCAACGGTGTAGTCGGAAAAACAATGAGTTAAATATAAGTTCATGAGCTAACAAACATTGACTGAGCATAAGGTAATACGACCTCGCCAGCTTTTGCTTGCATTTAATCAGCATTGTAATATTGCACTACATGTTTTTATACAAAATGCACTTGTATTACATCTGTATTTAGGAATAGCCCCAGACACCTCATGTAGGGCTGCAGATTAGGAATATTGAACATCTTTATAGTCTGCTCCATTGGGGCAGAGAGCACTCGTTATAAATACCCGAGACGTTGAATATTGAAGATTTGGGTGAGTTTATCTCTCTGGCATTAAGTACCCAGAAGGGACAGATTTGAGGGCTAACGGAATTATACTAGATAATGAAAGGTCATCAATAATGTGTTACAAATGGATATAAAGATGTATTTTGTTGTGAGGATTCTTCTGATCTTTCACTGCTACACCAGGGAACCTTGCCTGACAGCTCTTGCCCTCCACCATGCATATTAAGTATGGGCATGGTGCCCAGGGGAGCATCAACCCTCAGCAGCAATTGTGAGTGTAGGGGACCAGAAATCCTTGTGCCCGGTAGATTGACCCTCAGGGGCCAGATACCTGGTAATCACTGCTCCCCTTGTGTGTATCATACCGATCCAGGTGTAGTTGGAAGGTGGAAATATCAGGCAAGGGATCGTGGTGTAATGGTTAGCATGCTGGAATGTCATGCCAGAGATCCGGGTACGAGTCCCCGTGATCCTAGATATTTTCACCGTCCTCTACATGGGTGAGACATGCTAGCATGAAGATAAATGGACCATTCCCTATACTCATGGCCTTAACTGTTCATTACCCTGGATTATTAGTTACAATGACATATTGAGGACAACATTACAGATTCATAATATAAAATAACTTTTAGATAATAACCTGCATGTATAGAAATAGTAGAGCACATGATTGTTATACAATCTAAAAATATGCTTCTTGCAGCTCAAATTAATCTCTACATACATTTAAGGATTGATATGCTTATATGCTCTCGAATTGACCTGCATAAACCAAGGCCCGATGAATAAATATCAGTCTTGAAAGGCATTTAGGGTTTATGGGTCTTAAATCAAATTGACAGGGAGCCAGTGTAGTGATACAACGAATCTCTGTGGAAATAATGACATCAATGTGAAAATAACTACGGATCTCTGGCAACTTTGGAACAAGGAATCCTTCGTTATTTCGATGATATTTTCTTAACGGTGATGCCCTCCTGCTAACAGCCAGTGTTAGGTGTCCATACTGGATCCATGCAAATAACCACTCCTGTGCTAATAGATTTGGAGGACTAATTACCCCTGGCCTTTACAAAAGACATGCTCTTTTTCAAGGTCTATTCAAAAACACTTATGAGTTGTTTTAGCAATACTTTACCCCTCGTCATCAATTCAGATTGAGGCTTATTACAAACAGAGATCGTAATCGCAGCAATAAGGTAACAGCTCACTTAGAGGTCACAAGTAACCAGATATAGATGGAAAAGCTGCATTATCCATCAGCTCTCCTACCTTCAGAATCACTCATTAACCCTTTTAATGACTGTATGATTGGTGTTTTCATTGTTAAATCATGCTAACCCTTCAAGAGTGTATCAATCGTGTAGCATCGGCTTGATGCATGAATGCAGTAGTCCTGGCGAGTAACTCGCTCAGTCTGCAATCATGCATCATGCCAGTTAGCAGGTAGAAAGTACATATATAAATGAGGATGCCAGCCATGCTGGGTTAACAGTTCAGATCTCCTGGCTTCCCATTGCTTGATCTTCAGCCCTATTCCTTAGCTCTGATTGGATAAAGGAGGCGAGGAACGCAGCTCAGCGGGACAGTAGATGCAGTTGGTCTTACTTAAATAAACGCCAGGGGCATATATAAAGACAAAGAGGCAGCCTCGATCCTTCCTCATGTACATGGGATAATCTGAATCCTCTTCTATACTGCCAGTGCTACACTGGGAGAGGATTCTTAGATCTGGTTGCACATAGAGCCTGAGCTTAAGGGCTGCAGAAAACAAAGCTCGTCCTCGTAGAACTATTCCTTTAATCAGTAGATCACAGAGTCAGGACATAGCAATAGTCACATTCCCCAGTAAGCAGCTTTTATGTTGGAGCTATGCAGATTCTCTACACTGTATGGGAATGCTGCCAAAATAATGATGATGATGATGATGATGATGATGATGATGATGATGATGATGATGATGATGATAATAACAGACCGCTTGAATCTCTGGAACAATTATGGTGGCTGCCTGTTCAGGTTTTTTTAGCGCCTCCCACACCGCATAGCGGCGGTACCACGAAGCGGTATGGGAGTGCGCTATGATGATTGCATTTGCCCCATGTGATGAGGTCTCACAATACAAAATTACTGAATAGAGAAATTGATAATTGTGAAATCTTCTTTATGTCTGCTTTTATGAGACATGTCATCAAACACTGGTATACCGACATTAACGGTGGGAGGCGTTTTTTTACGCGGTCACAACCGCATTTCTTGTTAGGGGATATCTAGTTGAGCCAACAGTTGTTCTTTTAGAGTGTAAGTAATATGTAACATCCATATGTTAATAATAGTTAATTCATTAAGGGCTATGAAGCTAATACTTTGTGACAATAATACAGCCATGGGGAGTGTAAATAATTTCTTTTCAATTCTGAATGAATCTCAAAATGTTCAAAAGGTCATCGATATAATGAAATAGTGCATATCATTGGTTTGTGTTTTAGATAATTTTGAATTTGTGCTTAAATATAACCGTTGATAAAATAGTGCAACAGTTAACTCCTCATACACTACAATTATTTCTGTTCAAACCGACCCCCTCCTCCATTACAGCGTAGCAGCTGCATAGGGCAAAGAAAGTCAAGAAGAAAGAAATAATCTGTGGTTTAAGGCACTGCTGTCAACTTCTGAGGGTAAAGATAAGTTGATGGCATTTCCAAAAGGAAAGATATCTTTGGAAATGTAAGCCTATGGATATCTTTAGAACTGTTATCTTTAACCTATCTTTGTTCTCATGGAATCTATTGCAAATGACAAATGGCAACTTCTACCGAAATGTCATTTTGAATATCCACAAAGCTATCATCAGTATCATCTTCATTTCTACTTATCTTTAGTGCAGAATATATCCTGCCACAAGTGCAAAAGACTACAGGCCTTGTCCGCAGGGCGAGGCTTTGTTGTGGAAGGGAGGAGCGTGATGGAGTAGCAAAGGGGGCGTCCGATCAGACGCTGGCCAATAGGATAAGAAGGCATCTATAGAGGAAGGACTATGTAAAACAAGCATAGCTTGAGCAAACTCAGCAGTCCTAAAGAGCCTGAGATCCGGGAAAGACAGCAGAGTGCCTTCAGGATCCTGTTTTCAGAGGCTTGTATTATGCCCAGATACACTGGAGGGTGTTGCTCCTATAGTAAAAGGAAAAGCTTGCTAAAAATGCCCTCATTTCCAGTCCTTTCTTTTCATGTAGCTATAACTTGTCCCTTTTGTTACTCACAAGTGGTCATTCAAGTATGGTGCTAAAAAAGGGGGTACCTAGTTAGGAGAAGTCAGTCAGTAAATATACTTTAGAGTGTGTGACATGAGTAGGTACCTGATAGTGCAGCTCTCTCTCTTTTAAACAAGGCAGGTGATTTTCAGACTAATGTGGTGAGTGCAAGTTGAATGGTGAAGCAGAATGTGACTTCTTTTGAAAAGAGGGTACCTACTGACAGCTCTTTTTACCATAGGAGAAACACGCTGGTGATATACACTGGGACATGGAAACTAGAACCATCCCTTGGCATCACAAAAGATCTGGCAAGCATATGAAGGAATCTCATGGATGCATGGATTAGTGGGTGATTGATGGATATACAGGTGAATAGCGATAATCAGCGTAAAATGGGAGGGGGTATGAGCGAAAATAAGGGTAAAGTCTTTTTGTATCTATGTTAATATAGTGTAGGACCATTGGGTGATAATCTGCGCAAAAATTATACATGATGTGGTAGCATTGGGCGATGATAACAGTAAAAATTAAAAAGAGAGGGTATGAAATGGGTAGATGCAGATCTATACAGATGGGAATTCTGAACCCATGAAAAGAACCACAGTGGGTTGGCGAGTAATGAATGATGATTGATGGGTAGAAAAATTCCATACTTAACTGTCGATAACTCAGACGAACAGGATATAACAGTGGGAGTTTGCAAGATGGATGGAGCTGGAAAGATAGAGTCTCAAAGAATAGACTAACATTATCATAGAATATATAGGATGGATGAGATGGTATACTTAAAGGCCAATGTCTTGACATGGGCATAGGAAGAGGCGTTCCAAGGGAGGTTTTGTTAACATACACTAGGGGCGTGCAAAAGGTTGGGTCTAGGTCTATGACAACCAACCTGCTGCCATCGTGAATAGGAGTAACCATTACTGGATTGTGTAGAAAGCAGTAAGATGTTGATCGAGATGATGAGGCAGAAGCAGCAAGGGAAAAGAAGAGGTGAAAGGGGGGGGTAGTGGAAGGCTCTGTCAGAGAGAGAGAGAGGAAGAGAGAGAGAGAGAGAGAGAGAGAGAAAGTGTGTGAGAGAGAGAGAGCGAGAAAGTGAGAAAGAGAGAGAGAGAGAGCGAGAGCGAGAAAGTGAGAGAGAGAGACAGAGAGACAGAGACAGAGACAGACAGACAGGGACAGAGAGAGGTGAAGTACACATGAAGTGATTTTGGGAACGGGGGACACACAAATAGGAATGGTACTAGAATAAATGAGGACGAAAGGTAGGATTTTAAAGCATAGGAGGGGGTGAGGGGGGTGGAGTATAATCGATGGATATATGAGACAGATGGAAAGGAGGATGGACAGAGGCACTGAGGTAGAGGTAGTTATGGCGAGAGTTATGAAACATGTAAGAAGGGAAAAGAGTGGGGCAATGGGAAATGAGGTAGCGAGAAAAGGAGGCCTTCAGGAATGAAACGTGGGTCTGATAGGGTACAATGTGATATGTGAGGCAAGGAGGGAAATGGAATAGAATTATAATTGCATGCATGGAGTTCTAGAGAGCAGGGGAGGTTGGGGACGGGAATATCCTGTTTGGACACACCAGGATCATAGTACAACAGTCTGATTTTAGTCTGTACTAAGATTCTGATACCATGCACAGTCTTAGGATGTACTGGGATCTTAGTACTCTTGTGTGAGCACTGGACCATGACACTTACCTCTACAGGTGTATGGGCCAATCAGAGCCCTGGTCATTGGACCATGACACTTACCTGTGCATACATTATTGGGGTCATAGGTGTGATGGTGAAACCACTCCACTATTTGGTACTTATATCTACATTAAATGATAGTTTACTTCCTTATTAAACAGCACTTAGCTAAAATAAAAAAAAACACGTCATTTTGTAGGCATTTATACACTATTTAATCTTGTGGGTTTATATTTATTAGCAAATTAGCAAATTAGTTTTAGTATAGCAAGGAAGATTGTAAATATAGCCATTTCTCAGAAAATATTCGGATTTTATTTTTGTAAAGCAGTGTATATGTAAAATATAGACCTTTGCTACATATGATAACATCAAAATTATGTATTTAACATCAAAATTAATTATTTTGATAAGAAAGTAAGAGAAATTTGATGTTAAATAAAGGTATTAAGTTCTTAGTACACAATCTTAGGGCATACTTAAAAACAGGTTAGTCCTAAACCTGGTTATAGGGAGGGCATAGAATTAAGGTGGGGATAGGTGGATGACAGAATCAAGAAGAGGCGGGGTTAGCAAGGGAGGGCAAGGAGGGTACAGAGTGAAGTTATCATTTACGAGACTCGAATGCATTAATGTATGATGCCCATCGGTCTTCATGATGCACCCATACAGTGCAGGCGACTCTGGCTTGTAAAGCTTGCATGATGAATTACTCTCCATCACTGCAATCACATATCATGATAAACACTGGACATGATGCATTAACACATTAGCATCCCTTAAAGTGCTCGCTTCAATAGCTCTTAAAGGGTTAAGAGAAAGATGAGGAGGAGGTATGACAGGGATCTCCCGGCAGGGGGTGCTAAGGTGGATGCCTCCCGTGACGTCACATACATCACCCAGACCACCTGTTAGCTGGGTGATAAATGGCTAGCTGGTATCCGGCGTGCTCACTTACCTTTAGTTATGAGCACCAGACAGCCGCCCCGTCCTACTGGTACCAGCGAAGCCACTAAAGGGGAACTGAAACTTTAACCCTTTAAGGGCTGCCAAAGCAGGAGTGCATCATGCCCATTGGTCATCATGATGCATGAATGCAGTCCTGGTGGCAGGAGTGCATCATGCCCATTGGTCATCATGATGCATGAATGCAGCCCTGGCGGCAGGAGTGCATCATGCCCATTGGTCATCATGATGCATGAATGCAGCCCTGGTGGCAGGAGTGCATCATGCCCATTGGTCATCGTGATGCATGAATGCAGCCCTGGTGGCAGGAGTGCATCATGCCCATTGGTCATCATGATGCATGAATGCAGCCCTGGTGGCAGGAGTGCATCATGCCCATTGGTCATCATGATGCATGAATGCAGCCCTGGTGGCAGGAGTGCATCAAGGCCATTGGTCATCGTGATGCATGAATGCAGCCCTGGTGGCAGGGGTGCATCATGCCCATTGGTCATCGTGATGCATGAATGCAGCCCTGGTGGCAGGAGTGCATCATGCCCATTGGTCATCGTGATGCATGAATGCAGCCCTGGTGGCAGGAGTGCATCATGCCCATTGGTCATCATGATGCATGAATGCAGCCCTGGCGGCAGGAGTGCATCATGCCCATTGGTCATCATGATGCATGAATGCAGCCCTGGTGGCAGGAGTGCATCATGCCCATTGGTCATCGTGATGCATGAATGCAGCCCTGGTGGCAGGAGTGCATCATGCCCATTGGTCATCGTGATGCATGAATGCAGCCCTGGTGGCAGGAGTGCATCATGCCCATTGGTCATCATGATGCATGAATGCAGCCCTGGCGGCAGGAGTGCATCATGCCCATTGGTCATCATGATGCATGAATGCAGCCCTGGCGGCAGGAGTGCATCATGCCCATTGGTCATCATGATGCATGAATGCAGCCCTGGTGGCAGGAGTGCATCATGCCCATTGGTCATCATGATGCATGAATGCAGCCCTGGTGGATAGCTTGTAAGGGCTACATTCAAGCATCATGCTGACTGGGTTTAGGTCGGCATTATGATCCAATTAAGTGCTGGCAAGCAGTCTCCTGCTGTAAAATCAGTAGTTTATGATGCCTATTGGTCAGCATGATACACTAATGATATGTTGACAAGCAGACTCACAATCAATTCATGTATGCATCATACTGATCATCAGGTAATGTATCAACCCAGCATGGACGTAAACTTGGTAAGTAGCTGGACCTGGCTGTACTATACATCTCAAAATTGACAAAGTGAGCCTGAGATCACACAAATTGGTATACAATTGGAGTGAGTTCAGTGATACACACTATTGAAGGGTTGGGATAATGCAGTATAATGACTGTATGAGTGCATCACGATCTAATTCATAACTGTTATGAGGTAGGAAAACAGTGGTCGTGGAATGTTCCCCATTATAGTGGTATTTCAAGCAGATTCAATGTTCTGTGTACGATGGGGATGTTTGGTGATTTGTTTTTAAATTTCAGATTGATCTTGACATTTATTTTGTGTTTCCCTCTCTTCCCCAACTATGTAATCATGTCTCATACCAGCAGATATTCCCCAACTGCTGAGATGAAGTCCTGATATCAGTTGATTCACTATCAGACGGCTGCCAGTCTACTATTATTATCTATATACCTAAGCCATTTCTGGCCTCCTACACCGGTCCAAATCTAATTTTGTCCAGTGTTGATATAATATATCAAAATAGTAAGTGAACGAGCAACAGTCTGGTATAAGCACAGGAGTAGAGGATATCGAAATAGGAAAAAAAACCTATACAGGATTTAAGATATCATGGAAATTATCATGGTCTTAGTCCTGTAAAACATTATACACAAGCAGCACCCATGTGCAAGCCATCCCACCCATTGTGATGTAAGGTGCACCTTTGTATGGCTAAAGCATAGTGTCTTACTAGTAAAAGCCAACACTAATAATGACCTTGAGATCTAGTCAAACCTTTAAGCTTCACCTTAGGTATACCTGTCTAAATACTGCATTGGTTCAAACTTATAAGCGCTCAGGTTCTCAAACGGGTCACTACAATAATCCGTTTTTTGTGTGTTTGCCATAGCCCAACATCCTTAGGACGCAAACCCAAAAGCTGATAAAAACACCAATAGCAGAAACAAAAAACAAAAAAAAAAAAACCAACAAAAAAAAACAAACAATGAAATAAACCCCTCCAAAAACATGAGGGAATAGTGGTGCAGATCATTAATCATAGAAAGTTATATGAAGTGGGTCTGTGGAAAGATAAGATGACAGAAGGGAATTCAGAAGACAAAGTATTGTTGGTATTTAATTCATTACGCGCAGAACAATTGTAATTCATCTGGAGCAGCCTGACTCTGTCATCTCTCTGTCATGTCAAGGAGAAAATAAATCATTTAACACTTTAATGTTATTAATGTGCTTTGTTGTCTTCACCTATCTATCGACATGACAGATAAATGCAGCCCTGGTTAGTAATTTGCCAGCGCTGCATTTACGCATCATACTTACCCCTGATGGGTCGGCATGATGCACCGATGCAGTGCTGGTGAGCAGCTTATGGACCTACCATTTATACCAAGCACTACTAATATTACACATAAAAAATTATGAGGCCTGAGATGTAAAGAGCTCCAGACAGGGTTAAATTTGGCATGGAACACGGCGTCTGCTTCACTACAGAATAGATGAGCTGTCAAAAAGTTAGGACGTGAACAAAATAGGGCAGGAGCTCTGAAATGAAAAAAGGACTACTTCTTGTCTAGGTTTTCTTTTTCTTAAAGGAAGTAGACTTCAGAACCATCTGGAGCAACAATTGATAGGAAATGCAAAGCCTGTATGTAATTAATTGTCATGAGTAGGGGTTGGTTTGAGTTGTGTCCTGATTAACCCCACCCCCCCCCCCATTTTTCCTTATATAGCCAGGGAGCATATGGACTTTCGTGCCACCAATTAGGTATTGTCAGGGATATATTGGAGGTCACAAAAAGCTTTGTTGGCAGTCTGGGAGTGGTGGCAGCTTGCCGTGATGGCCATCTTTGTCCCAAATCTGAAGAATTTAGAGGACACATAAAAAGTAGCCTGGAAGCGAGGCTTAAGATAATCTGAATTAAATGTTATAAGGAGGGATAGAAGAAAAGAAGCATGCCATCACATGGCTCATTCTGATTTATGGCTCAGTAGCTCATGTCAAGGTCACTTGAAGGTCAAATCTCAAAACACTGCCCCAAACCAAGCTTTCCACTATCACACAGCCATGAAACATAACAGTATATGCCTTTATGGGTTTAAATTTTCTGCAGAAAGTTTCCTTTTTCAATGGGCCCCATGTCCAATTTAACATAAACTTATCTGATTGATGTAGGTTGCCATAGTAACACTGCAGTCAAGACCTACCTATGTAATCAAAATAAACAGACTTTAAATAGAGGGAGGAGATATGTGTGTTTTACATAACCTTTAAGTGTACCAGTTGGATTATTCAGGATCCTAATATCAAGCAAAAATGACATTCATGACCTTGACCTAGTTATTATGACAGCTTGCTAGAAATGTGTTTTGTCACCTTTAGGCCTTTTGGATGGTCCTGTCAGTGAAGTTAAGCACTGGATCACATATTCTAAAATGTGCCAATATAATACAGTTGATGACCTTGATCAAGGTCAAGGTCAGTAAATGTGATTTGATCAAAATGCAGTAACATTGTGATCATGGTTTGTACTAAGTATTTGGATTGCATTTGCTGTAAGCAAAATCCAATCAATGTGGATAGTTTACTCATCATCAACACTATCATCACTGTCAGTCAAGTCATAGTCATACCTGACAGTGTTTTAACATTCATTGTTCTCTGAGCATTCATAGAAATTGGTGCAATTTAGACTGGCAACTCTGCATATGTTTGAGGTGCACCTTGTCTTCATGCATCCATATTTGATATGGATGATGACAGATTCTAGGGTAGGGAGCCCTTTTGTTTTCACCAGGAGGTCGTTACACAATGAAAGAGGACTCGTTATGATGCTTCCTCGTACATGGGCGAGAAAAGATACGAGCATTTTTCACACCCGTTACACAATACCTTCTGCCTTTCCCGAGCGAGTCTCGTAGCCGAAACGAGACGAGGAAAGTAATAGTCGTTCCGATTTCCTCGTAAGAGCAACGAGGGTTCAGCACAGCGAGAAAAAAGGGCGGGATACCAGCGAAACTTGACCTATATACTGCTGAACGTCACTTCCGGGTAGTCCACTGCCGCCAAAACAAAGAACGGTGGAGAATTACTTGACTGCGGCTTGCACCATGTATTTCGACGAAACACAGGTAATTAAAGTTTACTGATGAAAGCAATCTTGTTTCATCTATTCCGATCTTCAGCATAACAGTGGTATTCAAAGTTGTTCTGTCTTTTCTTTTCTGTTATCTCCATTTCTCCGCCAGCCGGCATGAGCGATAATAGAGTAAAAGCACACGCCCTTCTCTCTTGTGTCTATATGGCTGTCTCTCTCTTCCTCCCTGTAGGACTGGCTAGTTTCCTTGTGCCTATAGAGCATTTTTCTTCTTCTTTTACCTATCCTACCCTGACTTCTTTTAAAAGAAGATTCCAAATTTGTGTCTTAAAGTTTAATTATGACAGAAAATGTCCCCCCCCCCTCTGCTTCCTGTCGTTTCCTCCAGAAGTAATATAATATTAGTGTAATTTTTTTTTTATTTATCAGTACCAAAAAGGTTACGACTTGAGCTCCACTGACGAGGACGACAGTTATATGGAAGTTCGTCCAGGAGAGGAGGAATCGGAGCATCACCAAAGTTTTGAGCTGCCCGAGATACTGACCATGTCTAAAGTTAAGCAGGAATATGTGGTGGAAGACTCAAGTGAAATCAGCGACAAGGAAAACACAGAACACGTACCTGGCCCTGTCACTCCTCGAAAAACCACACGAGGAACTATAAGCAAGAAGGAGTCTGTTTGGAACGACAGGGAACACAGGGCTCTGTTTTACTCGTGCTATAACCAAAAGCACTTGTTGAAAGCTCGAGGTAAAAACTCTGCTCAATTGAAGAAGGAAGGCTGGGACACTTTTTTTGTCTTCATTTTTTACTTTGGTTTATGTCTAATGTGTCCTTAAATTAATAGAGGTCTTCCCTTTAATATTTTTTATATTTATCTCTTCATTCCTTGCCTTTTTTTTTTAAACAAGATAAACCAAGCATAGACATAGAAATTTTTTTTTCTTCCATATCAAAGAAGCTTTTCTTTAAATTTTTCAGCTACTGTGAACAGTGTGAAGAACGAGGACCGCAACATAGACAAGATGAGGAACCATATAAACGATTACTTCTGGAAGGTCAAAGCTAAGGTAAAAGAAATGTTTCAACTCTCTTTTCTTTTTCTCTTAGTGATTCTTTCCTAAAAATCATAACATGGTACGAAAAAATAATTTTATATGTTAGAACCTGCTTATTCTCGTCTTTTGAAATCAATGAACTTATTTTTCAAAGGAGGATATTTAAACTGAAACTATAAAAAATGCAAACTATTTTATGTTCTTTCTTCCTTTCAGAACGAGCAAATGCTTGCGGCTATAGACAAGGGTCGTAAAGTGGATGGTGTGACGCTGACCGAGGCTCTATGCCTTAAGTACAAGGGGGTGTCGCGCATAGCAGGTAAGCAATCATCTTCTCTTAGAGACCATTCTTTCTGTCGTTATCATTTAGTGCTGTACGTTTTGTTGTCTTCTTCTTCCAAGAAGCTCTTGGTTCAATTTATTAAATAATTGAGGCCGAATAAAAAACTTTTCTCTTTTCCTTAGTGTGAAAGCGTGTCACCATAAATTTTGCTTTAATCTGTTGTTTGTTTTGACTTATTTTCCTGAAGGTGAAGGCGGCGTAGTGATATATCACACCGACAAGGTCGAGGAAGAGAAACAAAGACGCCACAAAGCTAAAGAACAGAGAAAACCCCAGCCTAAGGCTTCTCCCCACCAAGCAGCTTCCCCCAGGCACATTCCCACCCCCAAAAAGATTATTGTAGTGCCTTCTGAGGAGGACATAAAGGCTGAACATCAGCTTTTTTCTGCCGTGAAGACAGTTAAGGCAACCTCGGCTAAAAGTAACCCCCCCCTCTTCCAAGGCTTCTACCTCAGGTGTTCAAAAGAAATCCCCTCCTGTTAAGCCACCCGTTGCTAAGCGTCCTGCTGCGGCAAGTTCTTCTGCCAAAGAGCACAAGCCATTCGTGAAGCCGGGGAAGAAAGGTGTGAGAGGGGCAGCTTCTAGGGAGGTCCATATTGACCTCACCGGGGAAGCCCACTTCAAAGACGATTTGTCAGATGACATGGTAGTGAACATTGTAGACGACGACGATATAGTAGATATGACTGGGTGTGAGAACCCCGTGACCTCCACTCCTAAAGGATCAGAACTGAAATCATCTTTGCGTAGGAGCCCACGGCTGCAAGAGAAGGATAAGCCACCAAAAAGTGGAAAAAGCAGCAGGAAACTGAGCTTCGAAGATGAGACAGAACAGGAAAGTGGAACACAGGAACATAATCCCAAGGACCTTCCCCCCCCTTTCTCGTTAGACCATGACTTGAGGATAGCCAAGATAGAGTCTCTTCTCTCCACGATAGAAGTGAACAGGCGGCAGACAGATGAGCACCTTCAGTCTCTCCTGTACCGTAACACTGAGGTAAATGAAAGGATGCTATCAGTATTAGAGAGAATCGCCAGCGATCGACACCTGCTGTTGGAGTTGCATGCCCTTTCTACTAAAAATTCAACCCAGGTCGTACAAGGTACTAGTAAAAATTTTTTAACTTTTTCTCTCTAAACATAAAGAATTATATCTTTTCTCTCTCTTTCATGTGAACAAAAGAAAAAAGATATGTCTTAACTTAAAAATTTCACTTGAAGCAAAAAATTAGATGTCCCTGTCCTTTCGAGATTAAAACTTGACATCGCTTCCTTGTTTACTGCAGAGTACTATGATTCCTCTCAATTAATTTTTCCCTCCTCCTTTCCTTCAGCCCTCGGGAAGCTGATATATGTGACAGAGGGACTCGTGTTCAACACTTCCCAGAAGCAAGAGGCCCCTCTTTCGCAAAATTGGGAAGTACGGCCCTTAGGTCTCCAGCCAAACCCCTGTACTGGCGATTTACAAAGTAAGACTTCATTCTTCTTCTAAAGTTATTTTCTCTGTTAAGATGATAGAATATTAATAACAAATCTGACTAGACCAAACTAAGCTAAAAATGAAATTTTGTCTTCTTTTCTCTTCTTGTTTTTCTTTTAAAAAAAATTACCTTATTCATTTTTTTTTTCTGACAGTCGTGTCCCTGGATCCTAACTCTGCAGACACCAACAACCTGCTGCACCTGAACCCTGATGGATCTCTTGTGGTGGGTCCTACTCCGTCCGCTGCCCGCCCAGTCACCCTTACCCGTAGCCCACCTAAAGTTCACTCACAACCCGCTGATGACACTCGAGGAGCAAAGCCTCGTTCAGAGAAGCAATTGCCTTGTGAGAAGCCAACAACAGAGGCCACAGAGAGACGGCAGGGGACGACGAAAAGGAAGGAGACGGGGGAGAAAACCTAGAACATAACGCTGAAACTCAAGAGGATGTACAAGATGATGCCGAAGGAGAGAAAGAGGAAGAAGTAAATCAGACAGAAGAAAAAGAGCCTGCAGGAAACAACAATGAAGCAGAAAATGGTGACCACAATGAAACTCAAGTTAATGAGGGTACAGATAAGAAGTCTGAACTCAGCCCACCTGAAGAGAAACAAACTGAAGGAAATGAGGCTACAGACAACAACTGTCAACCTAACCAGGCCCAGCTGAAAGAAAATGAATCAAATGACTGTAGAGAGAATAGCTGTGAACCTAACGAGGACCACCTGAAAGAAATAGAAGGAAACGAGGCTACAGAGGAGGGCTCTGAACCACAGGAAGAGGATGGACTCAAAGAGACGACTGAGAAGGAGGACTTTCAAAAGGTGCCTGTTATTTTATCAGAAGAAGCTATAGAGGAAAGAGGTTCAAATGAGGACAATCGAAATAATCAGGGAGGGGATCAACAGGGGCTGTCTCAGCAGGCTGAAAAAAACCATGACTCTGTCATAGACATAGTGAATGAAGACCTCCCTGAAGAACCTTTAAACCTTCATCTTGATGTTCTTTCTTCTGCCCGTACTAGGGGAGAACATGTCAGAAAGCCTGCCCCTTCCGGCTCTTCTGTCCGACATGAAGTAGATGTGTCAAAAGGTGGAGTCAGGATCCATGTTAAAAGACAACCAGACTCGGACCCGGAAAAAACTAAGGAACCAAAACAAGATGCTGATATTTCAGACAAAGTTATGGAAGCAGCTAATGTGCTGCATAACATGCACATGTATGAAGAAAAACGCGTACCAAAGGAAAAGTCCCGGCCCCCCCCCTGTCGTGCCAGGTCCCCCCACTACTAGGAAACGCGCAGCAGTTGCTAATGCTGCAGCTTCTGGCAAAAGCAAGAAACCCAAGAAAGGGTTCCCCAAAAAGAACTAGACTGATATATGTGAAGACTATATTTATGTCAAAGGACATCCTTTCTTTTTAATCCTGTTTAAAAATTTTCCGATCTAGTCAACTTGTACATGAACAGCAAAAATCAAAAACAGATTTTTCATGCAGAAGGAGCAAGAAAATGTCAAGAGATTATATGCTATTCTTTTTCTCTTTATCTTATGCATGTATGTGTTAAAAGTTAATTACCCTAGTGAAGTAGGAAATCATATCTTTATACAGCTTGGCTCCAGAAGAGATAGCACAATTAATGTGTATCTTCCATATAGAGATAAGAGAAGAAAAAATTGCCATGTTCAACTTTTTTTTATGAAGTATTACGGTGCTGATGTGAGTTCTCAAAGAGAATAAGCATGTTATTTATCCAAGACCCCATATGTCTTAGTCTCAGAAGGAAAGAGGACATTAAGGTCATAGTTATGAGAGACAATAAAGAGTTTATTCACCTTCAGACCTGTTTATTTCCCTTTATGGTAATTATTATAAAAATAAAAAGGCTACAAAACAACAGAAAAAAAGATTCATCTTCTTCTGAAAATCCCATCCTGATAAAAGATGGCTGACTATGATCCGAACCATTTAAATATCAATATTGAACATCTCTTATCAAACAGAGAATGAGACGAAGGATAAAAAAGGTTTTCTCCCCTGTCATAAATGCCATGCAGCACAACGAGAAAAGGGCAATTTTTCTCGTTGTGCGAAGGTGGCGCCACTGAAACACAAGTAGTGTGACGTCATCTTTCACCCAACGTAGTGACTTCAACTCCTAAGAAAATGGACGATAACCAAGCTAACAAGGTTCAAGTGGGTGTATTTCATTATAAATTTACTGCTATATATATTCAGGCCTATAAAAGCAGTCTTTAAATGAGGAGTTTGTTATAAATAAAAGGGAACTTCCGTTTTGTTAGACGTCGCTGCGCGGGAGGCAAGGCGACGAAGCACAACGAGAAAAGGATGTTAACCCTCGTTACTAGAGTTTTTGTCTCGTTCTGCTGTACGGTAACATAAAAGACATATTCTTTGCTTTCATTCTACTTGTCTTTATTTTTTGTTCTCCCTTTTCTGTCACATTGTGGTTTCCCCATTGCCTGTACTTCACCCATGGCATCAACTATAGCTACTGTGTTCTGGGTAGGTAGGATTTGGCTCTGTAGTGAGAGCTACAGCTGGGTCAACGCTCACTAAGATTGCAATCAACACACTTGTTTGGGAGAAATGTAACACTGTTCCATCTGCAGCAAACAATGCACGGGGAACAATAGAGAACTAATACCTGCTAACCACTTCCTCCAGATTGATTTATAGTCTTACAAAGAGATACCAATGCTCTTTAATTCTTTTAACTCTATTACTTCCTGTTTTGTTTGCAGCTGGAGTTTCTTTCCCATGTATTTAGTTTCTATTTTCATGGCAGACCAAAGGCAGGTGTGAATTGTTTTGATACGCTGTTCTACAAATTCCTGAAGTATGTCGAGACCAATTAAATCATGACTGTAAATGTCATTTTCAACCTCACAGGGCATCACAACTTTTGTGGCGAGGTTGAAGACTTGTCGGATGTGTTCTCTAAATGGATAAATTTTGGTCCTGAAGGTAGAGGTCAGAGCTGCTACAGCCTTCTCTTCATTGGCTATGCATGTTGGTGACAATTTGTGGTGTTCAGTTGGATGTGAAGACACACCTGCAATTCTCTCAGAGCCTGAAACCAGTCTGGATAGCTCTGGAGATGGCAAGAATAACTTTGTATGAGCTCTTTCATTAAGGATGATACTCACAAAGCTCCAAGCCATCACCAATGGTCAGCACCAATTGAACAAAACACAACGGTCTCATAGATTACACCATCAATGAGAGGAAAGGCATCCATTTCTGCTAGATACAGAGGAATCATGCAAGCATAGTTGAGCCGGTCATGAGTGAAGAAGTGTTGTGTGAATTTTTGCAGACTGGTTAAATGCAGTGCCCAGTCACCAGTTTGAACTGCACTCATGAACATCATCTGAAGCACCATCCTTATGTATTCTCACATGAGGCCTCAGACCTTGTGATCCAACATTATGCATTACAACTTTTCATAAATAACTATAGGCACATTTAAGGGAAGTAAGTGGCAAGGAAGGGGTGTCCTGCATTCAATTTGGTGCTTTGATAAGAAAGAACATGCATTTAATGTTGAATGGTTAGTGTATCTAATGACCTCAGCTATAAGGGTTCACCTAGGCAGATGAAGGTCATTTGACAAATAGTTCAAGGTTAAGTGTTGAAGGTGTGTTTAGGAAACATAGAACAGTATTAACTGTTTACGAATGACAAGTAGTTAGGGAATAGAGACTTTTTACATAGATTTCTGTGGTATTTTCTAATTTTACTCTATAAGAATTAAACAAAATGGCTTACACATAGTCAATGGGGTTTTAGGTATTCCTCAATGGCTTTGCCCTTTTGCTAACTCACACTTTACCTCACAGAAATGAGTATCATAGAAGCAGAGTGATGGCAAAAAGCAGAAAGTGTAGAATATCATGTTAAGTAGGTCATGGTCAAAATATGACATAACTGCCCATTACATCCATGTCATATTGATTTTGTCAATAATTTGGTATTGGTATATATGCATAGGTATGTGATATATTCTAAGGGTTGAAGTCTGAATAATTTGGATAAAAAATAATGTTTTGAAAACATTGCCACCAGGGTAACCTTAGTAAGCTTAGTTTTGGGCTGTGTTTTGAGATTTGACCTTCCAGTGACCTTGACATGAGCTACCTAGCCATAAATCAGAATATGCCATGTAATGGCATGGCACTTGTCTTCTATCCCTCCATGTTACAGCCAATTTAGATAATCTTAAGCCTGTGTTAAAGACCTCTTTTTACCTTTCCTCTAAATTCCTTAGATTTGGGACAAAGATGGCTGCCACAGCAAGCTGCCACCATTCCCAGACTGCCAACAAAGCTTTTTATGACCTCCAATATATCCTCGAAAATCCCTGATTGGGGGCTAAGCTCTTTCATATGCTTCACATGACAGCCCCCTTTTGGTCTATATGCCCCCCCTCCACTAATAGAGTCCTCATTGTGTCTAGCCAACGATTGATATAAAACAAAAGAGAAAACCCCTTAAAGCAAAAAGCCTACAATATGCTGAGATAGGGGCCTAATCTCAGTGTGTACACGGACCCTGGGACCCTAGTGTAAACCAATCACAAGAGGACCTGCAGCTTATCGCCATGCCAGATAGCCTGTATCTTCAAGTACCTGGTTCCTGGCGGGGCTGCCTTGAATAGACCCTTTTTATAAGACAGTCTTAAAACCTTGTCACTGATAATGCAGTTGCTATCCTTGGATTCTACTGAGGTAGGCTGTTTTAAAACCCTGCTGCTATAGGTGAGTTTGATCCTGTGATGAAAAGAGATGCTAGGTCGTCATCAGGACGACAATACTGACAGTACAGAGTCATCATATTGACGACTCAGGTCATCAGCATGACGACCTAAAGTCCTCATTTTGACTACCTAAAGTTGTAGTTTTAAGTATCATCAACTTGAGGACCTAAAGTGGTCACCGCTGACTAGTTTCAGATCTTGCATGTTTTCAGTGTAATAACATATCGATGCCATCTGTAATAAATCTAATACCATGGTTTATATGATTCATCAGTTCCCTCTGTCATGTGTTGAGGGTAAATGGATGCTGCAACCTTAATGTAATCAAGCAATCGTCTAATAATTACATCTGCAAACTTAAGGACCTTGATCCAACTGGGGAAGCCTTTACTTATTCCATACAGAGGGATAAGGCAAGGCGTTATGTACTCTATGAGATCCACATCCCTTTACCAGATAGAAGTACATGTAACGGAGTAATGTAATTATTAGGAAATCTGCCGATTTGCCGATTCCTGAAAAGTAAGTGCATATCTCTCTACACGTTTTACCGGGGCATTGTTGGTTGGAGTTTTACTTGCCATTAAACAGCCTCTCTGGAAATATTGGCACAATTGGCATACACAGAAAACCTGCCACTGCCTAAAACTCGTCAGTACAGAGGAGTTTAGGGTAGTCAAGGTCAAATGATGACCTAAACTCATTATCCTGACAACCCAAAGTTGTCATATTAATGACTTAGGTGGTAAGGATGATGACCTTAAGTCACCATTTTGGCGACTTAAAGCTGTAGGTTTAGGTATTGTCAACCTGAGGACTTAAAGTCGTCTGAAGTGACAACATTCGGGCTTCTCAGGTTTTCAGGGTAGACGTTATTATGGAAGCCTACATGAAGCTAATCATACTCAAGCTATTGTGTCCTGGAAAATTAGCCAGGTCCAAAAAAGCGGAGGAATGGTTAGGCCCTAAATCTGGGCATAAACAGGTTACTTTCCCACTGCAAAAAGACCTACCATGCTTAGTGCCAATACACGAGCACATGGAGAATGAAACTGGGATAGAAAACAGTGCAATTTGTGCCCAGGGACATGTAAGTCAGTTTTTTTTGGCTTGTTCCAACTGACACCCAGGTCATTTGTAAGCAAATGTCGACAAGCAGTAGATAAAAAAGTGTGTGAACCAGAAGCACGGGTAAAGTGAACAAAACTATTGTAGTGAGGAAAGGTTAGACAAATCCATAAGTAAAACAAACAAAAAAAAAACAACTGTAGAATACCACTTCGATTTCAAAATGACTCCAACATCAACTTAACTCTCAATTTCTATTGACAAGTTTATAGGCCTACTGACTAGACCCTCAGAATTATGTGTAGGAGTATGAAAGATACCACTGTATGAAATCCCAGCTGCTGTGGCAATTACTAGCCACTGTCCCCACGGTGACAAATGACCACGCATGGCCGGAGTCTCCTCTCCTTATGTGCCCATTGCCTAGTGATAAAACCTGTCAAGGACATTTGTTAGAGGCTGCCCACGCTAAGGCAAAGGCGACCAGACATCCTATGAGGCTGGCAGCTTAGATCTTAAAAGATGGCGGAATAATCGAGTTTTGTGCCTAAGCCGCCAGAAGGCAGCACCAAGGAGAGGTCATGTGTCCTGAAAGCTGCCACCTAATTGGCTTGTAGTGATAGCTGAGCTTCACTGAAAGAGTCAATTAGGAACCTTGGTTGGTAGGTGTATGTTGCTGAGGAGGCAATATATGCTAGATCAGTAACAGCTAAGACGTATTTGATGATTCGTTTGTGATTGGTTGGGAAGTCCATAACTTATTTTTCAGAATCAAATCTGTTTTTCTTTCTTCTGAAAAGAGGTAACAGCATACTGAAAACGTAGTTCTAAATAGAGAATGCTATTCTAGTTCACTTTTAAATTCTGAAGCTCATGTTTTGCAATGTCACAGTGAGATATATCTCATCACTAAGGACACTATTCATATTTGACATTAAATTTTCCATTGACATTTCAACTTTCAATTGCTGATGCAGTAGACATTTTGTAGACAAAGGAACATTGAATAGTTCGTTACTTTCCTTATAATGAAGAAACATAATACATCTGACATTCACAATAACAGATGATGAAAAAGGACTAACTGCATGGAATTAAGGGTTATCTGACTTATTTGAAAACAGTGAGATATATTACTTTGATAAAAAGACGGTGTGATAAAACCTTGTTCCATTGATGAAGAAGAAAGAGAACTGACAGAATGTCCGATGTTAAAACGATGTTCAACAAAATCAGTCATAATAACCAGTGGAGTGATGGAAATAGAATCATGAGAGACATATGTGCTCAAAAATCAGCCTCTTTTGTGCTGGACTTTGGGCAGGTAAGTATTGTTCTATAGACACTCTCGCTCATAAGGTGTACCTGAAGTTAAGCAACAGTCTATAAGGCACATGGTTCATGTAGCGAAGTGGCCCCTTTAAGCATCTAGGCACTTATAAATTTCAATACCTCTGTATCCCGGCCCTTATTTAAGATAAGTGCTTATTTGGATACGGATTTTCAAAATCCCTGTACCCCCGCGCTAATTCATTGCAGGCAGTTATTTGAGACAATGTTACCGGTCTTGAATAAACACCAGGGTTACAGGGCCACTATGGTGCATTGTGGGAGTTGTCCATGCAGCAGCCCTTTAGGCGATATCAGAGTCCTGTTCCCATGTCATACTGAGCTGCTCACAGTTGAACACATCTGACAGGAGGTGCTCAGGAAGCTGGAACTGATACCTCCTGTCACCAAAACCCTAATCTGATCATGCTGAGAACATTGCAGTGAGGCCACCAAAGAGGAAGTAGTCTATGACGGGTAACACTTGCAGTGAGGTCACCTGGAGCTGATAGGATAGATTAACGACGACCACATACCTAGAGTTGACCACCTGTCAGCTTGTTTTTCTCACTTTCACATGTAGTGTATTAGTCTTCAACCCTAATATTATTGAAATAGAGGTGTTATAATACCCCAGAGAATGATGCCCTGGAATATATAAAGTGATTGTCATTGTATACTAATACACTGAAGTTCCCATGTTTGAATGGTCTTTTATCATGACGAGCTGGTCATTTCATCAGAATTCTCCAACTTTGGTTTGATAATTTGAAGACAACAAGTGCTCACATATACACCATTTTGACTCTAGGCAAAGATAAATATCTGTGCTAAAGGATAGCATAAGGAAAAGTGCAGAAATGTTAAATACCTTCTGTATAGGACTATTTCCTAGAACATACCAATTTCACCTTGAGATGACCACAATTCCACCTTGAGCAGACCACCCTTTACTGAGTGATTTATGCATTTCATTGAATAGATACCATTTATAATATAGCATTACATCCAACGATTCATATTTAGAGCAGGTTCAGATACAAAATTTCCATGGATGATGTTCTTATACACACATTTCAACCTTTACTGGAATCCTACTACTATTAGTATGTAGAGTAAGGTTGTGATACTGAGAGCATGATTATAAAACCAAGAGCTGGGTTATTATAGTGTGTATTTGAAATTGATTAAAGCACAGTTAAAACAAAGCTTCTTTAATGCAGGGTTAGCATTATCACCTCTGTTTTGATGAGATTTACGATATCAATGGGCATGCCATTGTTCCAATTTTCATTTTATTTTAGCCGCTCTAAATCATATATTTTCCTTATAGTTCAGTATCTTTAACGATGCTATTTTATTTCATATATATTTATGGAACTTGTTTAATCCTTAATTTATTGTTTTAATCAAAAGGGTTTTATCAAAAGGGTGGAGATTAAGTGGTCAACTCTAGGTGCAAAGTGGTCATCTCAAGGTGAAATTGAACTAAATGCACTGAAAAAAGTCTTCCTGACAAAGTGACATGTATACCCATGTCAACTTGATTTGACACAGAGAGCACACATCATTGGGATATGTGCACATATGTCACCATGACAACTGTAGCACACAGTAATCCTCATATGATTTGACATGCCTTCAAATACCACGTCATCTGTGAGTTGACTAGGGTCACTGCAATGTCGAAGGCACTTGACATGTGATGGTTTGACATACATACTTGTTCTAGGATATTCCACTAGATGGGGCAAACAACCATTTTGGTACCAGGATTAATCACTACCAAGAGGTACTACCAACACTTGAGACATTTGATGTATCTGTGTCATTTTGTTTTCTTGAAGAATAGCTCACTAAGGTTTGTAAATACTATCAATGAATGGTAACAAATTCTATTTCATTGTTAAATTTGCAATTGTTATTGAATATCAAAATAGACACCCACAATCCTGAATTCTTCAACTGGAGAGGTTAGACACCTTGTGTGTAGGTCAGTGAAATTACCAAAAGAGTGTATGCTAACCCACAGTCTATTATCTCAGTATCTTCATTACATATAGACAGACAGCATTGCCATGCACCTCCATGCCCTTGTCTTATGGACTGCATAGAGGTCCTCAGTCAAGTAGAAGTTCTTTAGAAACGTTATGATATGCCCTGCCTTCTATTATAGGCCTGCCTTGATTGAACCATTGGTACATAGCTATTGACTGCTCTTGACCCTTACATAATTGTCTCACAGTATCACCTAGCACTCAGGTGAATGGATCAAAAATATGTGATGTGTCTTCATTACACATGTCAAGTGGAGTTGGCGAACCAAATATGAGAGCGTCAACCTCATTCAACATGCCTTCATACATGTCATGTGGGTGACAAATTGTGACTTGTGCAATATGCGTCAAAGCGATCAGTGTTCTTCTCTCTGTGTGGAATGTTTGTAGTAAGGGTGATAAACTAGAAATAACATATACAAATGGATTTTCGAAATATAACAGATACAAAAGCCAAAACAATTACTGAATCAATTCTATGCCCTTACGAATAGAACCTATACCTTATTAGTTACTAGAAGAAATGGCAGACAATGTCACCCCAAACAGACAGTAACCAAAATAAGAGCCAACTCATTATATTTCTCTTGAATGCTGATTACGTCTCATCTTAGCATGTGGAATTCAATACCTTAAGCAAGTGTATACGTTAACAGTTATAAAGCATTGTTGTCAGTGCCCGCTGCCTTTCAAGGCATAACTTCAGATAGGAAGCATTGATTGATGTTCTGCATTTTCATTCCCTCATAGTCATAATGAGAACTTTGCTGCCAGAGGAGGTAAAATCATTGATCTTATCCCGTTGTGCATATCAAAGTCCTCAATAATCTGACATTAGGATCAAAGACTTTAAAAGTCTTCAGAACTGATTGGGTAATTGATTGATTACACATTATGCTGCACAATTCATTTACCTCAAATATGAGACACAGAGAAGAGATAAATCACATTTACTGTGAGATTATTGAGATTAGATTAACTTTAGGAGCAATGCAGACATCAATAAGCCAGACAGTGTTTTGCCTCAGGCTTTGGTGAATTTCTAAGCTGCAATATGCTTCAAGCTCAATGCCAGACCTACTATTGAACCTACACTGTAACCATGTTGTCAAAATAATGGTGTAATCCTTGTTCCAAAGATGCAGAGGTCCATCGTTACCTCCATGGGGCTTCCTTGTACCACAGTGTGCAATGTACTGCTTCATTGTAGAAAGTCCACTGCTTTACTGTAATGCAATTACAATTGAGGATACAGATTCAATTTCTTAGAGTATACAAAAAGTATACCTTTTACCTGAAGATTGACCCTGACTGGAAAGTTTAACATTTACTAAACAACACTACATCATGGTTTATGGGTCATTTAATATTTATTCATAAATGTCTACCAAATGGATCAAGAAATACACTGCTTGATTCGTTAGAAAGCCTTTTAAAGTGTATCAGAGGAAATGTAAAGTAAGCATTGAGGAAGGAATGGCTTTATTTGTAAGTAATTCGTTACTTAGTGGGATAATTCAAATTCATCTGACCAATGCTGGCATTCTCTGTCGTGAGGGAAATAAATCATGCAAATTTGACATGGATTAAGATAAGCTGTCCGCAGTCTGGCCATGGACACTATGGGACAGAAGCTTTACGATTAGAAAAGACTAGGCTACATTATAAATCCTTGTCTATCGATTCCCCCTGTTCCTTCGGGTATTATATTTGTACGCCTTCGCCTGATTGATCATGGATGTGATTATTTATCAATCACCGAGAGTTGGTTGGACAAACGGGACTCTAATCACAATGTGAATATACCGGGTATGAAAATATTTAGACAGGATCTCCCTAAGGAGGAAGAGTGGTGGAGTAGTATGTTACGTCACTGAGAAAAATGCTGACTACACCATAGGTATTTCTGACTTAAGTGTTTCTAACAAGGACATGGAGTGTATTGGCATATTGACTATATCCTGGTCAAAAATATAGGATTACTCTCACTGTTCACCAATTAACATGCTGGTAGCCACACAATTAGTTAAAGGTATTAAGTGCAACAAAGCTTCAAATATAAATGAAATTAGGTCAATAGTTCTCAGGGACTTTCTTTTAGCAAATCCCGTCCCGATACGGAACTTGGTAAATTTAAGTTTTGAGAAAAAAAGTTTTCCTCTACCTAAAACTTGTAATGCAAAGAAAGTGTTGAATTGGCGACCTGTGAGCCAAATAAATCTGTTATCAAAACTAATTCAAAGGGCGGTTCATATACAATTAATATGCTTTCTATTAAATAATGAAATTTTATCAAAACATCATTTTTGTTTTGTTCCTGGATGTGGTACATGTTGGTTTATTTGATGCCTTGCTGTTAGCCTTTTCTGCTGGGATTATTCACACCAACTTGGTCAAATTTATATATATATATATATATATATATATATATATATATATATATATATATATATATAATTGTGTTGAGGACATTTATTTTGTACAGGCAAAACCATTAAAGCCTTAACACTAGCATAGTCTATATGCTACGAGATGTGGCTTTGTAATTATATATATCATTGTAAGGATAACAAGAATGTGAGTCTGTATCAATTGCCAGTATCAATTTCCTCTAATATGTTGGGCTTCATATCGGGTTTAGGATGTTTCTACATTGTTGAGAAGCGGGAAACTAATTTATTTTATTTTTGTCCACTGCAACCAACCACTGGAGTGAAGCTGAAAGGAACTATAATTATCAATATTATAGGCCAAGGTTTATGAAGAGGCTTTTAGTGGTCAAATCTGTCCTTGAGCATGTGCTATTGAGAGAAATATCAACTCCTCATTTGTGAGAAGGTATGGAATGACTAGTGCTAAGGCATGAACCTTCTGAAATGATTCACATGGCTGTGCAGAACCAAATACCATTTCATAATCATTGAATACTTTTAAGCTGCAAATAGCTAGCTTATGCTGCTTCTGAATTAACACACTCCCACCAAGCAATTATTGCCTCAGTGACATTAATTGCAAAGTGCCAATGAGGTCCGGTTATCACTCTGAACCAATCAGGCAGCAGCTTCCAGGACACATGACCTCAGTCTAGTCCTGCCTCCTGGTGGCTGTGTCAGTAAACTCAATTAACCCACCCTCTTTTAGGCTAAGTACAGTGCTAAGCTGCCAGTGTCACAGAATGTCTGGTATCCTTAGTCTTGGCCTGGGCAGCCTCTTAAACGTATTTGACAGGTTTTATCACCTGGCCATGGACACTTAGGGGGAAAAGGGCTCATGTAATTTGTCACGTAAGAGTAGGAGGCTGGTGTTCAAAATTTCATACAGTAGAATTTCTTCTGCAAATGATTCTGATTCATTAGCCATTATTTCATGATTTAGGGAACAGGGTTGCTTTACATAATGCTCGGATAGACTTACTAACTGCAATGCCACACAGCCCTCATACACACTGTAATATGTAATATAAATGTATGTTGCTGAGATCGATCTTGGTCAGCATCAACCTAATTTCCACTTGGATAGACGCCTAGGATTATATAAAACGATAGAGACAGGTCTGGGGATGCCCATATATCTTGCATTGTACTCCGATGACAGGTTTTTCTACCTGGGAAAGGTTATATGGCTGTATTGTGTTATTATGACACAACGGTGAAGGGGTGGACTTTGTCAGTCACGCCTGCCTTGTACAGAGCAGCAACCTTGCATAACTTCAATGGGAGAATAGGGAAACTTTTGTTCTTCCTCAGACAAAGTTTTACATTGATTTGTAGAAAATGGATTATAAGATGAGTGGGAAGTGGGAAGTGCTTTATGTTCTTTATGCCGTGATGTCCACAGGGTTCTTCACACGATAAGAGCCAACTAATCAAACTTCTTTTGATAGCTAATTGCGCCCTCTCTTAGTGTGAGGAATTAAATGCTTTCAGCATAGTGTTAGGTTAGGAGATGTAAAGAAGTTAGGTTAACAGCTCAGAAACAGGACTTGTAACAGGAGGTCTTGATGGTGAAAGTCACTAATTTAAGGGCCTTGACTGATCAATCCTCTTAACTCCGAACCAGGGTGTTTACACCTTCCATAGTCCCTTTTCTGTTTCCGCCCCAGCCTCACCTCATGTTTGGAGGAATCACTACATATCCCATTAAGGAATACCTGTGAAAGGGCTCTATTTATGGCTTTGGCTGATGCTAGGACAGTACTTTCAATTCTATGGATTAATGCACGATGCAGTCAGTCTTCATTGTTTTGTCAAAAAGCTGCTTGTAATATCCACTTTGTTAGCCCATCGGCCGAGACAGGTACCTTAGCGGGTGGTGAAAATGGGCCTAATGGTACCTTTTTAGAACTCAGCTATGGTTTACAGCGTTCCCAAGTGGTGTATATGCAGGATTTATACATGGTTTTAGAGTATCTACAAGTCGAAGTACAGAAATCCTCACATCTATGGTTTACAGCTCAATAGACCTTGACCCGGGATACACAAACTCTGTTCCAAAAGTAAGATAAGAGAGATATCCCACACAGTTCACCTGATATCAGACGATGGATATCCTATCACTGCTGCTACATACTGCTTTACAAGATCAGTCAGCTTTCTAATACTCAGTAGGGACCTAATCTCAGCCATGTCTATTCCAGTGGATGCCCTGTGGCCCCACTGTGTGGGCCAATCACAAGGAGACAGCGCAGCTCATCTCTGCACCTGATAGCCTGTATCTTCAAGTACCTGGTTCCTGGAGGGGCTGCCTTGAATAGACCCTTTTTGTAAGAAAGTCTTATCACTCCGTCACTGATAATGCAGCTGCCATCCTGCAGGGATTCAGGGGCGTAGGAAAAGGGGGGGGGGCAGGGGCCCCCCAATCATCAAGGAGGAGGGGCCTGAGTATGTCTGGGCCCCCCAAAAATTGCCAAAATTCATAATGAATGGGACAAGAAGCTAAAACTTTGCATCACAAATTGATAATCATATACTTATGGGAAAGGTAAATTGGGGCCTGGGCCTCAGATCAGATAGAAAATTCATCAAAGTTTACTTTTCTATACAAATTTGCTTCCTACACCTCTGGGATTCTGTTGAGGTAGGCTATCCTGAAACTCTATCATAGAGTAAGGAAGATTCTATAGTAAATGAGAGCAGCTATCTGATTCCTATTTTATAGCCACTTAGGCATACCGGCTATGGCATAAGCTGTAACCTACAGCAAATACTGACCCACCCTGTGAATTCCATTAGAGAAATGCCTCGTTTTATTTTGAAGTTCATTAGAAGTTATCACTCCAAGGTGGCTTCCCCTGTGTATAAAAGCTAATACAATCCAACCATAGACCCAAATTAATCTCCTATCTGAAATGTTAAGCTGTGATCACCTCCTTATAAAACGACACAAGGTTCTATCTACCTAAAGGGATGACTTATCAGCATCTGTTGAAAATGTTCCCTTATACATCTTTTAGATATTATCTATTTACTAATCCATACATGTTTTATTCAGCATGCACTAAATTAAAGGAAATCATTTTAGGATCGATCATATGCAGTTAGCCAATTCTGCTCCCTGCCAACATATATATATATATATATATATATATATATATATATATATATATATATATATATATATATATGGTAAAGGTTAACAATGATGAGTTTGAGCCGACCATTTCTTCACGAGCGGGTCTGGGTGGCTCTACACGAGGCCGTTAGGCCGAGTATGGGGTGGCCAGACCCATGATTTAAGAAACAGGAGGTGAAAACTTATCAGAGTTCATCTTTACAATTATGTCAAGGTGTTTTGAGGGGGAATTAATTGATTTCAATCAGTATCATTCATGATTAACTAATATTCACCCATCGTCTGCATGAAAATGCTGACCACCACCATCTTGGATGTTTACATTTTACCGAGGTGACGCATGCGCAGTAGGTCTATAACATAATCGTGCGGATTTGGCGCTGGTTATTCAATGCAGGGGTGCAATACAAGGTTCTAGTGCATTGTCAATTGGGCATCGATATTCACCTTGACATAACATTATTGTTTGTTTGTTTGTAATACCTTTATTTATACAGGCTATAGTAGAGGGTGATACTCTTTTTTTGATACCAAACCTGTTATAATAATATCATCGTATAACAATCGGTTCAAGTGTAGATCAGCATAAAATTGTAGTATTCAGAGACCAGATTATTATCTTGTTGCTACCCCATGAATACATATTTCTAGTCATTTCAGTTAGGTACCGTCTCAAATGACAATCATATATGAAGAGGAATGGGAACCATATAGACTATTGGTAAGATAACAAATGAATGGACACAATTACTGTTACTGCCAAGTCGCAATCAGATAAATTGCCTATATCAGTTTCCCATCATGTTGTGGAGGATATCAAGTTTACTGTATCCCAATTTATAGAAATCTTCAACTTGAAAATCTGTAGAAATGTGTTATGAGTAACCTAATCATTAAGAGGAATATGCCAGGTTTATTCTGATATGATATCACAACTAATTGCAAAGGATTTTTCCTTCGAACCAGGAGCAAAAACCATTTCATATTCATTAAATCCTGCAGCAACCCTATCAAATGAAACCTTGTCAAGCCAGGGCAACAGAAACCTAACAACCAAGTAATAATATTGCCTCAGTGACATTTATTGCAAGGTTCCACTGAGGTTCAGTCATCACTCTAAACCAATCAGGTATCAGCATCCAGGACACATGGCCCCTGCTTGGTGCTGCCTTCTGGAGGTGTAGGAGGCAAATCCAATTACTCTACCACTGCTAGAATTGTAGATTGCCTGACAGCCTTTGTCTTAGCCTGGACAGCCTCTTACAAATATCCTTGACAGGCTTTATCCCTGGGCTATGGGCACGTAAGGGGTGGAGGCTAAAACTATATATTTTGTCATCTAGGAGCAGGAGGCTGGTACTTGCAGAAACATTAAGAATTTCATATTGTTAAGCACTTTCATATTTCTACAAATAGCTCAAATTGACTGGTCAGCATTTGCTGGGATCACTTTATATATATTTTTTGTTTGTTAATTAGCATCCACCGAAATACATCATACCTTCCATTGTTGAAGAAGGACCAACCGATGATTAATTTCCATCCTTTGAATCTGAGTATTTTTCAAGATATTTTCATTACACATTTATTTGCTAGACGATCGATTCAAGTCCATTTAGGGCCTACCTCAGAGCACACCAAGATCACTTTCTACACAAAGTAATAATGAAAATATCAGACTTGACAGTCTCTTTTTATCTCTTGACCTGCTCGCAAATAAAGAAGGATCTTTCAGTCCACTTCCAAAAACCCAGATGAGGTACCTCACAGACTGAGTGATTGACTCAGTGTGTAGGGTTCTGTCTTATATACAATGCACATAGGACAATGCAAGCAGCTATTATGATTCCCCATTGTCCCTTACTTTGTCCTCTGAAGACAAGAGGATTAGGGAAAATGTCCATCACAAATGGCATGGTTGTAGGGCAAATGGAGGAAGTATGTCCTTTATCTCATGGTAAATACGTTGAAATACTGGAAAGCCATAGAACTAGCAGTACAATGGTAAAGGTGAACGATGATTAGTTTGAGCTGACCGTTTCTTCACGAGGGTGACCTGCCCGTTCCGCACGAGGCCGTTAGGCCGAGTGCGGAGCGGGCAGGACACCCGAGTGAAGAAACAGGAGGCTCAAACTAATCAGAGTTCATCTTTACATTTATGTCAAGGTGTTTGAGAGGGAAATCAATCGATATTTCATCGATATCATTCAAAATTAACTAATCTTCACCTACCACCAATGCGAAATGCCGTGTGCCGCCATCTTGTTTGTTTACGTTTCAAAAATGCTGCGCATGCGCGGTGGACCTATGACGTCATCGTGCGGATTTCCCGCGGGTTATTTAACGCAGGGGTGCAATACGGGGGTTCAGTGCATTGTCAATGGGCGCTCGATATTCACCTTGACATAAAGGTCCGTGTTACACAGGGGTCCGTATTACACAGCCTGGTCACTTGACCCTCTGATGACGTCATAGCTTCAAAATGACGATGTAAACAATCCGTATTGCGAGTTACCATTGTCTATATTACTAAATTCCACTGCATCTCTTTTAGATACCATGAGATAAATGCAAAGGAGCACTCATGGAAGTTTGTGGAAAGTTTATCTCACGAGCAGGAGTAGTGCCGCAATGCACTCTGTCCTATGGGCGTCGTGCACCTTTGCCTATATATTGTGTCTATTGTGACACAAAGCTGAAAGTGTTGAATTATCTCAATTGATACTTGTTTCAAATCGAGCAGAAACTTTATATAACTTCAATAGAATAAGCGAACTACTTTTATTTTCATTTTTGAATTCTGAGAAAAGGAATATAAGATGAGCAGGAAGCTGAAGAATATGAGTCTAATGGAAAGTTAGGAAAGGGATGGAAAGCGTTTATTTTCTAAGCCTATTAGGTCTTGATGCACACAGGTTTCCTCACACCCAATGAGCCAAATCATTATATTTCTTTTGAATGCCAATTATGCATCATCTTCGGATGAGGAGTCTAACCCTTAACGGTTCAGATGCTTAGTTTGTACTGGGTATGGGGTGATAAGGAACGCTTTTCTGTTGTATTTTTCCTACCAGTACTTCTTATTGATTTTCTTTCCCCAGAATCAATTGATGCCTACAGAATCACCTAATTAAAGGGCACAAGACAATATGGATGTTGGTATGCAAATTCCTTGCATATTTTTACTCATGTAATGGGAAGTTGGGTACACAAAGCCAAAATAAAAATGGAGGAAATTATTATTTTTGTTTGCTATGTTTTATCATGTAGAACAGTCCCATTACCAATAAGAGCCCTTTATATTGCTCAAGTCTGTGCTGCATTCTTGCTTCTAATTCTTCCTCTTCTTCATGCGTTACTCTGTCCTTTCCCTATTGCAAATCTTTCATTGTTATCTTGGACTGTACTTCCAAAGGCTCCCCTCTCCCCTTAATGCAGGCTTATCAACTTTGCTCAATAAATGACCTTTTAGCATGAACTTGAACTGACTAACCTGGAGGCCATTTCGCCATTTCTTAACACACTACGACTGCTGTCCTTAAAGTCGTAGTGAGAAGCCTTGAGTTAAAGCCATTACAGTATCATGCATTAGTAACCACTAATGCCTGCACCAGTACGACTGCTCTACCAAACCTATTGTAATTACTGCATAGGTGCTGATCGCACAGAGCAGTCGCAGGGCCTTACCTATGATAGCCTGTCTTATTCTTGGCAGTTTTAAATAGTTGTGCATGTGTGTAGTCGTAGTACATTAAGAAATGTCCTCCTGTACCCTGACACAAATTACACTGGTTTTCCATCCCATTGGCACTTTGCATGTGCCTGTTAACTGGTATAAAATACTGTTGATTTCTTCATTTAGAATTGCATTTGTCCTTGTGTTCCTCCACTGTGCTACACCTGCTAAATCCCGCAGGGGAGAATAGTTCTAAATAAGCTATGCTATCTGTAGGGTTCCATCTGGATTACCATTTGGCTGGTGTTCTGGGAAAGGTGCTACCATCCCACTTCAGGGAATTGGAACTCAAGCTGAGCATAGCCAAGGCCACATCTGCAGACAGATATCTTCTCACTTTGCATGTATTGACAAAAAGAATGCTGTCGCCTTACTGTTTTACCTCTTTCCAATAAAGGAATCATAGGCCTCTAGGGGTCACATGCCTTAACTTATTGGTCTGAATATGCAAAACTTTGGAATTATTTTGAATGAAAGTTTTGAGAGCCAAAATGAAGAAGTGTTTAGTACTCTGGTGTCCCTACCCCTCAATTTATACACTATAAAATCATTTGACAGACAAAGAGCAAAGACAAACTTAGGCATCTATTTGAGGCTTAATTGTTGATGATGCTTTATACCAGCAGACACTATTCATCCTAACAATTCTGAAGTACTTTTCCATTACACACACATATATGAGTTAGGTATTCGGACCCATTAAGGGCCTACCTCTGAGCACACTAAGAGCACTGATATACATGTACATCATGTTATGATGACATGTTGCACTAAACAGTCTCCTTTCATCTCCCAGTCCACTTCCAGCATTAGCACAGCTTGCTTCAAAGACCAAGCTAAAAAGGTGCTCTCACATTTTGTCAGGCAGTACTGTAGATTTAAGTCTTTTAAAGTCTTTGAAGGTTTCATGCTCTGTGGGAGACTTTGCACAGCTATGTATGTTTCCCAATTTGCCCTTTTTTTTACAAAGCAGTAGCAGCTACTTTAATGCTGCTGGCATTTTTCTGTGAAAACTTACACAATTATCAAAGGAGTCTTCTTAGAACAAGATAGAATAGGACACTGTGCTGAGATAATTTACAACAAATAGGTTGACTTGGTTGACATCAATCTGATTTCCACTTGAGAAGGCCCCTGCCACAGGGGTGATATAGGACAATGCATACAGCTATTAGGATACCCCTTTGTCCCCTCACTTTGTCCGAAGAAAAGAGGGCAGGACCGGGGCAAAGGTCCATCGCAAATGGTATGATTGTAGGACAAGCAAAGGCATTGTACCTGTACTGTGTCTATTGTGACGCAAAGTTGAAGGGGCTGGAACTTTGTCAGTCAATACTAGTTTTCCATGGAGCAGAAACTTCATATATGACTTCAATAGAAGAAGGGAGCTAGTTTTCTTCAATCTTGCGACTAAGTTTAGTTTTGAATTCTTGTCTTATTCGGTCTACAACAGTCCCAATACTAATGAGAGCCCTTAGTATTGCTAGAAACTGAAGTCTATAATGCATACTTCCTCCTCATTCATCTTCTACGTGGATCACTCTGTTCTTTCCATAGTGCAAAGGAGTGTTTATTATGACCGATGCTTTCTGGGCCTCCCCTTTCCCCTTTAATGCAGACGTATTGATTTTGCTTTACAAATGACCATTCTATGGATGTGCCAGTAGATTGTCAAAAAAAACTGTGGGTTTTTTGCGCTTAGGAGGTATAACTACTATGCTTCGTGTAGTTTTGAGTTTGGCAGAATTCTGGGAAAGATGCTGCCATCCTGCCGCTAAGCAGGCATATGGAATTCAAACCAAGCATGCCGAAGGCCACATTCAGAGAGAGATATTCGATTGATTTGCTTATATTGACAAAAGGAAAAACAGTAACCCCGATATTACCTTACTGTGTTACCTCTTGCCAATAGAGGATGACAAGCCTTAACTTATTGGTCTGAATATGCAAAACCTTCCCGTTCCCATTAGATTGAAAACGAAAAAGAGAATTATCTTGAATGAAAGTTGAAGAAATCTATGGAAGTTCTATGGAATCAGAGAAAATTCAGAGATATTTAGGCCTATAACATCAATGGTAATGTAGTGTAGGGGTCGGCGGAAAACGTCTTTGGAGAAACTGGGACTTGAACCCGGGACCCACTGAATTCGAAGCGGAAGCTCTTCCTCTGAGCTACTTCCCCTGACCTGATGTTCTCTACCTTCCACCTACGCATGGATCAGTGTGATACCAATAGGGAACATTTGACTACCCGGTGACCCGCCCCTGCGGGTCGGCCATCCGGGCACGGGAAATCATGTTCCCCTACAGTAGTATGATTGGCATGTAATGTGTGGTGCTGGAACATGGAGCTATCTAAGCTGCTTTCTGTAGTTCAGTGATATATAGATCCTTCAGCCAATAACTGGTCAATGGGGACTTGAGCTCAGTCATGTCTATGTCTCTAGCTGCTCCAGAGCCCCTAGAACACCTGTTACCCTACAACAATCCTGCTGATGTAGGATATTTTAAAACCATATTGCTAAAATATTATTGCTTTTATTTGTTATTCCCTAAAAGGCATATGACTTCAATCTATGATTGACTTCAATGGTAATGATGAAGGTAGCATGATTGATTGCAAATGCCCTCCACACTTATGATATTTAAGGCATTTGTTTTATTCACCTTTTATTAGTTAGTGTTGATATCAGGTTTGTCTACAAATGCTGGTGTTATATAATTTAGAAAGAAAGAATGTGTTGTCAACATGAATTGATCTGTATCAATTTCCCATCTTGCTGTACTTGGATTATACATAGATGTATTCAATGAATGGATGAACCAGACACTATATGTATAGAAAGAAGTTGACATTTAGGACTTCATCCTGGAATTTCATGGCAAAAATAAGATACAGTATTGTGTAGAGGCCATGGATATCATTGTTAGCATTATGAAAGAAACAGTATTATCAGCCTCACTTCCCTCTCGATTGAGAATATCAGGTTTATTTTTTTTCTTAATTGTAAAGAAAGCAGTAAAATTGTATTTCATCTTGTTGATGGCAACTTACTCCTACTTACATGGCCAAAATATGTCCTATTGCAACACTGTTGATGTTTATCAGGGATCGAATATAAACCATGGATTTCTTTGTCATTGGGTTATTTTCCTTTGATATGCTGATTATAAAGTGCAAAGGCTATAGTGAAGTTAATGAATTGGGTAGTCATCACATTGAAAATGGCTATTCTCCTATTTGAAGAACACTAGTTCTGCTAATATATCTGGAGGCTTATAAATATCTCATAAACTGAACAGCAATTTTCAGGGTTGTATTTTTTTTTTGATTTCCTGGTCTAGTTGTCCAAAGTGTGGTCTACTATGCAAAATGAAAGCTTTACTTCTGATTGAAAATCATTCAACCTTCTAGCCAGACGCTTAGAATCCTTCGTCAGCTTTAGAATTTCCTAGAATTCTGCGAAATACTGGCACCAATGGCACTATGCCTCTGCAATCCAAATATTGCCTCATCATTACTTATCTTAGGGTTCAGCGACTTTCAGCTATCACTCTAAACCAATCATATAGCAGCTTCCAGACACGTGACCACCTTTTGGTGTTACCTACTGGTGGCCCAGGCAGTAAACGCAATTATTCCGCCATCTTTTAGAATCAGTGCAGACCTAAGCCGCCAGCCTTATAGGATGTCTGGTCACCTTTGCCTTAGCCTAGACAGCCTCTAACAAATGTACTTGACAGCTTTTATCACTAGGCTATGGGCACATAAGGGGAGGAGACTTCTGCCATTTGGAGCAGTGCTAGGTGAGTTACTGGGTGTCGGCGGCAAGGCAAGAATTTAATCTTCCCTTAGGAATATTTCCTAGGATCCCAAGTGTTCAGGAGCTTATTTGACTTTTACAGTTGCGAAAAAACTCATTACATATATGTACGCCCCCTTACTCCAATCCTATCGTTAGTACAGCTATCATCAAAATTCCGTAGGATAAATTCAATCCATAAAATATTGTATCACATAATATACTCTAAGGGTTTAGGGCTCCACAGTTAATGTAAAATACTTAAGAAAGCTGGTCACGAAGTTCTTTAATGACCTATGTAGATACATATACTGGTATAATTTTTTAAACACAGAAAAAAGGGCATTTGACACACTAATACACTGCATTTTGAACATGAACATTTCATTGAAGTTTCACTCCAGAATTGACTATTACATAGTCCACTGAATTGTGCCCACTGTCATGCATATATGCATAAGAAAATAGTTAATTGCTTGATATCAACCAAATTTCTGCCTGAAGGGGTTTAGAGCCAAAGAAGGTTGTCATACTTTTACTAGCCTTGACAGTCATAAAGTGTGTGTTACACCATTAGCCAACCCTGTCGATATTCTCATGTAATAGCCTGGTGGATTCAGCGGGGTCATTGTGCGACACATACAAAACAATGTCATCAGCATACATAGCAAAGTTGCAATTTTGGAAACAGTTTGTTATATAACATTAATAAAGAGTGTAAGAGTAGGGGGCCTAAAATTGATCCTTGGGGACGCCGGAAGTTACAGGGGATGGGTCAGAAAACTTGCCGTTTGCCATGGTTCCATGGGATCTTTGCACTAGATACTCCATGAGCCATTTATTTAGTTTGCGATAGATATTAAGTTGACAGATTTTATTGATTAGGGTTGGGTGATGAACACTGTCAAATGCTTTACAATAATCAATGTAGCATGCAGCAGTAGCAAGACGTTCATCTCGTGATTAATAGAGATCCTTTACCACCTTAATTAAAGACAGCATCACTGATTCCTCTGGCTGGTCTGAACCCAAACTGACTATTACTTAAGACAACTTCCTGTTCAAGGTGGTCGACTGTACCTTGTGAACAAGCTTTCTAGCATTTTACCCGGTAGAGCCAGAAGCGTTATGGGTCACCAGTTTTTTATATTTTTCAGATTACCCTATTTGGGGATGGGAACTAACATTCCATTTGACCAGGCCTTGGGGAAAATGCCCTCATTGATGCCCTCTGTTTTATTAGTGTTTTCACTGCTTCTAGATTAACAAAGGATGCTATATCTAGGTCTTCTAAGTCATCCTCCACATCAGGGTCAGGAAGATCTATACCTAACTGTGGTAGCTGAATAAACAAGTCATTGCCTATATATTAGCAAAATAGATGTTTATATATTTTGCTGTTTCCTCAGCTGGTATAATCTCACCAGTCAACTCATTCTCGAGCTGTATGGTGAGGTTTTTGTTACAAGGAAATTGATTTCACGCCAGAACTTGATGGGGTCGGCACACGACAACTCCAGTGCGGTTAGCACAAAAGTTGACTCAGCATTATCCAGTTGCGCATTGTGCGGGCTATATGTAATAACTCTCTGTTATGTGTAAATTTGTGCTCTAAGAGAAATGTATGTCTGTCATATTAATGAGCTCGTCTGTGACACAGGGCTTACGCTCCTTTTTGGTGGTTAAGGACCTAATAGGATATACAACATTGAAGATGTGATATTAGGGTAGTAAGGGGTGACTCCTTCATGGGATTTTAAGTTCAATGTCGATTCCCTGAAAAGGGAATTCAAGACAGATACAAAGCTGGGTGGGTGATGGCATATTTTAATCTTAGGCGTGTACATGTTTTCTTTTTCACTCCTACTCATAATATTTCCTTTGACCGTTAAATGTCCATAATCTAGGATTGAGAATTCAGTTCAGAACTAGTTGCAACTGCTGATAGAAACAGAGTTAGGGTGAATTACATACTTTATTGGCTTTATTATGTGTGTTACTTTGTATCCAATTCTAGCCAGATAAATGGAAATTGGAGTAATCCCATAAAACTATCACCCACTATCATCATATATGCGGGCATTAAATCAGAAAGTAATCCCTGTGCAGAGATATCTGTGTGTTTTTTTCTCTCTCAGATGGTGCCCCATGGTAATTAATTCTTGAGTCTATAGAGATAATTCATAGTTGACATTTCAGAGATACAGCCATGGTGGCACAGGTTGATTATGCAGCATTGTACTATGTAAAAGATCATTCTTAGTGTCACAAATGAAGCAGTCATCAATTACCAACCACTGGTCAGCTTAATTGCCTATAGTGCCTATAGGTATTGTCTGGTTTGAGAAGGTCAAGTTTATTGAGTTTCTACATTGTAAAAAGGCAGCAAATCGATATTTCTCTCCTAGTGTAAAATGATGAAAGGTGTACCGATGCAACACTAATTCCAATCACCAATACAATTTAATCCACTTTTTGAGTTTTATAAAATTGGTTGAATTGCTAGTCATAAGGTCATAATCGGTAGTGCATCTATCGTGGCTTTTCTCCTGTTCAATCAAAATCAAATTGAATGATAAGGGGTACCTTAAGGTTGAAATACATCATAAATAATAATTGATCAATGATTTTACAACTGTTTTACTCTGGTCAGCTGGTCTAGTTGTGCTTTAAAGCTATAGAAGGGCTTCAAAGCTATAGAAGGGCATCTGAGAGCAGTGCTGTCAGTAAATACTTGTTTCCTATGGAGACACAACCTTATAAGGCTTCAGTAGTTATACTCCCCTATGGCAAAATTTTAATGTGTCTGAATTTATAAATGGAATAATTATGATTAAAAGCAATGAGCTGTGTGGGTGGCTGTATGTATTTTTCGACTCTATCCAACATGCTTCTGATATACAGAAGTGCTTTACTACATGTGAGCCAACGCATTATATTTCCTCTAAAGGCTAAATGTTAACCATTTTAGAACTGATAAAAGGTCATATTTGTGCGGGGAGATATTTTCTTGCCTGTTATATCAATAATGATACAGAGAAAAACATTAACATTACCTCATCATCTAAAGAGGGTAAAGGAAACATAGGCCAAAAGTGGCATATTGTTTGATCACTTTGTTTGCATGACTCAGATATTGTGATAGTGAGTCAAGGTCTTAAAATCATAAGAACTGATTAAGAAATTTTTACTTTTTGCATAGTGTCATTCAGTATAGGGCTAGGAGAAAACACAAAACTGATGAGTAACATTTACCATGAGATCCGCTTTATAATTATAGCTATAGTGCAAATCAAATAATCAGGCACGTGTGTATGCTGTATTTAGGTCATGTGACATCAGAAGGTTCAGTCTCATAAGCTGTTCTTTGATGTATAGCTCAGCTAAAAAGGGGTAAGCTATAGAGGGCCCAGCTTCAGGAATATGCATATTGTCCATATCAAAAGGCCAAGGGCAGCTCACTTTTTACCTTAAAGCTCATCTCAGCTAGAGAGCAAACTATGTATTAATATAACCTAGATTTATAAATTGGTACTGAACACCTGGTAGGATCAGGAATGTCCGACACTCCCTGCTGATTCAGAACTTGCAGGCTTTGATCCCATCAAAATGCTGATACTTTTGCACTCATTGGTATTCAAGCCCCTTTTCTTTATATACAGTATTCATATACTGCAAAATCTAATATAAATCACCTTGCAAGATGTGAATACGTCGGATGCTAATTGCTATGACTGTCATGAAAATGAGATGAATGACCTCATATTGTTTAACTGAATGTAGGCATTGGTTAGAAACTGATGATATTAATATTGATGGAGGGAATAGAGATGAATATGCTGAAAGTATCTGTCGGGTCTTTAAGAAGCCAGTGCTCGATTTCTAATTTCTATGGCAAGAATCTGAGTAAAGCATTAAAGATTGTTTGATAAAATTTTAATGCTGCCATAAAAAGTAGCTGAGTATCACCACCAAGGACCAAAACAAAATATATCTTCTCCCCATTCAAATATATACACTGAAAACCTGAGAAGCCCGAAAGTTGTCATTGCACACAACTTCAAGTACCTAAATCTACAGCCAAAATGGCAACTTTAGGTCGTCACCCTAACCATAATATGACGACTTTGTATTGTCAGTATGACAAGTTTAGGTCATCATTTGACCTTGACTACTCTAAACCCCTCTGTACTGATGAGTATTAGGCGGCGGAAGGTTTTCTGTGATATGGGATTCTTGTTATTTTATGATGTGCCAGAAGCTCTATCTCTATAATGACTAACTACCTACAATATTGGCTTTGTGATATAGTGCTATGTATCCAATTCTGGTCGAGTAAATGGAAAGTGGCTGATACAATGAAAAAGGGAGCATACATCAAGCACACACCCACCAAGACGTGAGCCGGCTAGATAGAGTAATCCCATAAAACCAGCATACCCTATCGTGTATAATGACATCAAATTATCAATTGCACAGACTCCCCCCCCTTGCACAGTCAAGTAGCTTTGCTATACAGTCATTAAAGCTACTGTTATGCATTGTGCACTTCACATATAAAACACACTCCCAACTTCAGGGAATCCTATAGTGACCTTACAAAACAGGACTAGTTCCTGGGTGCAGGATGTGCATGCTGACATTAGTGATTTCTGGCTTTGGTCTCTTGTGGAGGCAGAGGTGTTCTAGGAACCTACAGCCTATATATGGATCTGCCCTGGAGTATATGAGTGTTCCTAAATATGTCTAGGTTGTATGACCTGGGCTAGGATGGGTGATTTATCATTGGAGCAGATATGAGTGTCATTTTACAGCTTGCACCTGTGGGGCCATCCTTCATATAAGACTAGGCCTCCACAAACCATAACATGGGAATGTATGTCCAATATGCAGTCAGGACTTGGCACTGGCAGTTAGTTATGGTGGGATCTAGAAGATGTGGTTAACTCAGGAGCTTAATTCAAAAGATCCTGGGATCCCAACCCCAGCGATCTTAGTGTAGGCACATATCATAAGACCTGGCTGGTCTACCCTATGTAATGCAGTGGTTGTAGGACTGTCCAGAATAGCTAGTCCTGGGATCACTTCACTATTCCATTTCCACCACTAAGATCACTGCGATCTTAGTGAAAGAAATGCATAGTGGTTTCACCAGGGTACAAGAGCACTTACAGGGAACACTCCTGATTGAAAGAGTGAATAGCCTGCTACATACATAAAGAGGGGAGGGAGGACGTTTGCTGAATGTCCTTGAGGGCTCTTAGGGCTACTCATGCGTTAAGTGCACTGTAAGGTAATTCTTCCCTTCTCTCTCTTTGTCCTGGGGGGAGGGCACAATGCTTCTAATAGGCAAGCATAAATCATACATTCATGGGAACAACTCTTGAATACTGTATGGGGGTCAACTGCACCCTGTGCTCTTTTGTTAGCCCATATGGGGACGGGGAACGATGGTATAAGCACTCTTGTGAAGAAGAGTGACTCCACAGCTATTCCTTTATTTTGGGACTCTTACCCCTGTGCCTAGTCAGTACTTCTTGGAATAGTGTAGGAGGGCTGAGGCTAAGATCGATGCGATCTTAGTGCTGGCTAGGATATGTGAACCCAGTCAACTCTTAAGATCGCTTAATAGGATAAGGCTGATATATTCCTAAGATCGCTGGGGTCGTGATCCCAGGATTTTTTGAATTAAGCTCCTGAAAACACCATGTATACTTACACCATATTGCATTAGAATTGCAAATGCCATTACCACTTTTGGAAATTAAATTTCAATATCACATATCATATGTGACCTAAATGTGCCCAGTGAAAGTATGAACCCTGGAGGGTCAGCATATGCACCAATGGTCACAATGCACCAATGAGCATGATGCACCAAAATGCATGAAGCATCAATGGGCATGATGCACCAAAGGGCATGGCGAGGATGGTGGACACTCATCCTCACCAGGAATGGTGACATGAGTGATCACTCATCCTCACCAGGGATGGCGACATGAGTGATCACTCACTTCGCTAGATGAGAGGCACACCACGTCATAACGCATGTTCACCAGGGATGGCTACATAAGTGATCACTCACCTTGCTAGATGAAACACACACCATGTCATAGCGCACGTTCACGGTTGGCAAGGATCGTGATGACTCATACTCACCAGGTATGGCAAGGCGGTTGATCACTCACCTTGCTAGATGAAACGCGCACCACGTCATAGCGCAGGTTCACCATGGATGGCGAGAATGATGATCACTCAGACTCACCAGTGATGGCGATGCTGGTGATCACTCACCTTGTTAGATGAAAGGCTCATGATCATCGACATTGGTCATCATGCAGCCTCACATCTGCCATATCAAAGTATGTTTTGCCACAGAAGGTATTGCCATATGTATCTTTCCTCTAACCACAGACAAGGTGTTCATGTAGATATTTCCCTATGTATTTTTACTGTAACCAGAGAAAAGGTGTTTATGGATAGTTACTTTTATTTCAGAGATATCTCTATCTAAATTCAATTGATATTTTCTCTATATAATCTTGTTTGCTTCAACTCTGAAGTATTACATGGAAATCAGTGTGAAACAAAGCACATTTGATATGTATGGGACTTAAACTTCATGCCCACACTTCCTAGATAGGCTACATGTTGAACAGTGGTGCTGTCTCAACAACTTTGGCAATGGTGGTGATGAGTTGCCATTCTGAGTTAGAGTGAGTGACAGATGATGCAATCCTCAGAGACGAGTGACACAAATTCATGCATTGAGTAAGACCAATGTTGGCAATGGTGGTGATAAGTCGCCATTTTGGGTGACAGTTGATGACAGTGGCACACACTCACATACCGAGTGACATCCATGTCAGCGATGGTGGTGATAAGTCGCCATTTTGAGAGAAGATTAACTACGAGTGACACAAACTCACACAGTGAGTGAGAGCCATGTGGCAATGCAGGTGAAAAGTCGCCCTTCTGAGTGAGAGTTGACATACATTATCACAGTCATATTGACGGAGTGAGTGAGATCCATGTTGGCGATGGTGGTGATAAGCTGCCATTCTGAGTGAGAGTTGACTGAAAGTGGCACATACTTATGCAGGGAGTGAGATCCATATTAGTGATGTTGCTGATAAGTCGCCATTCTGAATGAGAACTGACTGGGAGTGGCAGGTAATCACACAGTGAGTCAGATCCATGTTGGTGATGTTTGTGATAAGTGGCCATTCTGAGTGAGAGTTGACAAGCAGTGGCACATACTCACGCAGTGAGTTAGATCCATGTTGCTGGGCTGCTATTTCATCGGCATGCTAAATAGAGCTGGGAGTAGGTGCCCTCTTTTCCAAATCACCATTCAACTACCACTCATAATTTAAGTCTGAAAAGGAACCTGCCTTGCAGAAAAATAGTTTCTGCTGCACTATGAAATACCTCCTTTTATCATAAACTCTTTCAAGTGCTCTTGTGTTGACCACTTGTGTCTAACACTTAAAAATATAGGACTACAAAGAAAGAGACTGCGGCAGTGAGGCATTTCTTGGGTAAAACTATCTTTTCCCATAGGAGCAACACCCTCCGTATGCAGCTGGTGTCAGGTTTATGTCTCCAAGGCCATATGTCTACTACACCTCCGGCTGGTTATGTTTCACACTGTGGTGCATAGCAGCAATATCCCATGTGGGCAGTAGTGTGTAACAGGCTATGAGAAGCTGGCAGGAGCTTGTCTGGCAGCTTAGTAAAGTGTAGAATGTCTTGTTCCCTACTTCCCTGCTTTCAATTTTTAAGAACTGGCCCAATATTACCTTTGATCACTATCCCTGCTTACATTTAGGACATTACTACATGTCCAGGAGCGTGTTGCTCCTATGGTAAAAAGAGCTGTCAGTAGGTACGATCTTTTCAAAAGAAGTCACGCTCTGCTTCACCATTCAACTTGCACTCACCACATTAGTCTGAAAAGTCACCTGTCTTGTTTAAAACAGAGAGAGCTGCACTATCAGGTACCTACTCATGTCACACAGTCTATAGCATATTATACTAACTGACTTCTCCCAACTAGGTATCTACTCAAATACCCCTTTTTTAGCACTATACTTGAATGACAACTTCTGAGTAACAAAAGGGACAAGTTATAGCTCATAAAAAGAAAGGACTGGAAACGAGGGCATTTTTAGCCAGCTCTTCCTTTTACTATAGGAGCAACACCCTCCAGTCATACTGCATGGATATGAGAGGACACTTTAGACTTGACCTCGATAGGCCTAAATTCACTCTTGGGCACTCCCAGGCACCAGGCTAGCAATAGTCTGACAACAATAGGTCTCCAGTTCAGCCTGAAATAAGGTTTGGTGAGAGACCTTCAAAATAGTAATAGTGTAATGTCAGAAATTAAGGTAAGACTAAGTGCAATGAATGTACTACATGTATTAGGGACTTAGTTTTCGAGGTCTATTTTCAGTGCTTATCTTTTATTCTTAAGTCAAGTTTCAAGTAGAATGGGCTTTGATTCATCATGAAATCTGCCATTAATATAAATATATATATATATATATATATATATATATATATATATATATATATATATATTTGTCTTCCAACTTTACAATAGTCTATATATAGACTATTGTAAAGTTGGAAGACAAATGGAATGGGTGAGGGGCAAAGATAGTACCTAGCCTCTATAGAGTATCTATTATGACACAAAGTTGAAAGGGTGGAGCTTTGTAAGTCAATACTTGTTTCCCATGGAGCAGAAACCTTACACAGCTTACTTCATATTCTGCCCGCCGGCAAGGTTTAATATTGATTCCATGGACAAGCGATACGAGGATGGGCTCAGAAGGGGATGCAAGGTCAGGTTCCTCTAGGGTGATTATATTTCTAATTTGGAAAGGTTGCTTCAACTATAAATAATAGAGCTCATTATATTTCTTTTGAAGGTAACTATGCACCATCTTAGAATTGGAAAGCCAGTCTGTTTAGCAAGGCGTAAGGTTAACGGTCTTAATGCATCCGTAGTTTGTTGCAGAGACAATGCTCGCTTTTCTTAAAGTTGCCCGATTTTCCCGAGTTTCAATGATCTAAGAAAATGTGTCCATAAAAGTCAAGCTTGTAGCAATGGATGCGGTTCCTTATCTAAGGGAGTGAGGGGTTAGAGCTTGGAGGGTATCCCACTAAACGAAAAAACGTTATTTAACGTCAAAAAACGTTTTGCCATGATTAGGAGCCATAGGGAAACGTTCTGAAACGTTTTGCATCGTATTTGGTTGACTGGATACCATGTACAGTCAGCGATTTGTGTGGAAAGGGGAATATTTGAGAGTTCTATGTGATCCTTGTATAGCAGAAGTGTTAATTAAGTGTTCATCTAGTCCAGGCCATTACACTATAAAGAATCTCGTCAAAATAGGCACATTCCTGTTCCCAAAGTTCCCATAGATCTTTCTACATTTGTGTTGTGTTTGTCTAGTCCATTCCATTCATTTTATAGTATCTTCTGTGATGCTTTTCCCTCTTTTCATGTAAAAGCCCAATTCAACATGTATAGCTGGCCCCGCTAGAATCCCCAGCCTACAGACACAGACGGATTAGGGTCATGTCATTGTTTGCCATCTGCTTCTAAAATCAGCTGGAACCATCTAATTTCCCAGTGCTCTGAATGTGAAGGGGCTGCAATGAAGGGTGTAGTTCCCAGACTCCCACAAAGACAGTAGAGGGGGTTACTCATGTGTGTATGTCTGCAGCACCTAGGCTGTCTGGTTTAGCAGAATAAAAATTAATGGAAAATCAATTACTTACAAAACTTGTGAATGTCAAGTCTGTAGCACTGACCCTTTCTCAGAGATTATACTCAGTATGTTTACGGTTTAATACAGACATATCAAAAAAATACATACATATATATATATATATATATATATATATATATATATATATATATATATAAATATATATATATATATATTCTGAAGTGGTGCAATTGAATTTTCTCATTTTTTCTCCTGTTTTTGGATGTGTCATGTTTCTCTCATCATTAACTGAACCTTGGTACACACTGTCCTTTTGGTCTAAACCTTATCACTATTAGTGCATCCTTTAGAACGATATCAACCCCGCCCCCTCCAAGGGATGTCAAGATGCCTGAAAATAGCCCGGTGACTATCCCCCCAGAAAAGCTTGTGTGCCAAAAGAACATGAACTATACATATAATGTTCTAACATAGGTCATACATCTACACTTATGATATTTGATTTGCATTGTTTGAAAAGTGACTCAAGTCTGAATAAATATTATTTTAGCAGAATACCCTGCCTCTGAGGGGAGGTGACACCTATCTCTCCATCAAATTTGATTTCTCTCTATGAATATGAAATGATTTAGAGCACTGTAGAGCAGTACATCATGGTGGACATATATGTCCACATTTAGGAATTACCACCACATGGCCCAATCCCCACTCAGTCTCAGGAGAATGTAGTTTCAGGGACGCTTATCTCGTATTTTAGCATTTCATGCAGTGCCTATGGCAAAACACTATGTTAAACCCCCTTTTTATACCAATCTATTTTTACTTCGTTTCATTTTCTACGAGGCAGGTGTGTAGAGTGGGGATGTCAGCTTGGACTTTCTCTGATCCCCTGTGACAGATGACGCGGTTAATTAATGAGGCAGACCTGAGTCAGAGCACACTAATTGAAGCCATAGAGATCTATACTCAACAAAAGAATACAAATCCCACACCGTCACTTCCTATTACTACCACTGTAGCTGGGGATTATGTGGTTCATTTGAACCCCGTACACCTAATGTTGTGCTGTCAGAATGACAGATAAGGCGTTTACTATCTAGGGCATCGGAATATTTGTGGGTGTGTGTAGGTTTAGGTGTGGAATGGAGAGGCTTTGAATTGCAGCACATCAGGATCTTAGTGGTTAAAGATGGACTGCAGAAATGTTGATGCAGATCTGAATATGCAAATTTGATTTAATCTATTTAAGACCGACCACGTTTATCTATAAGGTTATCACTGACCTTGAAATTCGAAAGTATGTTGCTGTCATAGTTTGCCATAGCCTGCATTCTTAACGAACCCAATTTTTGTGTACATGCATGATATTACGCACGAAGACTAATGCACACACTGTCCTTGACACTGAGGGCCCCTCTGGGAATGATATGTGATATAACAATTGATACAATATGAGTCTGAATGTCAATAAAAGTTGCATATGTCTAAACAGCTGGTCATACAAATGCATACTGAGCTTTTAACTTGTTAAGTTGCAGGATTAAAAACAATGCTAAGGTTTCAGAGAGAAATCAGGATAAAACAGGAATTCCACTTGAGAGACTGATGACACAATTTCCTTTCAATAGATCATTGATACTTGACCAGCCACGCTTTTTGGATGTAGTGCTGGCAATTGAAGTGCAGCAGTACATTGGGGCATTATACCATGATTCTGGCACTTCCGGTGGTTTTATATGTGATATATCCGTGGTATATTCTGCATATACCACACAAAGAAAAGAAGACTGATCGCTTTGACGCACACTGCACAGGTCACAATTGTCTCCCACATGACATGCGTGAAAGGCATGTTGAATGAGGTTGACACTCTCACATTTGGTTCGTCAGCTCCACTTGACATGCGTAATGAAGACAGTTGTCATGGTGGCATATGTGCCATGTCCCAATGACATGTGCTCTCTGTGTCAAATCAAGTTGACATGGATATACATGTCATTTTGTCAGGAAGACTTTTTTCAGTGCAGCCATGTGCATTTTTGAAATGTTTGGTATATACTTTTTCGGGGTCAAGTTGGACTTAGAATATTTTGGGAAATGTGTGGCAGACATACAAATTCAATCTGGCCATCATTTCAGTGTGAAAAATCGTCCCAACTCGTAGGAGAATTGAACCCCGGCCGCAGTGCTAGTTGGCGAGGATGTTAGCCATAGCGCCACACTGAACGGTGATGATATCCCAATGCGAAAATAAATAAGTTCTAACCTGAGGTCCTAGTCCTATGTTTGTACTCAACATGTTATAATATTGAAATCCCAAGAAGTGTTCAGTCCATAGAAGAGGAATGCGTGCTAATTTTCTCCATTTTCTTCGATATAAATAAGAATCCATTGATTTTCCCAACGTACGCGAGTCGCGGTCTGGCCATTCCCACCCAGCTCCTTGTCCGACGAAAGTGTGTCAGTGGCCCGGATGTAGATATAGGTCATCCGCTTTGAATATATTGGACATAATACGTATGGAGGGATCATCTAGACTATCTAAGGATATGAACCTGTTAATTTCCCGATTTGTCATGGTTGGATTCCATACGAAAAGTGTGGGTAAACACAGCGGTACCTCTCCCGGCAAGGAACAAAAACAATGGCTTCCCCTCGCCGTATTGCTTGCACTTACAAAATGTCTTCTCCTGGCTATATTCTTTGGATCTCAGGTAAGAAATTAATACAAAATGGAGGAAATGGTGGTATAACCGCAATAGATGATGGATATCGAGGCCCACAGGCATTCTGTATATACCCGAGCCCCGATATCCATCATCTATTAGCTTAATAATAAAGACAACCTGACTACCTTATGTTCGGGTGTCTGGCATAGGAAGGAGACAAGTGACCCATCAAGGGAGAACACCCCTCCGTGGGGTGTTTTAGCTTAATACATTAAGCTAATTTTTGATGCAGAATTCAATGGTCTCATTGAAAATGCACCATTTTCGGTAGAAATGGCCCATATTTGGATGGTAAAATGAACATTTTTCATGAGAAATCAACCTATACGCCTGTAATGGCAACCATCCCAATACTCAAAATTTGCAGATTTTTATGCCAATTTTCAGGGATACTCACCAAAAACTGAAAACGGAAATGAAAATTTCCTTCTAGATCAAAATCTATGATAAAAATCACTATATTGTTATGATTTTATTATGAAAAAGGCTGATTTTTCTGGGTTTTTTTTTTTACATCAGCATGGTTTTTAATGTATCTAGAGCTTAATTATCGATTTCAGATATAAATAAAAACCTATGTTCAAGGAGGGGTTCTGACTTACCTACTAGGAATATTTAAGCCAATAATATCTCATCTCAAAGATCTTGAGATAAACTTTGATAATGAATTTCCCTGCAGAGGGGTGTATTTGCTTGCCTGGTCACACTTATAGAGACTGATATAACTCTCAAACTCCCACAAAGGGAGAAGAGGGCAGTAGCCTTGGTCTGTCTACAAACCCCTGAAAGTACTGGTGTATGGAAATAGAAGTTAAGGGGCTAGCCAATCACCATAGTGCCTAGTACTTGCTTCTGTAGCTCTGACAATTACAGCATTGAAGTGAGGCTGTTGTTTGTAGGCAATTCTAGGGGCCTCCTGTCATTCATGGGATGTTCCTAAACTCAATGTATGGCTTAAGGACAGGGATTAGAAATGTGCTAAACTGGCAGTTTCGAGGCTCCCGGTTTGGCCCCAGCACCCTGTCTAAGGATGTTTAAGAATAATATCTGCAAGGGCTGACTCTGTTACACATGTATGTAAAGAGAAATCCTTATGCTTGCTCACTAGATTCTCCCTCATTCTTAAAAGCCTAGAAGGTAAGGTATCTTTGAGGATGTAACACTTTATCTTATCCATTTGTACGTAAGCAGTGAAAACCTCAGCAGTTAGGATCAATTTATTGAAGCTGTGAACTAATTAGATAATTGATCAGATTAAGTTGTTTTCACATTTTCCTTTGAGTGTCGTATAAAGCATCTAATATGATTACTTTTGTGCATCAGATTAGATTTATTTCAGTGCCAGAAACTTATCATATTTCTATGGCATCCGGAAATCCACAACTTTAAATGTGCTGCATCTAGGTCATGTGATTGAGGACAGATCTTTAAATCATCAATAAGCGTGCTCCCTCAGTGTTTAGAGTCATTAATCAACTGCAACATCTGTCACAGGGGATCAGAGAAAGTCCCAACTGACACCATGCACCTGTCTTCAGGTGATGAATGAAGTTGGATGGTTTAAAAGAATTGTTTACAAGACAGAAAAGATTTTTCATGGATTTCACAAGTGGGCTTACTGAGTACATCATTTCTGGTCAGTTCCATTTTTTTAAAAAAAAAAACACAAAAAAACAACCAAAGGAACAGCAGCTCATCGCACAGTTAGGAAAGTTTGAGATAGCAGTCTGTATTCGATTTTAATGGCTGAATAGGAATTACCTAGCTAATAAACACAGAAGCCTGTATCAAACGCAGGTGTGTGACCAAAGAAATAAAGCTTCATTATGCAGATAACATCAACCAAAGTGTTCACTGGCATTAAGAGTATATACTCCACTGTGTCCCCATAGTAGGAACTATGTTAGTGGCCAATGAATGGATACCTTACAAATAATTTAGCACAGCTAATGCCGGCAGTCCACAATTCAAATCCCTGTTTCATCTACAGGAGGTATGTATGTGTCAACTGGGTGTGTACCCTCTTGTGATTTTACACATTTCACTGGAGGGTGTTGCTCCTATAGTAAAAGGAAGAGCTGGCTAAAAATGCCCTTGTTTCCAGTCCTTTCTTTTCATGCTGCTATAACTTGTCCCTTTTGTTACTCACAAGTGGACATTCAAGTACAATGCTCAAAAAGTGGATTTGAGTAGGTACCTAGTTGGGAGAAGTCAGTCAGTATAATATATTATAGATTGTGTGACATAAGTAGGTACCTGATAGTGCAGCTCTCTCTGTTTTAAACAAGGCAGGTGACTTTCAGACTAACGTGGTGAGTGCAAGTTGAATGGTGAAGCAGAGCGTGACTTCTTTTGAAAAGAGGGTACCTACTGACAGCTCTTTTTACCATAGGAGCAACACGCTCCTGGTGATCTTGACTGTTGGCAATCCAAAGGCTTTACTCCACACATAACTCAGTACCCCCTCCCCTCCCACCCCTTCCCCTCCCACCCCTTCCCCTCCCACCCCTTCCCCTCTCACCCCTTCCCCTCCCACCCCTTCCCCTCCCACCCCTTCCCTACCCCTTTAGTAGTGGTGGCTGTGTTAGCACTAGAATTGATTCACTAGAGGTCTTTGATTTCGTGTTTTACTTTTCTCACTCAAAATTTTATTTCTTTCAATTGAATTAAAATCAAAAGGTGTGAGCAAGTCTCCTAGTGACCATCAAGCCAAGTACTATCTTGCTACTACCAGATCCTGTCTTGTAATCATAATTCACTGTTATCAAGGCAACATCTTCTATTTACATTTGACCAGGAATGACAGCATTATATCTATGCATTCCTATTCTTTGAATAGCATTTCATGAGAAGTAAGCAAATTATGACAAATTTTTGGCATTACCTAAATCACATCATAAGTCCGGATTGTTTCATAAGATTGCCCTGAAATAAACGGAAAATAGTACATTTCAGTTTTCAAACTGAACATTGTCTGGTCTCTCCAGTAAAGCCTCCTTCATGAATATCTCAGAGACAGTCCCCAAAGTCAGTGAAGCTTATTTATGTGCCAGCCTGTAACCTGACACCTCAAACCTGCATGTAAAATACCATTTTCACAAAAAGAAGGCTAACAACAAAGCATTACTTTAAAAGAAAGGAAAATGAAAATCTCAGAGGCCCTTAGTTGCAGCTGTTGTTGTGGGTTGGACTTGAAGGATGTACATGAATAAATAACACTAGTTACTGGCAGTCGGGGCAGCCAGGGCATTGCTCGTTATTGTTGCCCCCAGGTGTACACTCGAATGGTCGAAGTTTTATTGCTCCTCCCTCGAGCATAGAATAATACTGGGTTTGAATATCTCGGGATGTTGGTGTCAGTGTACTGGTGTCCCTGGCTTAAAGGTGGTAGGGAATATTAAGTGGTAAAATTATGGGCATCTTGATACTGTTTCAAAGTATGAAATCCTCACTAATTAGGCCCTATCCTCACATACAAACTGTGCCTTATACGTAAGGTATTACAGTAGGATTTGTTTATGATAATGGTGCAGACGTGAATTTGAGGACTTTAACATTTTTAAGATATCTACACAAATATATGTCATATAGATATTAGAATACATTTGTGCTGTTTGATTAATATGAAGTTATAATATTATACTCATATTTAGGAAATATGCACAGGTCTCTCAGTTTATTTTAGATAATCAATATGAGCACAGCACTTCTTGTGTCTTTATTATCCAATATGCCATCATTACCAACCTGAAAATAAATCACAATATGAGGCACTTGACAACCGAAACAAAATCATTAGATGAGACTCTGATAAATTATCTGCAAATCATTTATCATTTATATGGCATAATAAAACCTAGGCGGCAAGATAGTATTGAAATGAGGATGAGTTTTACACAATCCTCATTATTCATTTTTTCAAGTTATCAATACGTGTCTAAGGCAATTAATCAGAGATGGATGTCTCAAGCAGTTTATCATACCAGCAGTAACCTGTACTAGAAATACAGCTTGGTTGATGTGCTATAGGTGTCTAGTTGGTTACACTATCATGGCAGTCATCCTGTTCTTCAAAGGACTTTCCCAAAAATACTGGCATTAAAGGCATGCAGTGAGGCATCGGCTCTTTTCTGTTTGACATCAGTCAGAGAGATGTCCTGAAAACTCCTTTAAGGCAGATCCAGGTTGATGCTGACTCTTGCTTCTCGAAAATGTTTAAATCAGCATGTCATAATTCCATTACAGATTCTGGGAGAAAAGGTTTATTAGGATCACAAAATTCACCTGCATACATGTGTAGGGTACCGGAAATCCCTCTACCCGGTAGACCAACTCTCAGGAGCCGGTTGCCTGGTCTTCACTGCTCCGCTAGTGTGTGTCATACTGATCCAGGTGTAGTTGGAAGGTAGATAATGTCAGACGGGGAAGTAGCTCAGCGGTAGAGCTTCCGCCTGCAGGTTGGAGGGTCCTGGGTTCGACTCCCGGTTTCTCCAGGACGGTAAAATTCAGCAAATTGAATCAAAAACATGAAGCACTAATTAGTTTTTGATTTTGAAAGTTATCAATATCGCACCAGTTTACAGTTATTGATTAAGATGAGACATCGGAAAAATGGCTTAGCCTGATGCCTAGGTTCTTGCAATCCAAATCGCTGATGATGAGAGAAGCAAAAACATACAACACAAAACCACTATTGCCCCACACTACAATTAGAACTTGATCAGTATGCCTATTACCCTGATTTTTTTTATATAAATTTTTGGACATTTTAAATTCCCAATTCTCATGTTGTCCTGACACACCATTGATCAAACACGTATTCTCAGTCATGCTACGTTCATGACAGTTAGGGCTGTCTCTTGTGCCGAAAACAAATCAGCCCAACCCTTCTATGTCTCATTTTCAAGTCGCATCTTCTTTTTCCAAATCAAGATATGAAGTCATCTGTATTAACTTTATCTATGGCAAGATCGGACCAAGACGGATTCCTGATTGTTCAGAGAAAAAAAGACTATTAGCTAGGATATACAATGTATAGGAACCATGCCTTGAATGCAAATATGTGAAATTGCCAATATCCTCAACGGTTTGAGTCCCAGACACTTGAAGTAGGAACTAATCTAGTTAATTCAGTACCACTGAAAATGGAAAACAAGCACAAAACCGTGGCTGTCAACACACAACTGGGAGATAACCAATGATTTTATCTCACTTCCATGACAAATGCCATTCTGGGTGGGGTTGCTGTTCTGTTAAGGGAGTTTAAACTAACATCTAGGTATTTAAGGGATGCTATCAAAATTGTAGTAGTTTGATGGTCCATCATAGGGAGAATAAAACACGACCCATAATTTGATGCATTTAATAGGCTAACACTAAATACATTCATATGAATATATGAGAAACATATAGATTTGTAGGGTGCAAAATCCTAACAATCAACATATCCCTCCGGCAAAGTCAGTTTCCATCAATGGAAAAGAACTGCCTACTTTCACAAAAAATCATCATGTTTCTGGACAGACATTTGATGTAAGAATCTAGTGCTTAGGAATTGCTATCTATTTTGTGTAAATTATCTCTCCAAATTAATTATATCAGGAATGGTTATTCACACTGATAATTCTGGGTTCCTACACACTCCTAGCCTATCATATACCTGACAAAGGTAACGATGTCATATACAAACTGAACCTACTGCTTACACTCTCCTTTTCCACTTTCCCCTGAATCATTCTTCTTTATTGCTATTGCAGTTGTCAAATTAGGTCATTTCGGTGGATTAAGCCTACTTAAGGTAATCTGTCTAAATCAATGCCAAATGGATTTGCATCTCAATATATTGAAGGCACCTCAAGGAGCTCCTGTCTGAATCAAGATGTGCAAGCTGTCTTATAGCACAGGTTGACCTTGCAATAATGTGTGCACAAATGATCCAAATAGTGCAAGGACAGTAAGGACAGCGTTACATCACACAGTTGAAACAGACTGTAAATCATATATAACTAGACTATCAGACCATTGAGCAGTGCAGAATTCTAACTGATCCGATATCGTCAGAGAGAGAGAGAGAGAGAGAGAGAGAGAGAGAGAGAGAGAGAGAGAGAGAGAGAGAGCAACAGAATCACAAATATGTAAATGGATTTCAACCTCGTTTACATTCTTACATTAATCTTCCTATATGTAACTGTTACATCTTTAGCATAACATGTTTCACAGAATTTGATTGTTAAATCTACCTTATTTCTATTTCAGGTAAGACCCCTTTCCTGCAGAAGTCTATGGAGTAACAATTAGAAAACCTTGAGATGACCTCATAATGTAAAGGGTAAGTTCAAATAGACGAAACTCCAATTACGTTACATCAAAAATCAATCAATAGTGTCACATAATATCCAAATAGTGAATCTAAGAGAAAACTAATGTACTAATGCAATGTAAAAACAGAATGATGATATTTACAATAGGCCAAATCCCACAATGCGAAAATAGTTAGAAAGTCCTTGAGATGTAGGATATATTGTTTTTTTAGCCGATATTGGGGTGGTAATATTGTCCAAGAAAGTCCAATAATGGCTAAGAACCCTTGCCAAAGTGTTGTTATTTCAGGAGTGGAATACATCATAACCTTTTGATATATTTTTCTCACAAGAGGCCAAAAATATCTGTGATATAGGAAAATTCCCTGTGATTTAGAGGAAAACAAGAATCTTTAGTAAATCACAAGAGGTCTGTATTTTTTCATAAATCAGGACCCAAGTTCCACACACTATAGTCATAAGAATGTTGTACTTGTGAATCAAAGTAGCAGTTGGTCAGTACAGTGATGAATTTCACAGACATTTCCCTTTCAACAGTGGCTAGTAGTGGGGTTTGTGAAAGGTAGGGGTGGTATGGGAACCGTTGTGAATTTTCTTTTTGACAAGACTCCAAGGCTGCTGATATCCATAATCACAGGCGTTTTAGACCCATTTTTCGTGTAGTGGGAGTTGGCCTAATAGGGAATACTTGAGAGCTGTTCAAAGTTGAAAAAGTGACTGATATTTTGTCCCCACTGCTCTGTATATAGACTATGGGGGCAGTGGCACCTGTTTGGGTGCAGAGTGGACCATACAGCACAGCGTGATCACACTGCCTGTAGCTATACCGGCCATATAAAATGAACACCTACATTTAGGTCTTTGGGAGGAATTGAATGTGGGAAAAGTGATTCACACATATGATATAAATTATATTACTTCTGTTAGTATTATTTGCCTTATGTATCTACTGATTTATTCTTGTTTATTGATCCTTGTTTGACAAGGTATAGAAAAGAAAGGACAATATAGGCCTATTTCAGCTTCCAGTATGCAAGAGTTGTGCAGAGCTATAACAATGAGTATAGGTGTATTTTTTACTAGTTGTGTGTAGTTCAAAAGGATGAGTGTACACTTTCTAAATTGTTATTTTTCATAGGTTTTTTTAACCCCAAACTATGTTTTTTTTATCTAAAAAATGACACAGTATTGTGACTTTTGGTCATACTAAAAGTGTGGCCTAAGTCATTGTGCAGAAATATGTTCAGAAAAAATGTGCGCCTTTCATTTCACAAAGATTCTAATAGATTCTTGCATACTTGGCATTATTTTATGGTCTGGTTTCTCCCCCTGCTGCAAACATATAGGTGCCATATGCTACCTACTCACACTGTGTGAAAAGTAACAGTTACCTGTGTGGTCCCACAGCCATAAGACCGATAAAAATAATGATAAATGAAGAACTGATGCACATGCACATGACCAATAGCTGTAGATTGATACTTCAATCAATACTGAGGTATCTATAGTAAAGATTTGAGAAGCAAATAAGTTAGACCATGTCAGGAATCTATGCAGAATTGCCGTTCTGACACGGATCTGCGCGGCCTGTGTAACACCTACTCCAATCTGTCATTCCAACAGGTGCACCAAGCTAAACTGAACGTGAACCTTGTAATTGCCCAGCACTTAGTGGTAAAAGCGCGTAACATTGTGGGATGTGTATTGGTTGAGTATAGTTCTCTCTGACTTCAATTAGGATGGTCCCTCTGAGGTTGGTGTCATTAATCAACTGCATCATCTGTCAATGGGGATCAGAGAAAGCCCCATCTGGCATCCCCTCACTCTGCACCTCCATGCCTTCATGGAATAAAAGATAAAATGATAGACAGGTGTAAAAAAGGGTTTAAATGACAGGTTCGGATAGCTCTTGCATGCAATGTAGTGAACACTGCGGCTAATGAGGGATTCCACCTGAGGCCCTGGCCAACCTTCATTCCAATAAATCACTAGTTTTAGATGGTTGATGGCCAGTCTTAACCTAACTATGAACATGCCTGTCATTGTCCATTGATTCATCGTCAATACTGGGTCATTGTAGTATTCCTTTATAGAGAGTATCATTGAATTCAGAATAGGCAAGGCGCTTGAAAGTCAGATTATTGTCATGAATCTATTACAGACACACTATACCGGCCACCCTGTACATAAGGCGTTATGATGAGCGTATTATTCAGAGCCTTGTTACAATAATGCAACATAATATTTAAATGTGCTTCTCCACAATCTTTTAAACCAGGTCATCTCATGATATTGGGCAGAATCAGCCATATTTGTTTGGTATTATCTTTAAAGGCCATAGCATATTCAAAATATTAGATGATGATACCTGTAGCCACCCAGTACAAAGGGTCCACATTTTGCTGAACTTGTAAATCCTCCTCACAAAATAGCCACAGAAGGTGCTACAAAATGTCCAAAAAACCTCACATATTCTCTGTGGTGATAGTTTAGTGTTATTTTGTTTAAGATGAAATCCAATGGACAATAATAGGCAGGTATATCAAAAATTGGAAGGTTTAGATAGAGGGAAGGATAGGAGCACTGGAAGGGGCAGGTTGAAGTTATGTTGTCTTTTTCCACTATTTCTTTCTTATGGTACCCTGGGGTATGTGTTTATGTGTATGTAAATGTATCCAGATAGCCAAGGGCAGCTCAGGTGATTTGGTGTCCTAGACCTATCACTGCATGTGCCTGCGGGGGCCGTTCTTCATATCAGACTGGACTTTCCAGACCATAACTTTAAAATAAATCTATACAGTGTGAACATAGAAGGAACTGTCTAGATGGTAGGCTCGTGTTTAGTGTATACATTTGGTAGGAGAAGGGGCTTTTCTTAAAAGGAAGGAGGAGTTGAATCTCTATTGTCCTTCGGAAAATAACATAGCCCGATTAATAAAAAACAAATAGATTTTCATCCTCTGTCCGTAACTCTTTAAGGACTGAATCGACATTTACCATTAACTTTTCATTGTAGTACCGGAGATGTGGGCCACTTCAGATGCATCTCCCTCAGGCCAAAAAAAAAAGAGTTGTGTTTCCAGTTACATGAATTGAAAGGGTAGGGTCGGTAGGTCGGATTTCTTTTCCTTTTTACATTATGTATCAATGGATGTATCTAAAATAACGATGGAAAAAGACAAGTTGACAACTGTGAATAAGGGGAAGTATATGAAAAGGAAAAGGAATGACAAAACATAAAAATCCTCAACAAAGTATGAAAACTTTCTAAAAATTCCTTTAAAAATTGACAAAAAAAGCAACTTTTTGGCCCTGATTTGCTAGGGTCGGTCAGGTAACTGAAAACAAACCTTCTTTTTTATTTGGCCTCATGACCTCTGATTGGTTGCTCGTCCATATGGATATAAGCAGCGACACACCTGACCCCTAGTGCTACTCGAAACACGAGTACCCGTGTCCTTATCCAGCTTGATTTCTTCCCTGGTCCTTTGCTCTTTCTTGTATTACTGGTCATGACGATGCTTGCACGTAGCCTTAGTTAGATGCCAGTGCTGCATTGGCACATTATGTTGATTCACTATGATCTTCATTGAGAGGTAATTGTACCTGACTGACATATAAAAAAAGTCACACTCTACTGCACCATTCATCTAGTACCCATCACATTAGGCCAAAACAACACCTGCCTTAGTTAGAAATAGTGTGTATTGCACAAGCAGGTACCCTACTGTGTGACTCTCTATTTTAATGCTCTTGTTTTGAGTAGCTATCATCTTCATTGAAAGATACTTGTAACTGACTGACATGAGCACTGTTGTGCAATACGGAAAAAAGTCAGGACTGAAAATAAAGTGATTGCCGATATGACACACTTTATTTTTAGGCAAAACTACATTCCCCCCTATGTGCAACACCCTCCTGGGATGTCATATCATCATATCATCAATAAAGGCCCTCTTCTGGCAACAATGCTAAAAGGAGAGTCCACTTTAGTTTGACCAAACCTATAGTATGTTGTAAAGCAGCTTGGATCACAGGCATTTCCTACAACAGAAATGGTGCCAGTGGGTGGCATTGTCAGTGAGGCAGCACTTGTCACGTGCAGTCTCCATGGTGATATCTCTACACCTTCCGGTAGTCACCATCAAGTCAGCCATCAGCCACATCTCACACCGGGTACCAGCCTGGAGGAATGTTCTCGGCAAGCAGCACTGTGTGATAGCCATTGTGTGAGAAGTAGGCTAGGTACCTAGTTGACTATAGAGCCCTGACTCAAGAATTATGAAGATTTTGCAAATCAGCACTGTTTACTATGCTTCAGGCTGCTGTTTTATACCTATCATTTTTTTTTGGTGACTATTATTTATTCTGGAGGTACGAGAAGGTTCAGATGATACTCTTTGCAATTCCCAGGCACTGTGGTGATAGGCCTTTCCATTTACTTCTAATAAAATACACCACTAGTCTCAGGGGTCTGCAGACAGACTCGTGCTATGGCCTCCTTCCCATGCCAGCCATCAGGGTGCGAGGTAGTTTGGAGACATCTTTAGAGAACAAAATAAGACAATGCCATTGCCATCTGTTGCTTCACTTTTTACCAAATCCAGTAGGGCACATCTACTAGTTCCCAACTACTGCTGATAAGACACATTCTCATTTCATTTGAAGTTGGGTGTTGGTTAGTAGGTCAAACAGCCTTGATGGTTATGGGGATTTAAGGTAGGGCTTATGACCACCAATTGTTATGTAAAACTTCAGAGAACACTGGAATTTCCAATTGCATATTGACATTTGTGAAAATGATCAATTTGCAGTGTATGAACCTTTGTACATCAGAAACATAATATCAACGACCGTCCAGTCCCTCTGTCAGCCTCCTAACTTCTTATAACCCAGCAAATTGTTGTGAGTCCTCGTAAACCTGTGTGAAGTGGCTCACACATGTCGCTAGATGGAACACGATGTCGTTATAGCACAAGATCACCAGGAATAGCAATTGCTATACCACGAGAGTCTAACACACAGTGGCGAAAGATGACTGAATGAGTTATCACTCAAAAAGGAGTCACCATTGATGACCAATCATGGCGACAGATGACGACAATTTGCTGGGAAGTTATATCATGTTTCTACATCACACAAAAGCACTATTGGCTGATAAGGTTTCATCCTTTTACATTCTGTGACAGCATACACTCTTCTTTGACTTTGTTTCACAAAAATTTATTTTCAAATGAAGAATTTCAGAAAAGCCTGCATTTAGTCCTAGATATATCAAGAACATATCTGATTGTCTATAGTATTTGGTAAAGAGTAGCTGTGCAATGATGTAGTTTTCTGTAGTCCGGATTTAACACTGCATTTTCTGGAGTGTAGCGACCCGGAATGATGCAGGAATGTAATCATGTTGGGATGCTCTTGAGGACTACATTCTTGCATCATGATAATGAAAGGGTATAGTGAATTAAAGGACCAACCTTTAAAGTATAAACTGGAAGTGTAAGTGTGGAATCTGTAAACTTCTAATGAGCTTTGATCGATCTAACTCAAATTAGCCTGCTCTCTGTGAGGTCGGCTTCAATAATTAACTGCATCATCTATCAGATTGGCTCTGGGGAATCCCCAATTGACTTTGCTACCCTATGCACCTGCTCACATGGAATGAAGATGGATAGGTTTAAAAAGGGTAAAAAGGGATTTAAAAGTGCATTTAACAAGACACCAGGAGTATAAGTAGTTCATGAATTTCGGTGGTCTTACTTGAGCTAGGGTTTGTGGTCAGTTTTTTTAGGTGGAGGATATGATTGATTGTAGAAAAGGAGGTAGTTGTGGCAGGTGGAGATCCTATTGTGTGTACTGCTAGGGGTATATAACTAACTAAATACCCCAATGGGATGTAGATCCTACTCTTCATAATCTAATTTCATTTATCTGCTGGCCAGCAAAAAATGTAAGATCATGCCCGGATGTTATCATATTATTTATGTCATGTGATATGATAAGAACTAATGGTTGAAAGTATCACTCATGGTCCTTTGATGTCATAGAGTATCCCAGAAATACTTTTAACATTAGAGAAACATGAAATTCTATCTTTTGCAGTTTAGGGTATGGGACAAGTACAGCATATCTAGGGGAAATGAGGCTGTAATATTATCTAGTATTATATAAAAGATGAAATAACAAAGCAGTTAAACTGCACAAGTTTCCAAGCTATTACAAGATAAGTTAGCATTTTTGTGTATACACTACTCTGTAACAAAAAAATGTCGTTGAAAAAATGAAGAATTCCTTGTCCCAAAGTTGCCAGAGATCCATTGTTATTTTCACAGAGATGATGTTATTCCTTGTACATCCACATTGCCACCTGGAGCTTCTTGTTAAAATCATGCTTGCTCCCTGTTGTATAATAACGGTGGTTCACTGTTCAGTTTTACAAGGATCCCTGGTAGATTCAACAGTTATTTTTTTACAGTGTATATATATATATATATATATATATAAGTTAACATGTTGATCCGAAGTACCGGTAATAATAACTATATTGTTATATTAATAGACATGTTAAAATAATAATAAATATGGAATAATAAAGAGACATTGGGTTTGGTGAGAATTGATTTTGTCAATACCAATCCTATACATGCCTTTATTAAATAAGACAATAATTTACAATAAGATACAATAACAAGCAATATATAGAATAACAATATAATACAATAAATAGTAAAATACAGATAATAATATCACAGTAAAGTTTAAAATTTCCAGCACCACCCAGCGTGGTGTGTGCTGTCCGCGTACATGAAGCCAATTGACGGTTAGTTCAACCGCTGGAGCTTATATACTGGAGGAAAATGTTATGTGTGACGTCATAGAAAATCATGCGCCCCAGACAAAGTAGTACCAACGTATCACTCATTAATTATATATATATACCTGGGAGTATATAGTCCCATAAGTTAACGTGTTGATCCGAAGTACCGGTAATAATAACTATATAGTTATATTAATAGACATGTTATAATAATAATAAATATGGAATAATAAAGAGACATTGGGTTTGGTGAGAATTGATTTTGTCAATACCAATCCTATACATGCCAACAACCGCCAAACACAATGTAACACATTCCATAGTAAAAACACTAAAACATTACATCTAAAGCAAGCAAACTATCCTTAGACTCATGTAGATATTTAAAAACAGCATTAGATTTCCAGTTTGCTCGTCTCATAATATCCTGAACACTCAAGCCTGCATTTTTTAATAAGGTAGCACCACCGTGCCTAAGAGAATGGCTTGAAACTTTAACAGATAAACCACATTGAAAAGCAATAGATTTTAACCTCGTATTCACATAGCTCTATTGCAACGGTCTAGACTGAAACGAAAATAGAAACCTGCTATGTTTACATTTCATACCACACATTTTAATATATCTAGCCGGGCACAAGTCAGAACTATCATCTCTTTTTAAGTACACAACATACGGAGACTTGCCAAACTGGTCCGTTTTAGAAGAATTATCCCTGATCTCAATACAATCAGAAGACACTTTGACATCCCTTCTTAATAAGTTGTGAGGCGACTGGACTACATGTCCAATCCTGAACACACCCCTGTAACATAACAATATAGCAGACCAAAATACCACATCTTCCATAAGACTGAAGTCAAGTTTAGATTTAATTTGTACCATATCACTAGGACTAAGAGGGTAGGTTATACTACCAGACCCCTTACATAGCCTCTCTATCCCATCAAGTGTCTTTTTAACCACAAAATTATTACTATAATCCACACAACCTTTTAATTTCTGATAATACCATACAGCAGATAAATAATTTCTGACCGAAATGGGTTTCATAAAATCAGACAGATACACACAGTACAAAGAGGCTTGAGAAGGAGAACACGGAAAAAGGTTAAAGTTAAACCTTTTACAAAATTTTTTGTACCTACTAAGTTGCTGTCTACGAGTTCTACGAGTAGAATAAGCCACACCCCTATATAAGAATTTTTTCCTTCTCCTGTCCAACTCCTTGAGGTCTGCAATCATAACAGCACATGTTATATTCAGTTAAAACATCTTTACATTTCTTCGGAACACCCCTGTAATTTAGCCTAGACAAATGGTCAGCTAAAATATTTTCCTCAGACCTAATATACGTGGAATATATTTCAATGTTATGAATAAAGCATAGCCAAAAAATTTCTCTCAACCAGGACATGCACAATTTATTCTTGGATCTACCGGTATTTACATAGCCAAGACCTGCAAGTTATCTGTGATACAGTGAACCCTAGTATTAGAAAACTTTTTCACCCAGCGCTTTAGGCCCAACATCACAGGGTAGAGGTCGTATACATTTATATTCCTGTGGTGGATCTTGAGATTATCAAGTTTAGGGGCCTGAACAAAATGATCCACACAGTCTAACATAGGATTAGAGTCATTCCAAGTACCATACAAATAGTCTTTACCAAACCAGGCCCCAAAGCCCTGTATAGAGGAATCGGAATACATAGGAGTACATTCATTATCATTCAAAATGATATTTTTGCAATTAAAAATCCTGCAAAAATCCCTCCACCACAGCAGGTCATTTTGGGTTTCCTCATTAAGTTTAATAACACCCTTTTTCCTGGCCTTTGCACAAAGATCGAACAATCTCCTGCTGAAGGTTCTACCACCATGTACTACCTGGGAACAAAAAGACATTAAACCACCAATCTTCTGGAGCGTCTTCTTAGATACAAATTTTCTACCCAAACACTCGTCTATTGCTAGGCTCATTTTATCTAATTTATTTTGTGGTAGAGACAGCTCCATGCTTGTGGAATCAATGGTTATACCTAAGAATACACACACTTGACTGGGCTCAGTCACTTTTTCCTTTGATACAATGAAACCCATATACTCCATGCATTCAATAAGGATGGGCTTGGGCTATGACAATAAAATCGTCTAGGTAATTAACTATCCTATCGACACCATAAAATTTTGCTACAGCAGTCAAAAAATCAGATATTCTACTAAATATATATGGAGCACACTTTAGACCAAATGTCAACCGGTTACTTTAAAAAAATTCATCTCCACTACCAAAATTCCACCTGAAGCCTTGAAAATTTACATGTGGACCATAGACACTGATACTCCTATAAGCAGACTTCAAATCCACCACACACATAAAATCGTTCCTATCTAGTTGACAAGTAACCGTGTTAATAGAGTTATAAGAGAAACTTTTAGACGTGGTGCTCATAAAGTTATTAATAGAAACCTCTGACGGCATGCTACAATCCGTGATAGGTCTCAATTTACCATTAGACTTCTCCACACCACCTAAAGAATGAATACACCTGGGTTTAACATCCGTTCTCGTAACCAAGCCATGGGCCAACTCATCCTCAATAATACCACACATTTCGCTATAAAATTTACCTTCTTCGATAGATTTATAATTTTTACAATCGTATGTTGTATTACAACCTGGGTCAACTATTTTGAACCCCTCAGTAAAACCACACCATAAAAAATCAGATTCTATCTGATTTATATTAATAATATCAGACTGTCTCAAAAAACTAGCCAGCCTACATGGCAAAATTTGGGCTTTTCTACCATAAATGAAATGCTCACACTCACAAATGCCATTGACACAACTATCATAGACCCTGATGCTAGGTCTATTAACACACTCCACAGTAAACAGTGGATCAAGTTCGCCCTGTACTGGGCTACTATACAACATAAAAAGATTCTTGTTGAACTTACAAGTTTTATTAACATCATTTTCATTATTTTCACCCAAAATGACTGGAACGGGGGGCTCAGGAAGGTCTACCACATGTACTACATTAGAATCAGGCATCAAAATATCAGATTTCAACGTAGGACCTTGCCTAAGAGGAAACTCCTAATCTTTTTTGTTCTTTTGGCATTTGTCCTTGCCATGATTTGACATGCTACAGACCTCGCAAATGTGACGGTACCTGCACGGGTCCTCCCTGCAACCCTCAGCCCTGTTGAAAGCATAACAGGTTCGGTTGGATTGCTTAGACTTGAAAGACTTAGGTTTAACCCCACCCGCCTTCTGAGCCTGTACCGTTCCGTCATAAGACAGGTGCCTAAGTATATCCTCACTTTTAACATCACCAAAAGATTCCACACCTTCACAATTAGCTCTGCTTTTAACCGACGAGTCGTATGCTACGAGAGCCTTTAGAGTGTATATCTTCGTAGAGCATTTCTCAACTAAAACTTCGATATGTTTAACCACATCGAAAACATCCTGTCCCTCCTCTATCAACTGCTTCATCATTCTAACGTTAACGAGCAGGAGTTTTTCAATACTATCCAACTTTTCACCTTTTTTCAAGAAATTTCTTTGGTCAAACATACCTCTAGACTTTGTAGCATGTCAACGACCGTTCCATGAAGCACTAGACCTAATAGAATCCGATGAATCCGTTGAAAAACTACGGTATGAAGAAGACCTGCTCGAAGATCCAAGATGGCGACGTCCCTTCTTGTCGCCGTGGAGACCCCGGTAGTCAGGCGAGCGCTGTCGGCCACGCCCCCGTTGCTTGGTTACCGTGTTGTCCATGGAATGTTTATCAACACCGCCACGTGTACGACCCGTCTCCGCCTCGCCAACCACTGCTGCAGTAGATGTCCGTCTAACCGCCTGTCCCTCCAATAGGAACCTGATATTTTCAAGTTGCTGCTCCATACGAGTAGTACGTTCCTCTAGCTCCCCAATATACGTCTGGTCAACGGGTGGATCCAAAGAAGCCCCTGTAGCAGTCGGGGAAGATGGTCCTTGACCACCCCCATTGGAATCCACACCGCTCGAAATCCTCGAATTGGCTATATTTCTTGGTTTCCTAGGCGACTTTTTGGTCTTGGACCTTTGTATGCCGCTAGCTGTCCCTTTCCTACCCATAATGATAGGTTAAGTACCGTATTAACTTGGAAAAACGGATAAACCGTTTAAAATTTCCAGCACCACCCAGCATGGTGTGTGCTGTCCGCGTACATGAAGCCAATTGACGGTTAGTTCAACCGCTGGAGCTTATATACTGGAGGAAAATGTTATGTGTGACGTCATAGAAAATCATGCGCCCCAGACAAAGTAGTACCAACGTATCACTCATTAATTATATATATATATACCTGGGAGTATATAGTCCCATATATATATATATATATATATATATATATATATATATATATAAGTTAACTCGCTACCAGGGAATAATAATACCGGTAATAACGATAATAATAAAGTTGATATATACAGTAATAATAATATATGAACAGTTGTATAATAAATGATCATATCACAGACACATGAGTTTGGTGGGTTACTGACCTTGGGGCTATCAGCACCATACATGCCTTTATTAAAACAACTATAACAATTAGTTGACAAAGCATAGTCAGTAAAATGCATAATATAATAAAAGTAGTATAGTAATAACAATAGTAATAACAATAGTAATAACAGTAGTAAAAATTTAAAAATCAAGGAAACACCCAGCGTGGTGTTACCTGTACAGGTGAATCAATCCAATTGACCGTTACCTTGAAACTTCTCCTTATATACTGGAGGAGTGTTGACCATGACGTCATGCTATGACATCATAGATACCAATGCGCGCTGCAAATAGTCCCTAACCGTTCGCGGTTAATTATATATATATACACGAGTGTATATAGTTCCATAAGTTAACTCGCTACCAGGGAATAATAATACCGGTAATAACGATAATAATAAAGTTGATATATACAGTAATAATAATATATGGACAGTTGTATAATAAATGATCATATCACAGACACATGAGTTTGGTGGGTTACTGACCTTGGGGCTATCAGCACCATACATGCCAAAAACACACAAAAACACGCCAAACACATGTGAAAAAACACATACCAATCAACAATGCAATTGAGATTGGCAAAGTCTATCTAATCTTAAAAGTTCACTTTTATGATTATGCAAATATGTAAAAACAGAATTAGATTTCCAATTTACCTTTTTCTTAATGGAGTCTATACTGAGTCCAGCATCCTTTAACATAGTCGCACCCCCATGCCTAAGAGAGTGGGTGGAGACTGAACCTTTGATACCAGCACGTAGAGATAAAGATTTCAATCTCGAATTAATATATTGGTATTGTAGAGGCACACCATTAATTTTAAATAACAAATCCCTCGCACCCCTACCTGAGCACAATTTTTTCAAATCTTTACAAGGACATAACAACGAGGTATCGTCTCTACATAAATATATATAAAAGGAATGGGTACCAAGCTGGTTCGTTTTAGAAGTTTTAATAAGTAGACTAGCATAACTTTTAAATATTTTAACATCACCTACCCTTAGTGTATGGGGAGAAGATACAACATGCCCTATCCAGAGGACACCTCTATAACATAAGAGAATAGCTAACCAGAACTTCAAGTCAGCCCTGTTGGAGAGATCCAAATACGATCTAATACATAACATTTCTTTTGGACTCAATGGGTGAGTAACCCTAGTAGGAACAGCATAATTTCTATCAATACCATCCAACACCTTTTTTAGCATGAAATTACTGCTATGGTCTAAGCCACCTCTAATTTTTTGATGATACCAAATGGATGATAAATAATTCCTTACAGAAGAAGGTTTCATAAAACTAGATAAATATACTGCATAAGTAGCAGCTTGTGAGGGAGAACAAGGAAATTTAGGTAAATTAAATTTATCACAAAATTTTTTGTACCTTTTAAGTTGTTGTTTCCTTGTTCTCCTCGTATTCTCTGACACACCCTTCGCTAAAAGACACTCTTTTCTTTTTTGTAACCTTTTCCATTCTGGAATTAAAGCAACACATATCATTTTCAAGAAGAGAGTTTACACATTTGTCCAGTACACCCTTGTAAGCAAGTCTAGATAGTTGGTCGGCCAGGACATTGTCTTCTGACTTAATATAGGTTGCATACACCTCCACATTATTGATGAAACAAAGCCAAAAAATTTCTCTAAGCCATTCCATACAAAGCTTATTTTTTGACCTACCGGTATTAATCATAGCTAGAACTTGCATATTATCAGTAACACAGTGTATTCTTTTATTTTTACAGCCAGAAATCCAACGTCTAAGTCCCATAAGAAGGGGATATAACTCGTATACATTTATATTTCTATGGTGATTTCTCAAATTGTCTAGTTTTGGTGGTTGGGTAAACTGACCACTACCTAGATTAAATTTATCGTAAGATGTCCAGTCACCATATAAATAATCTTTATCCATCCAAGCCCCGAAGCCTTTCATGGAAGAATCTGAGTACATAGGTGCGTCAATATCATCATTTAGAATTAACCTCTTACAGTTAAAAACTCTGCAAAAATCCAGCCACCACTGAATGTCTTGGCGAGTGCAAGCTGAAACCCTAATATAACCACCGGGCCGTGCCCGAGCGCAGAGATCGAAAATTCGCCTACTAAAAGTTCTACCACCCTTAACCACCTGTGAGCAGAACGACATTAAACCACCTATCCTCTCTAAGTTCTTTTTAGAAATAAATTTCTTATTAACGTTATCCAATAAGAGATTTTCCATTTTTTCAACCTTTTCAATAGGCAAAGACAGTTCCAACTTAACTGAATCTATGTTAATGCCTAAGAATTTACAAAATTGAGATGGTTCGGTTACCTTTTCTTTGGATACTACAAAACCCATGTACACCATACACTCCATTAATAAATTCCTCTGTCTAAGACACTCATCATAAGTATCAGCAATTATGATAAAGTCGTCCAGATAATTTACAATTTTTTCTACACCGTAGAATTTTGCCACCTCTACAATAAAATCAGAGATTTTATTAAAAATATAGGGGGCACATTTCAGGCCAAAAGTTAATCTGTTGCTTACATAATAATCCTCTCCATGCCCAAAATTCCATCTGAAACCCTGCATGGTCGTGTGAGGTGCATACACATTTATAGACCTGTAAGCTGACTTTAAATCCACCACACTCATGAAATCGTTCTTATTCAATTGAGCAGTCACCGTGCTAATATTATTATAAGAAAAAGTCGAGCTAGTAGTCTCCATAAAATTATTAATAGATATTTTATCAGGCATACTACAGTCAGTTATGGGTCTTAACTTGCCATTTGATTTTTCTACACCACCTAGAGCATGGATACAACGGGGTTTATCTACACTTTTAGAGACTAGACCAGCTTCTAGTTCATCTAACAATATACCACAGTACTCATTATAGAATTTTCCCTCAAGGATTGACTTATAATTTCTGCAATCATAAGAAGTATTGCAATCAGGATCCACTATCCTGAACCCCTCAACAAAACCTTGCCATAAGAATAGCGCCTCCTTGTCATTTACATTAATAATACCTTCCTGAGTTAAGAAGGAGGCAACTCTGCAAGGTAAAATTTGGGAATTTTTCCCATTGATATAATGAACACAATTGCACACACCATTTATACAGCTATCATACACTTCGATGCTAGGTAAATCATTAATAGCAACCGTAAGAAGTGGTTTAACCTTGCCCTGTACTGGGCTAATATATGATACATCCGAACCAACAGAGTTGGCTTTAATATTAATATCATTTCCAAATTTAGTTTGTAAACTTGCCACCTTGAAACCACTAGGGGGGACAGGTTCTACTACTCCAGCATTACACACACCAACACCCTGAGCTGGAGCAACGGGTGGGGGCGGACCAGGATCTACCAAACCTACTATACACGATTTTGGCATCGACACACTATCACATATAGGAACCTGGCCACCTGTAAAATCCTATTCAGACTTGTTAACTTGACAGTCCACTCTACTGTGGCCTGATTTGGTACATGAACTACATACATGTCTATACTTGCAGGGATCCCTAGTACATCCCTCAGCCCTGTTAAAGGCATAACATGAGTTTGTAGATACTTTAAATTTTCCAGGATTTTTTGACTTAGTTGAATAAGCCTTCTGGGCCTGTACTGTTCCGTCGTAGGACAAATGACGGAGGATATCTGAATTTTCAATCATGGCAAAGGCATCTAAACCATCAGTATTGGCCCTGTCCCTAACGGACTTGTCATATGCTACTAAGGCTTTTACAGTGAAAATCTTTGTATCTGACTTCTCAACCAACATCTGGAGGTGCCTGAGCATGCCCTCCACATCGTCCCCATCCTTGTAATAATCTATAATGAATTTGATATTGACCAATACAAGTTTCTCAATGCTGTCGACCTTTTCACGTTTTTTTATGAATTGTTCGTGGTCAAACTCACCAATTTTTTGCTTGGCGTGATGGCGATGAATAGACGAGTCTACTGACGACCCTCTTGACGAGCTGGGACTCCTGTGACGAGCAGTGTACGATGATTTCGATCTCGTTTGACGACCTCTACGTCCTGCCCTGGTCCACTCGCCGCCATCTTGGTTGCTATGGACGCTGTCGTTGTCAACGTCCCGTTGCAGACCACGCCCCCGTCGCCTTGGTTTCGCGTCTCTCGAATCTTGTTTGTATACAGATACACGTGCTCCCATCACCCCGCTGTCTGGTCCGCTCAAAGGATTCATCTCGTCCTTACGGGCCCCTTGGCTAGCAATAACGTCCCGCAGCATTTTCTTTATATCCAAAAGGTCTTCCTCCATCAAGTCCAGCCTCGTCTGGTCAGCAGTCACACTCTCTCCGGCCTGTGGCGTGTTAGGCTGCAGGGGCTCCAGACCCCCACATAGAGAGTTTAAACTGCTCGAAGATCCCAAATTGGCCGATTCCCGGTCCGTTTTAGCCGATTTAGCCGATTTCTTCGACGAACCCTTCTTCCTCACACCTGCAGTAGTCTTTTTCCCCATGTTTGAGCCGATATCCCAGCAACAAACCGGAAAAAACTGCTTTTAAAATTTAAAAATCAAGGAAACACCCAGCGTGGTGTTACCTGTACAGGTGAATCAATCCAATTGACCGTTACCTTGAAACTTCTCCTTATATACTGGAGGAGTGTTGACCATGACGTCATGCTATGACATCATAGATACCAATGCGCGCTGCAAATAGTCCCTAACCGTTCGCGGTTAATTATATATATATACACGAGTGTATATAGTTCCATATATATATATATATATATATTAGCCTATAGCTACAGTTAGAGATAACACTGTGTATCCCATTTCAGTTCCCTGAATGGGAATGGTATGGTCAATGCAGATAAGAGCTTAAAGCAAACATAGGTCCATGCATGTGATTGGTGAGATTCTATTTTAGACAATACATCATCAAACCAATAATTTTATATACAATGGTATCACGCTATTGCTATTTGCTATGGGTCTACTCTACAATGCCCCCCACCCTGGCTGTCAATGTAAGGACTAACTCAGTAGCCACTATGTGTCATTTTAACAAATCCAATGATGCCAATCATCTCCTTCAGATGAGTGTTTGCTAATAATCTGGTTGAATCCAGACAGGATGTGTACATGTCAATTGGCAGTACCCAATTATGAATTTATACCTTCTGCTGGTGACCATAAAGTTAAGTACTATCTTCATGTGTCATACTGGGTACCAATTTACCAGAATGTTCCTAGAAGGCAGAACTACATGATAGAAAAGCAGCGTAGGCACCAGGAATACATCCTATAATGTTATCTGTTGACAAGCCAGACACCCAGCCTCCACTCTCATATCACATCTCTATGAAACAATTCATCTGTCAGTTATGGGGCATCTCAGCCAGATTCTATAATTTCCACAGATGGATGCAATATTGATGACCCACCACAATTCACTGTGAATCCCAACAATATAAATAAAAAGAGAATATGGGCCATCTCATATAATACCAATCCCTTGGGTCCCTTGATGGATCCAATGTATAGCAATATTGGAGCCCTGGGTTTAGTGAATGCTCCTGCTTGCATGATGGAATGCCTTTATTTTACAATATAGGCTAGATGATAGCCAATTCGGTTTTACCAACCCTGTGCAAGAACGGCCCCATTCAAATGACGTACATCCAAAGCCCCCACTGATGGTGTAGCAGGAGCACAATCTTCCTTGGTGACAAAAGACTTTATTTTATGTGAATAACTTCTTCCCATAGAGATATCATTGCAGGGCTGATCCGCACACCCCCAGTGGCGTAACGTGTGCCGATCCACCACAGCGGCCGATCCACCACTGCAGCCTCGTTCTGGGTGCATGTAAACATTCAAAATGGCGGACCGCCGCTCGTACGGGGCACTACGGTAACAAATTTTGTTAATTTTCAGTTAATTAAAGACTCTAAAAACATAAAATAAATATAGAACTAAACTCCCCTGGTATCCTCGGTGGCCTATCCACCCCTCGGGAGTTGTCTCCCCCGAGGGCGTTAGCCCGAAGGTTCCCTTGGGTCCCTTGATGGATCCAATGTAGTGGTGGATCGACCACCTCGTACACCACGGTCGTTTAGTTCTATCTATGTATGAATTCCCCTACCTTAGGATATTATCAAGCACTATGGGATATATAGATAGAACTAAACGACCGTGGTGTACGAGGTGGCCGATCCACCACGAGGGGTGGATCGGCCACCGAGGACACCAGGGGAGTTTAGTTCTATATTTATTTTATGTTTTTAGAGTCTTTAATTAACTGAAAATTAGCAAAATCCGTTACCGTAGTTCACCGCACGAGCGCCGGTCCGCCATTTTGAATGTTTACATGCAGCCAGATCGAGGCTGCAGTACTGGATCGGCCGCTGTGGTGGATCGAGACACGTTATGCCACTCGGGGTGTGGTGATCAGCTCCGCAATGCTATCTCTACGGGAAGAAGTTATTGACATAAAATGAATCAGTTTATGTTCACTCTGTGGTCATTTGCAAACCAATCATGCAATCTGCCTGCTAGTGGCTTCCATTACAGTAAAGTCAGATTATGACAACTTAATTGAATTAAAAAAAACCCAGACAAATTATGATTCGGAATTGCAAACTTTGTATAGTCTGGACACAGTAGTCCGTTTCATGAATATCCCAAAGTTCTAGCCCCCAGTCCAAGCAGGGTATTTATGTGTCTGGGCCTGCCAGTAGACTGAAATCTCAAGCCTGCATGTAAAGCACCTTTAACTCAAAAACATAACTTAGAAAAACAAAAGCCTGAGAGAGCCTTAGCTCCAGTCGGTATTAAGGGTTGAACTTGAGCAATGTGCATGAATAAATAGCAGTTAAGACAGGGTAATGCTTGTTCTTGCTGCCCTCAGGGCATGCACTCACGATATTTCACTGAATGACCCGCTTTCCTTTCTCTGTCTCCTCCAGGGTGGAACTGGTGCTTGTAGTAACAGACAAGGGTGGGAATTTTACTGCTCCTCCTGGAACACAGAATAAGAATTGCATGGAATGTGCTGGGTTAGTGGGTGACTGGGGTTCGGGGTCTAAGGGGGTTTGCTATGGTTGTTTGTAAGAAGAGAGCAGGGAAATATATTGGGGGGGGGTTTACTCTAGATCATATATAAATTGGAAATATATATGGTAAATATCTATAACTGAATAACTTGCATAAGGAAATCATATATATGACAATGCACGTCGATACAATACAACATAGAGTTATCACAGGCTCTTTACAATCATAACAGCACTTCACTGCTGGTACAGTTATTAAATTAAAGTGGGGCTAAATACTGTGCTTTCTCCAGAATAATCAAAATTCATTGAATACTTCAATAATGTGATTAATTGAATACTTCATTAATGTGAGAACAGCCCACACTGTCTCCTTAGTACCCAATGCACCCCAATTACAAGCCACAAAATAACATGCATGGCAATAACGGGACACTTGGGAATTGAAAGAGAATATCATGAGATGGAAATTACAAAAACACTGACTAATTGTCTACAAAATGCATGTCATTTACATGGCATAACAAATCCCTCCTCCATGGCCACTAAGTAGTTTTGAAATAAGGATGAGTGTTACGCAAACATTTTTAAAGAACATCTCAATTCACTATAATCCACATCTGAGACTATCATTCCTTGCTTGATACCTCACTGACCATTGTAGTCTTCAGGCACTGGAGCTTGAATAAGAGCCAGTCTTATAGAAGTGATAGGGAAGTAAAGAATTGAAATGTGTTTGAAGCGCTCACATGGACCTAAAAAAAGCACTTTTAATATTTGTTTGAGTTTGGAAGGCAATTACTGCTCCTACCTTTCAAGCATTTAATTAGATTGTAGCCGTCCCTTGATCTGAGAAAAAAAGGTTCTTAAGCAACATGTCATAAATTTGGATTAAAATCCCTGGAAAAAGTGATTACCAGGATGACATGAGCTACATTTACATCATGAATCATAACTTCAGCAACATGAATTGAGTATTTAAAAACACTAATTTGCTTTTGATTTGACAGTTATCAATTGGCAGACATCAATTAAGATAAAATGTCAGATGCAGGAATTTGTTAGCCTGACATTTTGAAGTTTCTCCAGTCAAATCTCAGTCAGTGAGACAACGAAGAAATTCACAACACAAAACCGATAATGTCCCACAAAACACTAAAATTACAACAAATAGATCTAGTATATTGCTCCTTTAAAATGTATAATGACTGGCTGTAATACCTTTAAAGGGAATATTTTAGCATGACATACATAGTGGATCTTCATGGTTTCTGGACAAAATTAACAAGCAATGTATGAATATACCGCCTTGTAAGTGAGAAATTGTTTACATAGTAGAGAATTCTCTCCTCAGCAATGGCAGTGGAACAGAAAGCTGATGTGTGGAATAGCCGGGGTTGTTACAAGGGTGTTGATAGACAACAGAAAGTCCAATAATTTATCTATAAGACAAAGGTTACTGGTTCAGAGACAATAACTTTAGCCTAGAAACCACCCCTCTAACCTTCCTCTGTTGCACATTTCTCTTTCTCCTGAGCCGACCCAGCTAAAGGCCCTTGTCATGTGCAGTGGCCAAGGGGAGATAGGAGGTAACTTAGTTGAATAGAAGGCTCAGGGTCAGGGTGAGAGGAACTGACAGCCTACTTATTGCGGCATGGACCTAAGTTGTCTGTGACTAAAAGCTGGCCTCCCTGTGACCAGGGGACATTCCCAGCCCTCTCTGCAGTACCTTCCCTGCACTGAGAAAATATTCTTACTCACATGAGTCTAGATCAAAACTAAAACAATACTCATTTTGGCGACATTGCCTGAGTCTGGCTCTAGACTTATGTGAGTAAGAATATTTATCAGTGTGGATGTTACTTGTTCATAGAGCCTCACTATTAAAATTTATTTAAAGTTGTGCATCAGCTCTCTTCTTTTTTCCATCCAGTATTTATTTTCCCCATCTGCCTTCCATACCGCATTTCTTTGTTTCTCATATGCCTTCACTGTTGCAGGAATCATCTTCAAATACTTGTTTCCCCCCAGGCTGTGTTTTCATTGTCATCCATCACATCATCAGTGTTCATTGAAATTGATATTTCATTTTCGTATATATTGAGGCCCATATTCAAACATTTCTTTTTAACTAGTCTGTGTATCTGGTGCACACACAGTATAAAACAAATCCCTAAAAACTGTTAATCACTGGCAATTGTGGGTGCCTGTGAATCACTGTAAAAATACAGTAAATTCCAGCTGAAAACAAACAAACATGGAGAATCCCTGTACAGTGAATGGCGATTCTAAGTAGGGTTTCAACGATAATTCACTATGGTAATTAATAGCTTCTTTACTATGATTTAGGCTTAGTGATGTAAACTCTTATATATACTTGTATCACTCTGCAGTATAGATCATAGCACTCCTTGGTCTACTGATTATGGAACGGTATGGGTGTATGTACATAAATGTCAGTGGGAATCGTGTTCCAAATTGACATTTTGAAATACTTGGTATGGGTCCACTATGGGATTATATTTCTAAGTCTATAAGGCTACATGTCTATGAAAAGGCATTGTGTATCATTGACGAAGCTCATCCTACTCATTTTCAATAATAATGATTGCATATTATCAGATAATTGACATAGAAATCTTCTCTCTATGGGCATAGTGTGCGATCTAGTGACATCCAAAGAAACTACACTTTAAAGGGGTTCACTGTAAACCTAGATGTTTTTATAAATCAACACTGTTATTTTAGGGGATTCTTTCCATTATCTGGTAATGGCAAAGTCATTGCTGCCTAACTGAAGCACGAAACCGGCAGTTCCCACTTCTTCCACCACCTCTCCTTGCGCCACTGGCTTTTGGCTAAAAGGACAATCACAGCCCGGCACTCCATTTGCCTCCTTCTCCCCCCACCGGTGGCGCCAAATCTTGTTTTTCCTGCAGTCTGCGTCCCGCGCTGGTGAAATGAGGTTGGAAAATTTACCCACCCTCCTACGCCCTTCATTTGTTACCTTTTTCAAGGGAGGGAAATGAACAGTGACAATCGTTATCTAACTTGCTTGATTGTTATGCTGCTTGTGTTTTCATGTTTATTTCCTACCACATGTATTGTCATTACACTGCTATGTTTTTGACACCTGGTGTTTGTGTATCTGGGCTTGTTAGCCTGGTTCATCAAAAATACCTGTTTTTGTCCCCACAGCCCCTGGCTTGGGTGAGCCATATTAATTTCTTTTGTGTTGGGGTTAATTAACGGCACTGTCTGCTGTCGAAGTCTATAGGTTTGACATGTTTATTCACCGTTATCACTGGTTGAGCTAATGTGTTCATGTTATAAATTAATAAACATGTTGAATTTATTAAAGTTCAGCCTTTCATTTTCTCAATTACAGTGTTTCACCGTAAACTTTTATTGGGGTTCCATACTAGATTTAGGGAATCATTTTAACAGTGCATGTGTAAGAGGAAGGGACGGGAGAGCTATGATCGGGAGGGTCTGGCAGCAGAAAATGATAGGATAGAGGAACCTAGCGGTAGGGGACATGCTGAAGTGATGCGCTGGTATTTTCATTATATGCTTCCTTTGGGGTATACATATACCTCAGTGTGTCCTAGATAGCCAAGGACATCTTATGTGATTTAGTGTCCTAAGCCTTTCACAACTTGTACCTTTGGGGATGTCCTTCATACTACACTGGACAGCGCAAACCATAAATTCATAATGATATCTTCAGTGTATAAGTAGAAATGGACCCTGAGAAGTAGGCTGGGCTTGGTAGAGTGAAGATATTGTTGGAGAAAGGCATCATATAATCAATAGATATATACAATACCTCGAATAGAAGTAACAAACATACATTCAGACCCGCAATCTTTTAGCCCTCTGTCTTTAAAAGCTGCATAGTGCTGTGAGACATATGCACGGGAAGCAGACCCCAAACCAGCGGACTATAGATGATTGCCTCAAGAATGGGTTAAACTCATCTGAGTAAGAACTACATATTATACCAAACTGTTGAAAGCTCAAATGTGATATTGAAGTATGACTATACCTATAATCTTTCTGTGACACCCATCCCTTGATGTCACCTGTTATTCCAGCCATCTGGACACCCTTTTCTAGTTGATGTATTTCTATACAACTGATAGAAATGGTATTTTCATTTTTATCTTCATAGATAAAAATCTATTTATGGAGACAAATGTTGTACCTTCCAGAAAATTGACATGCAACTTTTCATAAAGTGGTCTATAGTGTTTACCATTACCATGCGACCGAGTGGTAAGAATCATAACTGGTATATTTAAGGCCCTATGGTTCAGTTCACATCCTACACATATAGCCCTAGGTTCTCCTTTCACTCCTAGTTCACCTCTACTACATAAGGACAATGAAGAAAAACAGACTGTGTAGTTCCCCTTCACTAGCTGTGACATAAAGATGGATCCCATCATCAGCACAGCTTGCATTAAAGACACAGATCTATAAGGAAGTGCTCCCATATTGACTCAACACCTAATGGAATACATTGCACATAATACATAGCATTTCTGAATGTGATAGTGAACATAAAGAGTCTGCATAAGACGAATGACTGTGGAAAGAAGGGGAACAAGATCAATTTAAATGTCTTTCAGGAAATTCTTTCAGAGGACTAGTGATAATTTCCCAACCATTGCTTTCTGCAGTGTCTTGAAGTCTTCTCAGCCAATAATTGCTTTGTGTAGTGGAGGAATGAAAAAAAGAAAGTCTGAATTAGGTGGGGGGCCTAACAATGGAATTGAAAAGTCATTGATATCATGTTTCTAATTTACAAAGGTTAATACATTGCAGATTTTCACAAATGTCGACAAGGAATTCAAAATCAAATCTGCTCACTGAAAGTTTTACATTGGTGGCCGTAGGTCAACTTCCAAACCCCACAAGGACAACCAACTTAACAACCAAAACTCAACTTCCGCCAAACCAAGATCTTGCTTGAATCTAACTTGAATGGGGACTTGTCTGAAAAAAAGGGTCATGACATTGTCTGCTATTGTGTTCTATAGATGGCTCTCACTACCTGACACCCCGATGACTGGCATCAGAAGAACCCTTAAAGACTGATTTATATAACGCCCAGACTCTCACGAAGCAAGCAGAGGGCAGTAGCATGAGTCATTCTGCAAACCACAGACACTATAGTGGTGTATGGAAAGGGGTAAGCCAATCACCATAGTGCCTGGGAATTGCTACTGTACATTCACATTTACCCCATACCTCTAGTGTCTACCCAACACATATTTGAATTCCTAATATTGTGCTTACTACATCGGTTTTAGAGAACAGGCATAGTGCATGAATGTAATCATGTTCTGATGTTCACTCTGGCTGCATTCTTGCATCATGATTATGAATGGGTATACTGAATTTTACGGTATAGCGTAAAGCGTAAAGCAGAAGTGTCAGTGTGGAATTTGTAAACTTCTAATGAGCATAGATCTCTCTGAGGTCTATGTCAATAATTAACTGCATCATCTGTCTCAGGGGTCAGAGAAAACTCCAACTGACATCCCAACCCTATACGCCTGCCCACAGGAAATGAAGACAGATAGCTATCAAAAGGTTAAAAAGATATAAAAGTCCATTTAATACTCAGGAGCATGAGTAGGCCATGGAGTCCAATGGTCTTACTGAAGCTATATTTTCTGCTAAGTTTTTATGTGGAGCATGGTGACCATTAAGTCAAGTCATATCCTACTGTATGTTCCTAGCAGGTAGCACTATGTGATAAAAAAGCAGAATGGGCGTCCAAAAGATGTCTTATACAAAGTTTGCCTTCGACAAGCCAAACACCTAGCCTCCACTCTCACATCGCATCTCTAAGAAACAATCTGTTCATGGATTATCTGCATAATCAGTTTTGGGCATCTCGGGCAGATTCCCCATTTCCCACAGATGGGTGCAATATTGACGACCATAGTGATGGTACACAATTCACTGTGAATCACAACAAGAGAAATAAATAAAGATTATGGGTCATCCAGCATAAATCAAATCCCTTGGGCCATTCCCATTGATCCAATGAATAACAATATTGGAACCCTAGGTTCAGTGAACGCTATTGCTTGCATGATGACATGTCTTCCCAATATAGGCTAAATGATAGCCAATTCTGTGTGACAAACCATATTTGAGAACTTCCCCTTTCAAATGTCATACATCCATAAAAAGCCCCCACTGATGGTATAGCAGCAGTACTTACACACATTTCCTTGGTTACAAAAGCCTGTATTCCCCTATCTTAAGATATTGTCTTAAACTATGGTTTATTTCTGTCTATGCTCACTCCTGTAGCCCATTCATCAACAATAATCATATCTTGTAAGCTTTTGCTTCTAGGCATAAGCTACTGTGTATATCTCAGAATAGATCTATGGTCAAAATAATTTCAATGTATTTTAACTAATATATTATCTGCAGGCTGGTAGCTTCCATTACAGTAAAGTCAGATTATGACAACTTAACTGCATTATTTACATAAATAATAAAACAGATACATAATGATTTCAACTTGCAAACTGTGTGTAGCCTGGTCTTGGCACAACACAGACATCTGTTTCATGAATATCCTAAAGTTCTAGCCCCCATTCCATGCAGGGTATTTATGTGTCTGAACCTGTCAGTAGACTGAAATCTCAATCCTGCATGTAAAGCACTTTCAAATAAAAAAAAACAACTTAGAAAATAGAAAATAGTAACCCTGCCCCAACAGGCAGTTGGGGCAGGCTTACGCTTGTTCTTGCCGCCCTCAGGACATGCACTCACCATTTTTCACTGAATGTCCCGCTTTAATTTCTGTCTCCTCCAGGGCGGAACTGGCGCTTGTAGAAACAAACAATGGTCTGAGTTTTATTGCTTCTCCTTGGAGCACAGAAAAGGAATTGCATGGAATGTCCTGGGTTAGTGGGTGTCTTAGGGTAGTCTCAGGAGATTAAGGCTTTGGGGTGTAAGGGGGCTTGCTCTGATTGTTTGTATTGAAGAAGAGAGCAGGAAAATATATTTGGGTGTTTTACTCTAGCTAATATATAAATTGGACTATATGTGACAAACGTGGGAAAACGTAACAGGGAATTAGTGACATCTATGGCCACTAGGTGGCCCCACCAGTGCTGCACATGGTATAATATTATACATCGTCAGGGAACTTTCACTCACTTCTCCTTGTCAGATTTTGATGATCCATATACCAAAACGATCCATCCGACCTCTTAATTTCAATTGAAACATATATGGTTGAATGAGTCCATCGGATATTATCTTGGTCAACTGAATACTAAAATCAGATATGCATTTCTGAACTAAGAATGTTACCATTTCTGTCAACGTACACAGATAATAATATTAGTTTTATGCAAGATTACCTGATTATTTATGCTGTAAAAGCAGCATATGCCCATTTTTCAGGGTTTGTGATTGTCCAAAATATGTAAGGGAAGCTACAGAAAGTATTCTGATAGATAAAACACAATTACCCTCTTGTATTATTTGGTTGTGCCACCTTCCAGCTATGATTAGCACAAAATCCCGGTAATGTTACCTTTTCCCGTGTTGTGTCACATAAACTGTATTTACAGAAAAGACAACTGATTTTCTTCACATTGAGACTGTCTGTTGTTCTATAATGCACAAATGCCTCTGAGTGCATTATAGAATAACAGACAGTCAAGATGTCAAGAAAGAGTTGTCTATTGTCTTTATAAAACATTGAACATTACCTCAAAGCAGTTAAGCACCCAATCAAGATACATCTTGACAATCAATGGCCTTTGATTTGTATACAGCTACCGTGACCTTGCTCAGGCATGCACTGTAACCCTATAAGTATAATGCACTCAAGGTCACTTCTATATTGCAGCAGAGCACAGCTCACAGGATTATATATATCTATAACTGAATACCTTGCATAAGGGAACCATATGAGACAATGCACAACATAGAGTTATCACAGGCTTTTTACATTCATAACAGCGCTCCACTGCTGATACAGTAATTAAATTAAATTGGGCTTTCTTTTGAACAATCAAATTTATTTAAATCCTATATACTTTATTAATGTGAGAACACCGCACACTGTCTCCTTTTTGCACAATACCTCCAATTACAAACCACATTGAAAGAGAATGTGAGATGGAAATTACAAGCACACTGACTAATTGTCCACAAAATGCATGTCACTGACATGGCATAACAAAACCCTCCTTCATGGCCACTAAGTAGTATTGGAATAAGATAAGTGTTACACAAACGTTTTTTTAAAGAACATCTCAAGTTACTGATCCACATCTGAGACAATTATTCCTTGCTTGATTGCCCACTGACTACTGTAGTCTTCAGGCATTGGAGTTTGAATAAGGGCCAGTCCTGTAGAAGTGCTGGGGAATATAAGTATTGAGATGTGTTTAAAGCACTGACATGGACCTGAAATAAGAACTTTGTTTGTTTGAGAGTGGAAGGCAATTAGAGCTCCTACCATTTAAGCATTTATTTAAGTTGTAGCCGTCTCTTGATCCAAAAGACAGTTCTTAAGCAACACATCATATATTTGGAGTAAAATCCCTGGAGAAAATGATTACCAGGATGACATGAGCTGCATTTATATTGTAAGCTATAACTTCAGCAACATTAATTCAGAATTTCAAGGCACTAAGTTGCTTTTGATTCTGACAGTTATTAGTTATTACCTCAATTTTCAGACATCAATTAAGATGAAATATCAGACAAAGGAATTTCTTACCCTGACATTTCAAAGTTTCACAAATCCAAATTTCAGACAGTAAGATAACAAACAACACACAACACAAAACTGTGAATGTCCCAAAAAAAAGTACAACATATTTAGTATGCTGATTACCCTTATGATGATAAACATAACAAAAGTGTGTAATCATTACAGCAACAAAGATGCCCTCTTTAACAGAACAATGACAGTAAGTACATCAGAATCTTTTTCTTAGATGTAAAGTCTACCAAAATAACCTATCATCGAAACAAGCTGTTCTTTTCCTTTAAAAGGTTGTTACTGTCATAGACTAATATCTGTACAATGGGAAGAACCACCTCAGTGCTGATATTTATATTTTGTTCCTGAACAAATTTGTTTAAAAGTATAGAACTGTGGGAAGTGAGAGGTTGGTAACACAGGTGACAATTCTTCCCTCAGAAATATAGCAGTTGTACAGAAAGCTGATGTGTAGAACACATGGGGTTTATAAGTTTATAAGTAGGCTACACAATCCAATAACTTATCTATAAGACAAAGGTTACTGGTTGATACAGAATAACCTTACCATAGAACCCAACCCTCCAACCTTCCTCTGTTTTAGATTTCTCTTTTTGCCAATTCCTTTCTTGAGCCAACCCAACTAAAGGGCCTTGACGTGTGCAGTGGCCGAGGTGAGATAGGAGGTAACTTAGTTGAATAGGAGGGTCAGGGTAGGCGTAACAGGAACTGACAGCCTAATTATTGTGGTGTGGACCTAAGTTGTCTCTTACTAAAAGCTGGCCTGCCTTAGACATTCCCAGCCCTTTCTGCAGTCATTCCTTGGATGATGCCTGTCCATGGAGCCGCCACTATTAAAAATTGATTCAGGGTTATTCCACAGCTGAATCACAGCATGGCCTTTTGCCCCAACAGCAGCATGTCTTCTCATTTTCCAGTATCTATTATTATCATCTGCCTCGCCAATTATTTCTTGTTTCTCATCTTACTGCCTTCATTATTGCAGGAATCTAAATTAAAGATCCCTATCAGTTTATATCACTCCTGACATCATAGGGTGTAACACTAGCTACTAAAAATGATGATTACTTTTTTCATAATATAGGGCCATATCCAAACATTTTTCCTTAATCAGTCTATGTGTCTGGTGCCGATGTGTATAGGCTCAAAATATTCATCTACCTACCTGATATCTAATAATGTAGTTTGCCCATAATAAACGGCAGATACTCATTTGAGGCCTATTTGTGGTATGAGGGCCCCATAGGTTTTTCCAAAATGTGAAAGGTGACATAAGCATTGACTATGCTATCCCTTTCTACATTTAGTGCAAAATCTGATTAGGAACATAATTTATGACATTGTGTCCCAGGTTTGCCATAGACTAGTTCTAATCAGTTCTTAATACTTAATCAGGTATATCATTTGGGTGGATGAATGGAACGGGGGAAGTGCATAGAAGAGGGAGGGGAAAGCTATGATAGGGGATGTTTTGTGGCAGAGAACGATATGATTGGGGACTGTAGTGGGAGAGGACATGTTAAAGTGATGTATTGGTATTTTCACTACCTATTCCTATGCTGCCCTGGGGTATATGGATATATACACCTCAAGGTGTCTAGATAGCCAAGGGCAGCTGAGGTGATTTAGTGTCCTAAACCTTTCGCAGTATGTACCTGAGGGGGTTGTCTCTCATATTAGACTGGACTGCACAAACCATAACTCCAAAGTACCTCTTGAGTGTATGGGTAGAGATGGACCCTAAGAGGGTAGCCTGGCTTTTGCTAGAGTCAAGATTGTATGGGAGAAATGGTTTTGAAGGGCGCTTGTTTAAAGCTGACCCTCCCTCGTATATGTAAGTTTTTAGAAGGCAACAAAACCTAACCAAGTGAGGTATCACTTACAATTATCATGATATGATTTGACACATGCAAGAGAAGCAGGAACATATGACTTAGACCATTGGCGTCAGGACCTGGAATTGGATTTGAGAGAAATATTGGGTTAAATTTCATGATTTTTTATGGTTGATTCCCGAGGACGGGGTTATTCTTGGGAATGATAATGGCTTACATTGAAAGCCCAAATTCAATATTGAAGTATGATGATTTTCATCATCTTATTTGTGACATCCAAGCATTAATGTCACCTGCCATTCCAGCCCTAAGAACACCCTTAGCTAGCAAATGTATTTCTCTTCCACTAATGGAAGTGATTTTTTCCCAAATAACTTCATAGATGTAAACCAATTTTGGAGATGAAAACCCATTTTATATGCAATATCAGAAAATCTTAAGTGGTTAGCAGTACGGTATATGTGACTGAGTGTTAAGCATCATAACTGGTATATAAGGCTCTAAGGTTCCGTTTACATCTTACAAAGTTACACATGTACCCCTAGGTTCTCCTCTCACTCATAGTTCACCTCAACTACATGAGGATAATGATGAAATAGCAGACAGTGTCGTCCCCCTTCACCACCTCTGAAATAAAGAAGGACCCCTCCATCAGCACAGCCTGCGTCCAAGGACCCAGATAAGGAGGTGCTCCTATATCAACTCAATCCCTAATGTAATACATCACACATAATGCATTGTGAGGGATTTGGGTTCTCAGATGAAATGCCCAAGGCCTTGTAAGGTAGCCAGGTCTATAAATGAAATGCTGGAGACATTGGTAAGTAATAGTTTTCCTCCATTTGGAGCTTTTTGTCCTGTCACATCTCATCTAATAGCCATATAAAGGAATTATATCATAATATAGTGAAATCCATTTCTGAATATGATAGCAAACTTAAAGTGTCTCTGCGACAGACAATTAAATGAGTGAAAAGAAGGGACACACAATCAATTCAAATTGTTTTCAGGAAAATCTCTCAGAGGACTAGTGATGATTTCCAAACTATTGCTCCGAAACACAAATCTTGAAGCCATTTCAGCGAATACTGGTTTTGTGTAGTGCAGGAAAATAATACATGATTCCAGGAACTTCTGTTCAAATGCAAAAAAAGAAAGTCCTAATGAGGTTGGGGGCCTCACAAAGGAATTGAAAAAGTCAGAGATATCATGTTTCTAATTGACAAAGGTTGGACTATTTTAGCAAATGTCAACATGCAATTGAAAATCAAATCTTTTCACTGAAGGTACAAACTATAACTCAACTTCAACAATACACAACATTTAGAGGCTTATATGAAAAGAGATTGTTGTTTAAGCATGAGGGTTGTACAGTGCTTGGTAACTCCCATCAGCAGCTATGCGCTGCTGGATTGGTAGTTTGTGTAACCGCTGATGACAAACCTGGCTCATGATATTGTCTGCTATTGCGTTCCATAGATGTCTCTCACTACCTCACGCCCTGACGGCTGGCATGGGAAGGAGGCATGAAGACTCATATAACACCCAGACTCTCACAAAGCAAGCAGCAGGCAGTGGCATGAGTATACATGTCTGTAGACCCCTGAGACTATAGTGGTGTATGGAAATAGAAGTTAAGGGGAATGCCAATCACCATAGTGCCTGGGAATTGCTACTGTAACATTCACAATTACCTCATACCTCTTGTGTCCAACACCTATAGCACAAGTTATGCAATAATATGTTGTTTCACTCACAGCTCCTTTTATATTGCATAATTCTTTCTTCTCCCTCCTTTGTCTCCACTCTCCGATTCTTTTCCTTTCTTTCCCCCTCCACATTTGTGTCTGTTATGAGGTGCCTATTTCCAATTTGCATAAAATTCCTGAAACAATGGGTGTCAACAGTTGTCAAAGTTAGGCCTATCATGGCGGCAGTTATGGTAGATAATAGTTGTAAAGGGCTATTCAAACATGTGGAATTCGCTTGATATTGTGCAGACATCACCAGTCTCAGTGCGGTCAAAGTCATACTATAGCAATATACTGTCTTAGATGCGAATTGGAGGGAATTCATGGAAATGAAAGACTTTACCTAATAAGCAAAAGAAAAAAAAGAAGAAAAACCCCACTCCTGTAACTGCTTTGGGATGTTTGGTAAGATACACAAATCTGTTCCATGGATATCTCAGAGAATTGTCCCACAGTCTGCCATGCTTATTTATGTGTCTGAGCTTGTGAGTAAACTGAAATCTCAACCCTGCATGTAAAACACCTTTAAACGAAAAAGAACTAAGAATGCAGAGAAGGAAACTTAAAGCCCTAGAGACCCTTAGCTCGAGCCGTGGTTATGGGTTGGACTTGAGGGATGTTCATGAATAAATAACACTAGTTACTGGCAGTTGGGGCAGCCAGGGCATTGCTCGTTATTGTTGCCATCCGGGTGATGCACTTGCAATCTTTCACCGACTGTCCCGCTTCCCTTTCTCTGTCTCCTTCAGGATGGAACTGGCACCTCTAGTAGCAGACAATGGTAGGAGTTTTATTGCTGCTCCCTGGAGCACAGGATAGGAATGGTATGGACTGTGCTGGATTAGTGGGTGTTTCGGGTTTAAAAGTAGTATGTAGTATTATGGCCAGGTCTGAGGAATTAAGACCTTTAAGGCCCACCAAACTGTGATGATTATAGTGCTGTTTATTCGGAGTGTCATTGATATTCAATTTATTTCTATCCTCAGTGTACTGCAATATCCCAATTATTTTTTTATATTCTAATGCAGTTGTCTGATGTTTAAAGGCACAATATCTGCACTTTCAGGGGAAGGAATATTGTATCACCATGCTTTTATTATTGATAGGATAATTGATACTCTATTAATGGCGATGTATCTATTTGGTATTGCTGACATTCATATCTTTTAAAGGAAAAGACCAGCGTGGTTACAAATGATGCCATACTCCACGTCCTACAGCCAACTACGACCATTCTAATTAAGCTAGGGAAAACAATTCCATGGAGGCCGCCATTTTTGCTACCTATACTGGGTATTTTGACGTCACAATTGACCTAATAGTAGGTGTAATTAGACAACCAATCACTCAACAGTGCAGGGGTATTTAAGTATATCTAGACCAATCATGATAGGTCGCTAGTGGCTGTTACAGGCTTACATGAAATGAACAAAATGGGTAATTATATTGTCTTGACTACTGAATGACTGGGCAGGTGTGTGTGTGGTACTGAAACCAACTGGTCAACGGTGACGTTATCCACTGTATCAAGATGGCAGTCCCAGTGAGGTTTACTCTCTGATTTTCTTTATGATTGTATAAGTGTGCAGTACCTATTCAAGGTGTGTCTTTGTTTTTTTTGTAAAGGTTGTTGGAAAGGTTTTTCGGCTTATTTGTTAGCAATAGTTCAAATATGATTCATATGATGGATTCACACCAGAGTAAGGATTCCCTGGCATTTCTCTTTAACAGAGTTGGACGGAATAGGTCTGCACCCTATGATACGCTACCACTAAATGTCAGATTTTGACTTGAGCATCCACTGTAGTAACTAAGGTGATTAGGCTCTGGACCAATCAGGGAGCAGCAGCCTCTTTCTGGTACCATGAGTGTTCAAAATTAAGTCAAGTGTCTTTCCTAATATGGGACTGACATGTAATTAGGTCAAGTCACTGAACAAAGGTTGTCATGGTTAATTAGTGGATCTAGACAGATATTATGAATTGTACCCTGGAGTGGGGGATTTGGTTGTGGTTTCAAACTGAATGTCTCATCAGGCGTGATTATTAGAGTAGAAAATTTTAAATGTGGCTCCACGAAGCATTTCTCTTTAACGAGGTAGTTCCAGTGTGGTTGGTTGGGCAAATTTTTACTAATCTGAAATTGTCTATAGATATGCTATATTTATAAAATGATCAGAGGAATGGTTTATATTTGCCCAACCAATGCTAGTGGAACAACTCCTTTATAAATAGTCATTGTTTAGGTTTGTCCTGACTTCAGGGAGACATTATAAGCTGCAGCAAGGCCCTATCCTAATATATAAAGCATGCCTCTATGTGAAGAAATTCAGGACAATGGGAGAAGAGGAGGTTTTTGTTTTACTTATTAATATAGCCAGTGGAATATGGCATCTAGAGATTAGAATACAATGGAATTCTACTATGTGAATAAATAATTATGTGGATAAGGGCTACCAGAATTACGAGATAATATAATAATAAGGAAAATCTCGTATCCTGCCTGCATACTGTGTTGGAATGGCAACACTAATTGAATTTTAATTCAAAACCTACACACTTCCCATATTTTAGCATATTTATACTTCATTCTGAACAACCAACTTTAAGTGAATTCTAGTTAGTCAATATGAGATGACCTAATATCAATCCTAAACAGAATATCAGATGATAATCAAAAGGACATGGAATAATTACCCGGAAAATGTCTTGCATTTACATGCAATAACAAACCCCTCCACCGTGGCCACAACGCAGTATTGAAATGAGGATGAATGTTACAGAGTCCTAATTATGCAATTTTTCAAGTTGCTGATCCGTGTCTGAGGCAATTAATCAGAGGTTCATGTCTCAAGCAATTCCTCATACCAGCAATATTCTCTACTAGAAATGCAGCCTAGTGGGTGTGATGGGTACTTTGAATTTATGTCAGTGTGCTCGTGCCATACACTGAAAACCTGAAAGATCCGAAACGAGTCAGTGGTGAAGACCTTAAGTCCTCAGGCTGACAATACCTAAAACAACTGCTTTAGGTCATCGTCCTGACGACTTTAGGTCGTCATCCTGACGACTTTAGGTCATCAGTGTGATGACTTTGTATTGCCAGTATTGTCATTTGGATGACTTAGTTTGTCAGGATGTTTTAGGATGTGACTAGTTTCGGATCTTCCAGGTTTTTAGTGCATATCAGTCAGGGTATAGAGGTATAGAGATGCATGTCTGAAGCTAGCACTGGCAGTGGACCTCTTTTTAATGAGTGCAGGATGTAATTTTAGCTCAAAACATGTTCCTCTTGTTCCTCCAAAAAGCTTTCCTCAGCATGTCGTATTCCTTGACCAGGACCCTAGAAGAAACAAACTGTTAGGCACACACATTCATAAATTGTAATTTCAGCAACTTTAATCAAAAACCTGAAAGCACTAATAATATCTTTTTAATTTGACAGTAATTAGGTATCACATGGATTTGCAGACATAAAATAAGAGAAAATGCCACACAAATCTCCAACAAATCTCCTACAATAAGACAAACAAGAACACACAACACAAACTAATGCCCCACAAAACACTGCAATTACAGCATAATTAGCATACCCATCACCCTAATGATTATGACCACAACAAAAAAGTGCAATTATCTTGATGTGTGGCAATTGCATTGGTCCACTTCAACAAGAGAACATCAACAGACGTAACAATGAATAAATGTAATGTGTGGTCCTTAAATGGGAATAAAATTGCCGAACCATGAGGTTGGATTTTTTTAAAATGACCAAGGATTCTACCGCTGAGCTGACCATTGTACACCTAAAACTGTTTACATTAATTCCTTTATCAAAGGAAAAAACAACCCTATTACCAAGATGACTTATTTTGCTAGTATTTTCATTCAAAAGAAGGAGGGAGACTGCGCTGATGCAGAGTATGATGTCACAAAGCAGCCCACTATTGACTGCGAAGTACTCGGCATGAACACGGGGCGGAAGCTCACCGTGATGCATCGTTTCGTGATCGGAAACTGGCTCAGGACCCCTCCTAGGGTCCTGGGGAGGGGTGGGGTGTCTGCCTGTCTACAAATGAATGGTGCTTAAAAGTGCTGCTTCCAGAATTCCTTTTATTATTAGTACTAAATAGCCCCACTGGATTACCAGGTCCTGCATGATATAAGGTTGTTATACACTTTACTTCTACCATAGAAAAATAGTTTATAACAACGTCCATGCTCAAACAAGGCAGCACCTTATGCATCTGGTCCTGTGTGATGTGATACTCTACATCAGAGGGGTCTCCCTCCAGCCCTTACAAAAGCAGATGTGTAAAAATCATACTTAGTTTCTTTTATTCAGTGAAAATACTACCGAATCAAGTCATCATGAAAATAGTGTTGTCCTTCCCTCTAAGGGTTTTCATCAGGGCAGAGCAGTCCATACTACTATTCACTATTACTATGTTCACTCTTACTCTTCCATCATATTAAATGCACAACCTATGAGAAAAGTATGTGATAATTATTTTACTGATGATGTTTTGCATAGGTTGGCCATTTATCAGCCATTTAAACTATGTTTGAATTTATAGTAGTTGGCAGTAGGAACCATAAGCTCCAAACCTAATAAAACTCAAATGCTTTCATATATTAACCCATATCAAAAGCCATTTGCCAAAAATCAACTTTGATCCCTCGTAAATATTACCCTGGGTGAATTTTCAGCCTCAGTCATAGGACACTGAAATGAATTTCTTTTCCTGGAATTAATGCACATAAACACTAATTCCATGGAAGGTTAATAAATTTATGCAGTCAGAAAGCATTTCTACCACCCGTCAATTGATTCTGCCAATGGTACTGTGTTTAAATCAATGCAAAAATGGTTTGCGTCTCAATATTGAATGGACCTCTGCTGTTTTTAACAAAGATTCTATTACCAGAACCTCCCTCTGTGTTTTTTTAGTGCAGAAGGGTGTTAGTCCTATGGAAGAAGTATATATATAGTTTTGCCTCACCAGCAGCAGTCTCTCTCTTTTTTTGTGTGGGACACAAGTGGTCAACACAAGAGCACTTGAAAAAGTGAGTGACAAAATTAGGTATGTCACAGTGCAGCACACACTATTTTTAAGCAAGGCAGGAGCCTTTTCAGACTTACATTGTGAGTGAAAGTTGAATCCTGAAGCAGAGCGTACCTTCTTTTGAAAAGAGGGCACTTACTCCAAGCTGTATTTAGCATACGGGCAACACCCTCCAGAAATATTTTTACAGATCATGGACAGGCAGAATACTGGTACATCATACAATTAAAACACACTGTAAGAGATTAATAGGAGACATATATGGGTCAATCCACTGAAAGTGGGCACTTGTCCATGGTAGAGGGTCATTTTTAAAAACTAAGAATTAGATCATGAAACTTAATTTCATTGATAGCCCTATATCTTGGCTCTTAGGAAAGGTTCATTCAAGTCACTAACTCCCAAGCGGTCAGTTTTTATTGCAAATATTCAAAATTATGAAAATGTAATGGGCGTGAGCAAAATGAATTCTTCTCTACATCACAGACATATTTGTCAGAACTACATGATTTTCAGTTAGGATATTTGACAAAAGGTCCCAAAGACACACTATGAAGAAAATAGGAAAAAAGATGGATATTTACAATACATAAGGAAATAATATGAATGTAATGGGCGTGAGCGTAATGGGCGTGAGCGAAACAACTTTCCCAGGCTTCAGACAGCAACTCAGCAATATAACCTCACCCAGAATTAATCTAGGCAATAAAAATAATCTAAGAATACTTATAGGATGCATTTAGAATGCATCAAGCCTGCCAACATGCTTGCAGTGCATTTTACTCACGCCCATTACGCTCACGCCCATTACGGTCACGCCCATTACATGTGTCAGTAAACCCCTCTTTTTGGCATAACCAAGGCATGTAGAGACTCCAGTCTTATTTTAAAATGACTTATTAACAATAGATCTTCAAGTTAGGCTGGTTGAAAGAAAGAACACTTTGATAGTATTTGTCCTGGATGCAGAAATTTGAATGTAATGGGCGTGAGCAAAATGGACTTGAAAATACTTGAATATGTACTGCACAGTCATGCCTGCAAGTAGACCCTAAGTTTCTGTACCAGAAAATCCCCTATGATGACCCTAATCTTGGTGGGAAATAAGAAGATTGAGGGTAGTGTTTTAGTAGGCCTACCAGTGTACTTTCATTTTGCTCACACCCATTACAGCACCTGTATTTGGTTATAGAAATGAAAAGGGGAAAAGGAATGCCAACCAGAGCACCTCCAAATAACATGAAAATGTTAGATACGACCCCCCACTAAGGAATAGATAAAATTATATTGGTCTGTTGCTGTTTGGCTTGATGGTATAGACCCTGGGATGAGGTGGAAATTGAATAAAAAGGCATTTTGTGGCCATTTTTGAACTTTGGGCCACCATATCTAAAAAAACAGAAGGCCAACATATGTAAACTTGCCCTTCTTTTGAAGCCCAAGGTGTTTTCTTTGAAATGAAACCAGAAATAAGAAGAATGGTTACTTACCTTTTATTTTACAGCCCCCTGTATCCAAAAACGACCAAAAAAGACCCAGGTGCCCACTTTCGGTGGATTGACCCATATAGCAAAATGCATGTATTATAATTGCATTAACTCATGAGAAATACACAACTATCTCAATGTTTTATTCACTGTAGCCTATATACCAAGCCCCTCTAATCCAAGGTAAAAACTCACTAAAGGAGGACTCACTGTGCCTGTACTTCTTTAGAAAGAGGAACAAGCGTTTAATCCTGTAAGGCCCACTGATTCATTAATACATCGTGCCCATCTGTTGTCATTAAGCATGAATGCAGCCCTGGCGAATAACCCCCAGGGCTGCATTTATACTTCATGCCGACCCTACGGGATTTATACACAAACTCTTAAAATTAATTAGTGCATTAATGCATCAGCGACCACTAAAAAGTTAATAAGGGATTTTGAATAACCCATTTGGAGAGGGTTTGGATGGTGTCTGTAATGGTGCGTCCCTTGTACTGCATTAAGAATTCCATTCTTTAGGTCATGAGGAAATGCTTTTAAGGTCTCAGGAGAATTCAGGAGGCCATTTCTTACACACAGCCCTTTGACTTAGAATCTTAATGCTATTCCTGTGGGAATTTGGAGGCTATGGTTGTATTATGTTTAGAAATGGCCCCTGTAAAGCTGCTTTGTGATTAGTGTTCAATGCTATTTCCCCAAATACCAGAGATTTAATGTTTGAAAGCCTTTCCCAAATGTCTTTTCCCCTGAACCTGACACCCTTTCTTCTCACAAATGTGCACTTTAAAGGTCTAGTATTGTATGCAGGCCCCTTGTTATTGTCACATTCCTGAAATTACCAAAATCAATTCTTTTTTAGAGGCTTAAGTAAACTCTTAACTACTAGCAATTAAGATTAGGTTTTGAGTGTGACGGCGAAAAACACAGACAGATAAAATGACACAGAAATCGACATTTTGAAGACTGTGGTTGGCCACAGACATTCACAGAAACATAAAAGTTACACATTCCTGCACATATTCTGTTGCCCTAAATGGCAAAAATCCGAGATCTGTCATTTCAACAAATATACATACAAGAGTCTACCGTAATCTCCCGCGTATAAGGTGCAGCCCGCATATAAGGCACACCCCCAACTAAGGGAGGCCTGTCCCACATATAAGGCGCACCCCTAAGGGCAGATTTTTGTTAATTTAGTACTGTTCTATAGTAAAAATACCCCCCCATAAGGCGCACCCCAAACTCAAGGCAATGTCCCTCCCACGTATAAGACTCAGCAGCATTTTGTTTGATGCCATACTCCACGTCCTACAGCCAACTACGACCATTCTAATTAAGCTAGGGAAAACAATTCCATGGAGGCCGCCATTTTTGCTACCTATACTGGGTATTTTGACGTCACAATTGACCTAATAGTAGGTGTAATTAGACAACCAATCACTCAACAGTGCAGGGGTATTTAAGTATATCTAGACCAATCATGATAGGTCACTAGTGGCTGTTACAGGCTTACATGAAATGAACAAAATGGGTAATTATATTGTCTTGACTACTGAATGACTGGGCAGGTGTGTGTGTGGTACTGAAACCAACTGGTCAACGGTGACGTTATCCACTGTATCAAGATGGCAGTCCCAGTGAGGTTTACTCTCTGATTTTCTTTATGATTGTATAAGTGTGCAGTACCTATTCAAGGTGTGTCTTTGTTTTTTTTGTAAAGGTTGTTGGAAAGGTTTTTCGGCTTATTTGTTAGCAATAGTTCAAATATGATTCATATGATGGATTCACACCAGAGTAAGGATTCCCTGGCATTTCTCTTTAACAGAGTTGGACGGAATAGGTCTGCACCCTATGATACGCTACCACTAAATGTCAGATTTTGACTTGAGCATCCACTGTAGTAACTAAGGTGATTAGGCTCTGGACCAATCAGGGAGCAGCAGCCTCTTTCTGGTACCATGAGTGTTCAAAATTAAGTCAAGTGTCTTTCCTAATATGGGACTGACATGTAATTAGGTCAAGTCACTGAACAAAGGTTGTCATGGTTAATTAGTGGATCTAGACAGATATTATGAATTGTACCCTGGAGTGGGGGATTTGGTTGTGGTTTCAAACTGAATGTCTCATCAGGCGTGATTATTAGAGTAGAAAATTTTAAATGTGGCTCCACGAAGCATTTCTCTTTAACGAGGTAGTTCCAGTGTGGTTGGTTGGGCAAATTTTTACTAATCTGAAATTGTCTATAGATATGCTATATTTATAAAATGATCAGAGGAATGGTTTATATTTGCCCAACCAATGCTAGTGGAACAACTCCTTTATAAATAGTCATTGTTTAGGTTTGTCCTGACTTCAGGGAGACATTATAAGCTGCAGCAAGGCCCTATCCTAATATATAAAGCATGCCTCTATGTGAAGAAATTCAGGACAATGGGAGAAGAGGAGGTTTTTGTTTTACTTATTAATATAGCCAGTGGAATATGGCATCTAGAGATTAGAATACAATGGAATTCTACTATGTGAATAAATAATTATGTGGATAAGGGCTACCAGAATTACGAGATAATATAATAATAAGGAAAATCTCGTATCCTGCCTGCATACTGTGTTGGAATGGCAACACTAATTGAATTTTAATTCAAAACCTACACACTTCCCATATTTTAGCATATTTATACTTCATTCTGAACAACCAACTTTAAGTGAATTCTAGTTAGTCAATATGAGATGACCTAATATCAATCCTAAACAGAATATCAGATGATAATCAAAAGGACATGGAATAATTACCCGGAAAATGTCTTGCATTTACATGCAATAACAAACCCCTCCACCGTGGCCACAACGCAGTATTGAAATGAGGATGAATGTTACAGAGTCCTAATTATGCAATTTTTCAAGTTGCTGATCCGTGTCTGAGGCAATTAATCAGAGGTTCATGTCTCAAGCAATTCCTCATACCAGCAATATTCTCTACTAGAAATGCAGCCTAGTGGGTGTGATGGGTACTTTGAATTTATGTCAGTGTGCTCGTGCCATACACTGAAAACCTGAAAGATCCGAAACGAGTCAGTGGTGAAGACCTTAAGTCCTCAGGCTGACAATACCTAAAACAACTGCTTTAGGTCATCGTCCTGACGACTTTAGGTCGTCATCCTGACGACTTTAGGTCATCAGTGTGATGACTTTGTATTGCCAGTATTGTCATTTGGATGACTTAGTTTGTCAGGATGTTTTAGGATGTGACTAGTTTCGGATCTTCCAGGTTTTTAGTGCATATCAGTCAGGGTATAGAGGTATAGAGATGCATGTCTGAAGCTAGCACTGGCAGTGGACCTCTTTTTAATGAGTGCAGGATGTAATTTTAGCTCAAAACATGCTTTCCTCAGCATGTCGTATTCCTTGACCAGGACCCTAGAAGAAACAAACTGTTAGGCACACACATTCATAAATTGTAATTTCAGCAACTTTAATCAAAAACCTGAAAGCACTAATAATATCTTTTTAATTTGACAGTAATTAGGTATCACATGGATTTGCAGACATAAAATAAGAGAAAATGCCACACAAATCTCCAACAAATCTCCTACAATAAGACAAACAAGAACACACAACACAAACTAATGCCCCACAAAACACTGCAATTACAGCATAATTAGCATACCCATCACCCTAATGATTATGACCACAACAAAAAAGTGCAATTATCTTGATGTGTGGCAATTGCATTGGTCCACTTCAACAAGAGAACATCAACAGACGTAACAATGAATAAATGTAATGTGTGGTCCTTAAATGGGAATAAAATTGCCGAACCATGAGGTTGGATTTTTTTAAAATGACCAAGGATTCTACCGCTGAGCTGACCATTGTACACCTAAAACTGTTTACATTAATTCCTTTATCAAAGGAAAAAACAACCCTATTACCAAGATGACTTATTTTGCTAGTATTTTCATTCAAAAGAAGGAGGGAGACTGCGCTGATGCAGAGTATGATGTCACAAAGCAGCCCACTATTGACTGCGAAGTACTCGGCATGAACACGGGGCGGAAGCTCACCGTGATGCATCGTTTCGTGATCGGAAACTGGCTCAGGACCCCTCCTAGGGTCCTGGGGAGGGGTGGGGTGTCTGCCTGTCTACAAATGAATGGTGCTTAAAAGTGCTGCTTCCAGAATTCCTTTTATTATTAGTACTAAATAGCCCCACTGGATTACCAGGTCCTGCATGATATAAGGTTGTTATACACTTTACTTCTACCATAGAAAAATAGTTTATAACAACGTCCATGCTCAAACAAGGCAGCACCTTATGCATCTGGTCCTGTGTGATGTGATACTCTACATCAGAGGGGTCTCCCTCCAGCCCTTACAAAAGCAGATGTGTAAAAATCATACTTAGTTTCTTTTATTCAGTGAAAATACTACCGAATCAAGTCATCATGAAAATAGTGTTGTCCTTCCCTCTAAGGGTTTTCATCAGGGCAGAGCAGTCCATACTACTATTCACTATTACTATGTTCACTCTTACTCTTCCATCATATTAAATGCACAACCTATGAGAAAAGTATGTGATAATTATTTTACTGATGATGTTTTGCATAGGTTGGCCATTTATCAGCCATTTAAACTATGTTTGAATTTATAGTAGTTGGCAGTAGGAACCATAAGCTCCAAACCTAATAAAACTCAAATGCTTTCATATATTAACCCATATCAAAAGCCATTTGCCAAAAATCAACTTTGATCCCTCGTAAATATTACCCTGGGTGAATTTTCAGCCTCAGTCATAGGACACTGAAATGAATTTCTTTTCCTGGAATTAATGCACATAAACACTAATTCCATGGAAGGTTAATAAATTTATGCAGTCAGAAAGCATTTCTACCACCCGTCAATTGATTCTGCCAATGGTACTGTGTTTAAATCAATGCAAAAATGGTTTGCGTCTCAATATTGAATGGACCTCTGCTGTTTTTAACAAAGATTCTATTACCAGAACCTCCCTCTGTGTTTTTTTAGTGCAGAAGGGTGTTAGTCCTATGGAAGAAGTATATATATAGTTTTGCCTCACCAGCAGCAGTCTCTCTCTTTTTTTGTGTGGGACACAAGTGGTCAACACAAGAGCACTTGAAAAAGTGAGTGACAAAATTAGGTATGTCACAGTGCAGCACACACTATTTTTAAGCAAGGCAGGAGCCTTTTCAGACTTACATTGTGAGTGAAAGTTGAATCCTGAAGCAGAGCGTACCTTCTTTTGAAAAGAGGGCACTTACTCCAAGCTGTATTTAGCATACGGGCAACACCCTCCAGAAATATTTTTACAGATCATGGACAGGCAGAATACTGGTACATCATACAATTAAAACACACTGTAAGAGATTAATAGGAGACATATATGGGTCAATCCACTGAAAGTGGGCACTTGTCCATGGTAGAGGGTCATTTTTAAAAACTAAGAATTAGATCATGAAACTTAATTTCATTGATAGCCCTATATCTTGGCTCTTAGGAAAGGTTCATTCAAGTCACTAACTCCCAAGCGGTCAGTTTTTATTGCAAATATTCAAAATTATGAAAATGTAATGGGCGTGAGCAAAATGAATTCTTCTCTACATCACAGACATATTTGTCAGAACTACATGATTTTCAGTTAGGATATTTGACAAAAGGTCCCAAAGACACACTATGAAGAAAATAGGAAAAAAGATGGATATTTACAATACATAAGGAAATAATATGAATGTAATGGGCGTGAGCGTAATGGGCGTGAGCGAAACAACTTTCCCAGGCTTCAGACAGCAACTCAGCAATATAACCTCACCCAGAATTAATCTAGGCAATAAAAATAATCTAAGAATACTTATAGGATGCATTTGGAATGCATCAAGCCTGCCAACATGCTTGCAGTGCATTTTACTCACGCCCATTACGCTCACGCCCATTACGGTCACGCCCATTACATGTGTCAGTAAACCCCTCTTTTTGGCATAACCAAGGCATGTAGAGACTCCAGTCTTATTTTAAAATGACTTATTAACAATAGATCTTCAAGTTAGGCTGGTTGAAAGAAAGAACACTTTGATAGTATTTGTCCTGGATGCAGAAATTTGAATGTAATGGGCGTGAGCAAAATGGACTTGAAAATACTTGAATATGTACTGCACAGTCATGCCTGCAAGTAGACCCTAAGTTTCTGTACCAGAAAATCCCCTATGATGACCCTAATCTTGGTGGGAAATAAGAAGATTGAGGGTAGTGTTTTAGTAGGCCTACCAGTGTACTTTCATTTTGCTCACACCCATTACAGCACCTGTATTTGGTTATAGAAATGAACAGGGGAAAAGGAATGCCAACCAGAGCACCTCCAAATAACATGAAAATGTTAGATACGACCCCCCACTAAGGAATAGATAAAATTATATTGGTCTGTTGCTGTTTGGCTTGATGGTATAGACCCTGGGATGAGGTGGAAATTGAATAAAAAGGCATTTTGTGGCCATTTTTGAACTTTGGGCCACCATATCTAAAAAAACAGAAGGCCAACATATGTAAACTTGCCCTTCTTTTGAAGCCCAAGGTGTTTTCTTTGAAATGAAACCAGAAATAAGAAGAATGGTTACTTACCTTTTATTTTACAGCCCCCTGTATCCAAAAACGACCAAAAAAGACCCAGGTGCCCACTTTCGGTGGATTGACCCATATAGCAAAATGCATGTATTATAATTGCATTAACTCATGAGAAATACACAACTATCTCAATGTTTTATTCACTGTAGCCTATATACCAAGCCCCTCTAATCCAAGGTAAAAACTCACTAAAGGAGGACTCACTGTGCCTGTACTTCTTTAGAAAGAGGAACAAGCGTTAAATCCTGTAAGGCCCACTGATTCATTAATACATCGTGCCCATCTGTTGTCATTAAGCATGAATGCAGCCCTGGCGAATAACCCCCAGGGCTGCATTTATACTTCATGCCGACCCTACGGGATTTATACACAAACTCTTAAAATTAATTAGTGCATTAATGCATCAGCGACCACTAAAAAGTTAATAAGGGATTTTGAATAACCCATTTGGAGAGGGTTTGGATGGTGTCTGTAATGGTGCGTCCCTTGTACTGCATTAAGAATTCCATTCTTTAGGTCATGAGGAAATGCTTTTAAGGTCTCAGGAGAATTCAGGAGGCCATTTCTTACACACAGCCCTTTGACTTAGAATCTTAATGCTATTCCTGTGGGAATTTGGAGGCTATGGTTGTATTATGTTTAGAAATGGCCCCTGTAAAGCTGCTTTGTGATTAGTGTTCAATGCTATTTCCCCAAATACCAGAGATTTAATGTTTGAAAGCCTTTCCCAAATGTCTTTTCCCCTGAACCTGACACCCTTTCTTCTCACAAATGTGCACTTTAAAGGTCTAGTATTGTATGCAGGCCCCTTGTTATTGTCACATTCCTGAAATTACCAAAATCAATTCTTTTTTAGAGGCTTAAGTAAACTCTTAACTACTAGCAATTAAGATTAGGTTTTGAGTGTGACGGCGAAAAACACAGACAGATAAAATGACACAGAAATCGACATTTTGAAGACTGTGGTTGGCCACAGACATTCACAGAAACATAAAAGTTACACATTCCTGCACATATTCTGTTGCCCTAAATGGCAAAAATCCGAGATCTGTCATTTCAACAAATATACATACAAGAGTCTACCGTAATCTCCCGCGTATAAGGTGCAGCCCGCATATAAGGCACACCCCCAACTAAGGGAGGCCTGTCCCACATATAAGGCGCACCCCTAAGGGCAGATTTTTGTTAATTTAGTACTGTTCTATAGTAAAAATACCCCCCCATAAGGCGCACCCCAAACTCAAGGCAATGTCCCTCCCACGTATAAGACTCAGCAGCATTTTGTTTGGCGTATAAGATGCGGGAGATTACGGTATATGCACTAGGCTAAAATGAACCACATTATTCATACTATATCATCTCTTTGTAACAGAAAGTGGCGGTGTTGTAGTCTTTTAGCGTGATCCATATCTAAGGTCAGCACCATAAATTAACTGCATTATCTGTCACAGGGGATTATAGAGAACCTCAACCGACAACTATTCACCGTGCACCTGCCTCCCGGAAAATAGGTAGATATTAAAATGGGTTTCCTTTGCATATACATGTATTCATCCAACTTTTCAGAAGACACCTACGAAATAATATTGTTCGTGCCTGTTACTCTAAATGTCCCTATTACATAATCCAAAGAGCAATAAAGCACAGTATGCTCGCAAAGATTTGTTGAGGCTGGGCTGATGCAGATCCAGTAGATTTCTTTCATCATGGTTTTTATTATGGGAAGTCATTTAACAGTGAATCATGTCGATACCTCCCATGGGCATAATACACAAACGTAACTATAATTAGATGCTCTGCAAGGCTACATTATTGTATTATTGCTGTTGCTGTTGCTATTGCTGCCACATCCCAGTAGTCTTAATGGGAAGTTATGGTGTGGAATCTCCTATAGTTTTTGGTGTGTGAAGATGTCTAAAGCTTCAATTAGCGTGCTCCCTCTGTGTGCAGCATCTTAGACAAACCGCACCATCTATCACAGGGGATCAGAGAAAACCCTAACTGACAAATTCACTCTATACACCTGCTCACAGGGAATGAAGATGGATAGGTTTATAAAGAGTGAATTCAAGACAGTAGGAGTACGAGTAGTTCATGGATTTCAATGGTCTTGATAACGTTTTTGATTGATGGCGGTAGAAAAAGAGTAAGTGATGGTAGGTAGGGTCCCTGTTGCATGCAGCACTGGGCGTTTAGGAGTAACTAGATGCTCCCACTTGATGTAGATCTCTTATATAAATGGTTTCATTTACCTGTTGCCAAGCTGAAAATTCATGATCATGCTCAGATAAGTTATTTGACATGATCAGAGTCAATAAATGAAAATATCATATTGCATGGCAGTCATCCCATGAGTCTCTGATATTGAAAAGTGTCTCTAAAATACATCACGTAAGATGAAATAAATAACCAGTTGCACATGATCACTAAGGATATTTAAATTATTTTACAATTTTATGCAAATATATCAAGAACAGCTTATAATAGTCACACACCTGGAGCCACAATTGGGATTTCAAATGTTTATCCAATTTCATATGTCTGCATGGTAATGGACTGGGCAATCAGGCATATGCCCACGCATGTGACTGGTGACATAGCTTAATCATAGACATTGTGACCCAGATTGTCCATACTAAATGTAGCTCAAGATGATGGCCTGCAATATGTTTAACACAGCTAAATCCAGCAATCTGCTGTTCAGATTTGTAGTGGCCTATCTGGGCCCTGTTTCAAAACCTCTAACAGTAGACATATTAGTCAAAGTGCACTCCTGTTGCATCACACTGGGTACCGTATAGAAAGCAGGATTGGAACCAGCAATTGGTCCTAGATACATGTTATCTACAAGCGAGCCAGACACCTGGGTACCATAGTTACATTGCATCCCCATAGGCCTCTAGAAAATAAAACTCATTTTATCTTCTTTAGATGTTTGTGTCTTTTAGGTCTGTATGTGTGGGGTTTTTATCAATTTAGTGGGCCTCCAATTTTTACCAGATGGCTGTTGTGATTGTGAAAACCATAGTGGTGGCAAGCCACAATGCATTGTGGACTACAACAATAGAAATGAAAAGAGAATATGGCCTAACTGGAATGAATATCTGCCCAGGTCAGTCCTATGATGCCAATGAATAACAATATTGGGGTGTTGTTGGAAGGCTGCTGCTTGTATGATTGAACATCTTCATCTCCCAATATAGGCCAGTGTAGCTAGTCACTGGTCCTGTCTGTCAAAACCTTCCATCTTATTCACCATACAGTGACACAATCTCTGGTTATGAGTATAAAGGCCTAGTATGATCTGCACATATGTTCCTTTTATAACATCTGGTAGCTCTAGGTTTTGGCTAGCAAAATGTAATATACATGTACATGCTCATATCAGTAGCCCATCCATCGCATTTCATCGATTTAATTTAGGCCATGGTTTCTATTAAGAATTCCTATTTCTGGAAATCTTCTATTATATGCTGGTATCTTTCATAGGCAGTCAAATCAATTAAGATAATTCATTTAGCTCCATTATATCAAAACAGTTATCATATTTTATGGCAAAAAGCTTTTGAATAAAAATCTTCATTATTTGAAAGCTTGCAAATTGTGAGTTGTCTGATCTTCGCAAAACAAGAAAATCTGTTTTATGAATATCCTGTCATGTTTCACAGTTAGTGGAGGCTGTTAATGTTCCTGAGCCTACCAGTAAATTGAAATCTTAAAACCATGCATGTAAAACAAATTTGACAAAAAGAAAATTTAGAAAAAAAACAAAAGTGTGAGAGACCTGTAGCTCTAGCCGTTGGTGTGGTTTGGACTTGAGTGATGTACATGAATAAATTACACTGATTAAACTGGCAGTTGGATCAGGCAGAGATCCCCTCAATATTGTTGCCCTTGGGGATGCATTCGTATTTTTTTATATAATTTTTGTTTCTCTGTCTCCTCCAGAATGGAACTGGAGCCTCTAGTTGTATGCAGTTTTCTTGCTCCTCCCCAGTGCATGGAAAAGGACTGGCATAGAACGGGCTGAGTTTATGGGAAGCTCTGATTTAAAAGCAGTAAATATCATTATTAGAATGGCCTATAAATTTCGGAGTAAGTAGGGCTCATTACTATATTAACCTGTATATATAAGGAAGTCCTCGTGTATAAGGCACTGTCAAGGTTCATTCCATGTCTATAATACACACCTGGGGCCAAAACATGCTCATTTATGTCCTCTTCTATAGTACAATATACTCACCTGACCTCAGACAAAATGTATAAGGCACATCAAGGTTTATGGCCGAACAGCACACCTTGAGTCTTCATTACACAATTAGAAAGTTGAAATGAACATGACAGACAATAATTATAAAGGAAAAAAATAGAATATCAAATGAGAGGTACAAGGACACAAAATGTTTCTCATTTACATGGCATCATGAAGCCTCCTCCATGGTCACTAAGTAGCACTGAAATGAGGACCAGCGTTACATGGTCCTCAGAATATCTCAAGCTGCTGATCTGCATCTGTGGCAATTAATCAGAGATCAATGTCTCAGACAGTTTCTTCTACCAACAGTAATCTCAAATAGAAAGGCAGCCTGGTGGATCTGATGGGTTCAGGCATGTGCATGGTTCTACTTCATGGCAGTCATCTTCCACCTCAGATAATCTTTTTAAAGAATACTGGTATTAAGTAAGTGAGGAATTTGCTGGGGTTCTTCATGGAGTTCTGCTCCATATCAGTAAAGGAACCAATATAATACCTTCTATGAACAGTCTAGGGATTTATCACTCAAAACTCTGTAAATTCATTTACATATCTTTTTTTTTTGTTCTCAATATTGCTGTAAAGACCACCTTTTCCTGTCTTAGTTCTCTCCTCTGCCACTTTCACTGTCACAGAAGTGCTCCAGTTGATCTATTATGTCCCTATTGAGCAGCGCCTGAGATGGGGAATTTTCTCTCTTTGTTTGGATGCTCCTGCAGTGATATTAATGTGATGTAAATCCAGACAGTGACAAATGGGAAATTATCTATGGTTGAGGAGTCTTGCGACTTGGAGCAGGGTGACAGCAAGATGCTGCAATGGTGATTGTTGTCTCGGCAGTATCGCATTCATCATTCTCAGTATTGTTAGTTTTGGCACCACAAGAAGCTTAACCCTTCAAGCGGCACAAACTACTTCTTGAGTTTTCTGCTATAATGGTATACCAGTGTTGCCCTGTCAAGTACAACTAATGCCCTGCATCCGTCCATCTTTTAGAAGTGACAATTATTTTGAGTGCACCAATGCTAACCCTGCTTGCACAAGCCATCCAAAACGACGTAAATTGGATGAGTTTTCACGTAAAAATAACGTATTTTGCAAAAGCTGTACTAGCTGGGAATAGTTGGTAAAGTGTCTGAACCCAGCCCTCGTTAGATATTTGCTGGGCACATTAATGTACTTTGATCAATATTAACTATGTGGTGCTTAAATTAAAGGCTTCTGTAGATTCATCAGCATCAGGATCATCATCGTTTCGCTTACCTACCTCATAAAACCTTTATACTCTATGTCCTGTAGGAAATATAGCTAGGCTACAGGACTCGCTAATCGACACATTAAAGCAAGTACAAAAACTTGAAACTTTGTACATCCTCTGCAACTGAAACACCTAGGCAATTCAAGTAAAAGCTGATCTAGTTTATGCAGCATCGCAGGTTAAAAATGAAAAATACCGATAAAAAATGGTTGTCAACAAACAGCTTAGAGTACAATTTCATGACACTTTTTTGACGATTGCCATTTTAGGTTAATAAGGATAAGGTTGCTGTTCCAAGCAGGGTTGTTAAAGTAACACCCTCGTTTTTAAGTGATATTACCAGCGTTATGGGGAATTTAGCATCGGCCATTAGAAAAGAGGCACAAGATAGAGTGCATCTAATTGACATACTTTAGCTAGATTTTAGATAAGAATGAGAGAGGTAAAGCTGCAACCCTTGCTATTAAAACTGCTGACATGTGATCATGCTTATTTTTCTTTACTGATATTTGATACAAAATGCACTGCTTTATAATTGCAAAGAGAATGTAAAATGCAGAGCAGTGGTACAGACACCTGAGGTTCAGAGTAGCCTAAGTTATTGCTGTAAAAGAAGTACCATTATACCCTTTACAAGTAAAGGTGTTGGGTGCGTACCACTCTTAGGTAAGTGCAGTAGGTAAGACATTTTGAGCACTGTAAATCAATCTATGATAACTGACTGAATGGTAGAAATACCTAGGGTAGTCATCCCTCCTATTATGACAGGTATTCACATTGATACCATAGGCGAGACCCTCCTGTAGAAGACTAAGGTCACTGGTTACAACAAGATACATCACGACAGTAGAATCTACCTCACCCACTTTCCTACAAATTCTTGCATACTGCCAACCCAGCTAAAGGGCTTTGCCATGGGGAGTGGCCAAGGGAGGATGGGGATGTAAGTGCGTTAAATTAGGAAGCTAGGGCTAGGGGCGACAGGGACTGACAGCCTACTTATTGTGGCATCTATCTAAGCTTTCTCTTGCTGAAAGGTGGCCTGCCTGGGACATACAGACCTTCCCATGAATATCCCTTGTCTCTGGAGCCATCACCATTAACAATTTAGCTTTAGAAGGTTGTGCCTCAGCTTTTTCATAGCAAGGCCTGTTGCCCATTGTCTGCTTATATTCTTATATTCCTCTATTTTTGTAGTCCTACATTGTGACCAAGCATGTCCCTGTTTCTACTCTAGCTACCTGTAATATTGCAAACATCTATTCAAAATTCAGATTTGTCCTCCGAATGGCGAACAGCGTGTTATGCACAAGTCGCAAAATGACCATAGGCTTTAGGCTTTATTGATGGTTTGAACTCTATTTTGTCATCAGGGATATTGACATGATCCGCTGATAATGATTTTCCAAGTCAAGTTTCATGTCTAGAATTTCAGGCATTTCTATAACTTTCTCAGTCTACATTTCCTCATCACTGCCCATTTCTATACTAAATTCCAGCAGATTCTTAGAAGCTCTTTGAATGCTTATGGACATTAGGGCATGTACAGGATTACACACTGTAACATATTGCCACAGGAATGGCAGAGCATCCAGACTAACTATTATTCCCCTTCTGCATCTTCAGCTGTGCCAACACTGCTGTTTTTGCTCTGCACAAACTGGATGATTGAGAGTAATCCCATTAGTCCTACATATCAGTTTAGGGATAAAGTAAACATTATGACCATTTGAATCCATTTTTGATTGATATCAGAGGTGAACAAATATATGATGTTGGTAGATCTAGCGAATGAACCGTTTTTAGGACACCTCACACATATTGTCATTATAACAGCTTTAGAAAGTACCCTGACTCTTATACAGGATAGCTTGTGATTCAAGATCTAGTTTTCAGCTTTTAATGCAGCACGCCCACTGCACCTGTTAGGTGCATCATAAATCTGCGTATTCTAAATTATTACAATGCATAAAGTGACCTGCTAATGCTGCAGTTATGCATCATGCCTAACATATTCTTTAGCATATTGCTATGCATCTCTTATAGTCATTGATCTCAGAGTCATCTGAGAGTTTTTATAAATGAAGATGTTTTCAGGAAGAGAGTAATTCTTTTCAGTCACTATAGTCATACAGAATAGATCTTCAACAGAGGACAGTATAATTATGCCCATTAAAAGCCAGTTATAAATCTAATATGACTTCCCTGTAATGCCTCTATCAAGCTATTCCCAAAGCACTTTACATTAACTTCTAATGAATTCCCAGTAAATGATAGGTGCCCTTTCGTAAGAGACTGTCTCAGCCAGTGGAATGTCTCCAAAGATTCCTTCCCAAATTAATACAGATCGATGGCTTCATTGCATTGTTCAATTAAGGTCAGAAACCATCTCTGCAACTTGGATATTGATTTAGCCCAATGTAATGTGTTTAAATCAATGCAAAAAGGAATTGCTTTTCAATATTGCATGGAACGTAAGGAACTTCTGTCTGAATCAAAATGAGTCAAACTATTTCTAAAAGCAGAATGTCCCATTGTGGTTCTCTGTGCCAAAATATAATAAAAATTAAGGAGGGGCTGGTCAGTGATACATGGTACAGTTGGAATACATTGCAGAGCAATGATAGGAGACATTATATTCAAAGTGAATCTCTCTAGTTACATAGCATTGTATACTACCGTTTGTTTCTCATTATTGTAAATCTAAATAAAGAATAAATCAAAGAGCATCTTTTCCTGAGCATATAAGCCGGTCTTGATTGAAACATTCAATTGAAAATAAACTGCACAACGTCATTTTCTTCCGTATAATATAGGATCAGTTGCACTGCATTAGTGAAGCAACCTTCTTTTGCACAAGCGGCTTTGATGGTTTGAAGAAATTTCTTACTGATTTGATATAATCGCTGATTCAAATTCTTGCACTACACGAAAAGCAAGAGTGAGCAAAAGATTATAACAAGAGAGAGGGGAATAAAGAGAGATAGAGATAGATAGCTAGGGTAAAGGAGTGACTGAGAGAGGGGGGCAGACAGAAAGTTGCACTGGCACAGGAACTAAGGCATTTTAGACATTATTGCAGACAGACATTCAAAATGTATGATGAAAAAATCCGTGTTCATATTGCCTGACATGTTGCACATTCTCTGTGACTGACAACCTCTCTTTTCTTCTTTCAGGTAAGCCCCATTTCCTGCAGATATCTAAAGGCTAAGCATTTGGAACACCTCCCATAGCCTTATCAGACAAAGGGTAAGCTGAAAAAGACAAAATCTAATAATTTTAAAGGATTCAAACATGTCCATAGACCTTACCATATTTTAAAAAAAAATTGATGGTAACAGATCTAATAGATGTTTGCCCACTGTGAAATATCCGTACATCAACAGAGGCGTAGGAAGCAAATCTTCATTGGGGGGGGGGGGTCCCGGAAGGGCCCCCCCCTATAAAATTTGTATAGAAATTTGATTTTTTTGATAAATTTGAGATCTGAATTAATGCCCAGGCCCGCATTTTCCCTATCTTTTTACTACATCAATCCAATTTGAAATGCAAAGTTTTAGCTTCTCATTCGATTCATTATGAATTCTTGGCAAATTTTGGGGAGGCCCAGACATACTCAGGCCCCACCTCCTTTATGATTGGGGGGAGCCAGGCCCCCCTGCCCCCCCTTTTCTTACGCCCCTGATCAACCAATATATATATATATATATATATATATATATATATATATATATAAGTTAACTCGCTACCAGGGAATGATAATACCGGTAATAACGATGATAGTGATAATGAAACAGTAATAATAATTTATGATACAGTAGTAATAAATGATCATATCACAGACACATGAGTTTGGTGGGTTACTGACCTTGGGGCTATCAGCACCATACATGCCTTTATTAAAACAACTGTAATAATTAGTTGACAATAAGCATAGTCAGTAAAATGCATAATATAATAACAATAGTACAGTAATAACAATAGTAATAACAATAGTATTTAACAATAGTAAATTTAAAAAATCAAGGAAACACCCAGCGTGGTGTTACCTGTACAGGTGAAAACGAGCCAATGACCGTTACCTTGAAAATTCTCCTCTTATATACTGGAGGAGTGTTGACCATGACGTCATACTATGACATCATAGATACCAATGCGCGCTGCAAATAGTCCCTAACCGTCCGCGGTTAATTATATATATATACACGAGTGTATATAGTTCCATAAGTTAACTCGCTACCAGGGAATGATAATACCGGTAATAACGATGATAGTGATAATGAAACAGTAATAATAATTTATGATACAGTAGTAATAAATGATCATATCACAGACACATGAGTTTGGTGGGTTACTGACCTTGGGGCTATCAGCACCATACATGCCAAAAAACACACAAAAACACGCCAAACACATGTGAAAAACACACATACCAATCAGCAATGCAATTGAGATTGGCAAAGTCTATCTAATCTCAAAAGTTCATCTTTATGATTGTGTAAATGGGTCAGGTCGTCAGAAAGTGTAAGATTCTGCCCTTGAAGGGCCTTTAAAATTAATTTTCTAATTCCTTTATATAACCTTAACACAACTGTGAAGGGACTTCCGCTCAACTCAGAAAACCAAAAAATACCGATCTAGCCCATCCGGTTCCATTTTTATTGCTTGTTTTGTGTCAAGTAACGTCCGGTACCAAAATAATGAAATATAGAGGTAATTGAAGTTGCTCTCAGTAATATAAGAATGTCCCATTATGCATAACAAACACATTAATTAACAAGGCCAATACGTCTATTATTGACTTCAATTACAGAATGGAACAGAATTTGAGTTATGCATGTACAGTAGACTGCCTCCTACATGATGATAAAAGTACCGGACGTTACGTAACGTCCGGTACTTTTATCAGAATTATTTCACATAAGCTGCTCTCACATAGAGACAAATGCTGCTGGACACACAATTTTTTCGCCAAAGTAGGAGATAATAAAGCCCTTCATATGGGTAATAACAAAGATTATGAAGATTAATTTTTTCCATGTTTTATAACTGATTTAGATTTTGGTATCGGACGTTACAAATTACAGATTCCCATTTTCAAAGACACACAATGAAAAATCCTCACTCAGTAACATGTTCAAACCTGATGGAAATGATACCTATGATCATATACAATACAAAAAATAACTTTGGGTTACTCCAGATGTTCTTTATTCAATACAGAACATTTGTAAAAAGTACAAAAAATCAAAAAAGAACAAATTTGACTGTTTTTCTCACTTCGGCAAGCTATAAGTCTGAGGGTTTTTGATTGATGGCCACAAATTTACATCTTTCTGATAGCCCTAAGTGTTATCTATCAAATGAGTCTATGTAAAACAGGATTGATTTGCAACTTCTTTCTCTAGAGCCATAGGAGTCCAAAATGACCCAAAAACACAAAATCTACTGCTTTCTGGCGACCTGACCCAAATATGTAAAAACAGAATTAGATTTCCAATTCACCTTTTTTCTAATGGAGTCTATACTGAGTCCAGCGTCCTTTAACATCGTAGCACCCCCATGCCTAAGAGAGTGGGTGGAGATTGAACCTTTGATACCAGCACGTAGAGACAAAGATTTCAATCTTGAATTAATATATTGGTATTGTAGGGGAACACCATTAACTTTAAATAAATAATCTCTCGTACCCCTACCCGTGCACAATTTCTTCAGATCTTTACAAGGACATAACAACGAGGTATCATCTCTACATAAATATATATTAAAGGAGTTAGTACCAAGCTGGTCCGTTTTAGAAGTTTTAATACGCAGACTAGCATAACTGTCAAAAACTTTTACATCACCTACCCTTAGTGTATGGGGAGAAGATACAACATGTCCTATTCTGAGGACACCTCTATAACATAACAGAGTAGCTAACCAGAACTTCAAATCAGCTCTGTTGGAGAGATCCAAAAACGATCTAATACATAACATTTCCTTAGGACTCAATGGGTGAGTAACCCTAGTAGGAACAGCATAGTTTCTATCAATACCATCCAACACCTTTTTTAGCATGAAATTACTGCTATGGTCCAAGCCACCTCTAAGTTTTTGATGATACCAAATGGAAGATAAATAATTTCTTACAGAGGAAGGTTTCATATAACTAGATAAATATACTGCATAAGTAGCAGCCTGTGAGGGAGAACAAGGAAAATTAGATAATCTAAATTGATTACAAAATTTTTTATACCTGTTAAGTTGTTGTTTCCTTGCTCTCCTCGTGTTCTCTGACACACCCTTCGATAAAAGACACTCTTTTCTTTTTTGTAACCTTTTCCATTCTGGAATTAAAGCAGCACATATCATTTTCAAGAAGAGAGTCCACACATTTGTCCAATACACCCCTGTAAGCCAGCCTAGAGAGTTGGTCGGCCAGGACATTGTCTTCTGACTTAATATAGGTTGCATACACCTCCACATTATTGATGAAACAAAGCCAAAAAATTTCTCTAAGCCATTCCATACAAAGCTTATTTTTTGACCTACCGGTATTGATCATAGCTAGAACTTGCATATTATCAGTAACACAGTGTATTCTTTTATTTTTATAGCCAGAAATCCAACGTCTAAGTCCCATAAGAAGGGGGTATAACTCGTATACATTTATATTTCTGTGGTGGTTTCTCAAATTGTCTAGTATTGGTGGTTGGGTAAAATGACCACTACCTAGGTTAAATCTATCGTAAGATGTCCAGTCACCATATAAATAATCTTTATCCATCCAAGCCCCGAAGCCTTTCATGGAGGAATCTGAGTACATAGGCGTGTCAATATCATCATTTAGAATTAACCTCTTGCAGTTAAAAACTCTACAAAAATCCAGCCACCACTGAATATCCTGGCGAGTGCAAGCTGAAACCCTAATATAACCACCGGGCCGTGCCCGAGCGCAGAGATCGAAAATTCGCCTACTAAAGGTTCTACCACCCTTAACCACCTGTGAGCAGAACGACATTAAACCACCTATCCTCTCTAAGTTCTTTTTAGAAATAAATTTCTTATTAACGTTATCCAACAAGAGATTTTCCATTTTTACAACCTTTTCAATAGGCAAAGACAGTTCCAACTTAACTGAATCTATGTTAATGCCTAAGAATTTACAACATTGAGATGGTTCGGTTACCTTTTCTTTGGATACTACAAAACCCATGTACGCCATACACTCCATTAATAAATTTCTTTGTCTAAGACACTCATCAAAGGTATCAGCAATTACAATAAAGTCATCCAGATAATTTACAATTTTTTCTACACCGTAGAATCTTGCCACCTCCACAATAAAATCAGAGATTTTATTAAAAATATATGGGGCACATTTCAGGCCAAAGGTTAATCTATTGCTTACATAATAATCCTCTCCATGCCCAAAATCCCATCTGAAACCTTGCATGGTCGTGTGAGGTGCATACACATTAATAGACCTATATGCTGACTTCAAATCTACCACGCTCATGAAATCATTCCTATCCAACTGAGCAGTCACCGTGCTGATATTATTATAAGAAAATGTTGAGCTAGTGGTATCCATAAAATTATTAATAGATATTTTATCAGGCATGCTACAGTCAGTTATAGGTCTTAACTTGCCATTTGATTTTTCTACACCACCTAGGGCATGGATACAACGGGGTTTATCTACACTTTTAGAGACTAGACCAGCTTCTAGTTCATCTAACAATATACCACAGTACTCACTATAAAACTTTCCCTCGAGGATTGACTTATAATTTCTGCAATCATAAGAAGTATTACAGTCAGGATCCACTATCCTGAACCCCTCAACAAAACCTTGCCATAAGAATAGCGCCTCCTTGTCATTTACATTAATAACTCCTTTTTGGGTTAAGAATGGGGCGACTCTGCAAGGTAAAATCTGGGAATTTTTTCCATTGATATAATGGACACATGTACATGTACCTTCCACACACTTGTCATATACCCTGATGCTGGGTAAATCCGTGACATTAACAGTAAAAAGTGGCTTAATACCAACCTGTATTGGGTTATAACCAATAACATCTATATTATTTTCCAACGAATTAAATTCTTTGAAAGTACTCTGTTCTGCTAGGAGCTTAGTTGAAGGAATACACTCCTCAACCATCTCCGTATCAATTAACTCCTGTACTGGAGTTTGTGAGGGCGAGTCGATATCTACCAAACTTACCATAGCTTGGTCAGGCATCAAACACATTTCATCACAAGCTATGGGACACCGACCCCCTACAGTTTCCTATTCACTCCTGGCCTTATGGCAGTCAGTTTTACCATGACTTGAGGAGTTGCAACCACTGCAGATATGTTTGTATTTACATGGGTCTCGTACACAACCTTCTGCTCTATTAAAAGCATAGCATGGGTTATTAGACGATCTCTGTTTGCCTACATTCTTTGGTTTAGCACTATAAGCTTTCTGGGCTTGAACGGTCCCATCATATGCCAAATGACGTAGTATATCTGAATTTTCAATGGTTGAAAAAGCTTCTATTCCACTATCATTAGCTCTGTCCCTCACTGACTTATCATAGGCTACCAGGGCTGAAACCGTATATATTTTGGTGCCAGACTTCTCAATTAATACCTGTAAATGCCTAAGCATACCCTCAACATCGTCACCTGACTTGTAGTACTTCAAAATAAACTGCAAGTTTACAGACATCAGTTTCTCAATAGTGTCAATTTTTTCCTTACGTTTGGTGAACTGAGAATGATCAAACTCACCCGATTTTGCACGGTGACGATGCCTAGAGTAAGCTGAATCCAATGACGACCCTCTAGATGTGCTTGGACTGCATTGACGAGCAGAAATACTGGATTTAGATGATCGTCTATGTCGCTTGTGGTCAACTTGCACCCACTCGTCCTCACCGTCAGACGAAATTTCGCATGGAGACGCTTGGCGGGTAGCCCTAGCAACCGGTCCGCGTCCTTGACTACGTGACGTCATACCTCTCTGTTTGTAAACATCCGCACGTGCTCTGCTCGAACGACTTGACGCATTGACGAATCCTCTGTCCCGATCGTCCTTTCCATTGACGACCTCTTGTAGAAGTGATTTAATGGTTGACAGCTCGTCTTCTAATACATCTAGCCTCGTCTGGTCAATAGACGACCCTCCCACAACACCTGTAGCAGTTTGGGGAACCGATGGTGTATCACCAGTAAGTGAGAGAGTCGAACTACTCGTCAATCCTAAATTGGCCGATTTTTTCGTCTTTTCCACCGATTTAACCGATTTTCCACCTGGTGTATTGGCCTTCGAGCCTTTAGCAGCCTTTCTACCCATTTCAATGGTAAATAAAGGCACCAGGAGCCCCTCAAAAACGGTTAAAATTTAAAAAATCAAGGAAACACCCAGCGTGGTGTTACCTGTACAGGTGAAAACGAGCCAATGACCGTTACCTTGAAAATTCTCCTCTTATATACTGGAGGAGTGTTGACCATGACGTCATACTATGACATCATAGATACCAATGCGCGCTGCAAATAGTCCCTAACCGTCCGCGGTTAATTATATATATATACACGAGTGTATATAGTTCCATATATATATAAATATGTCTGATAAGTGACTTTTTGCTAGTTCTCTATACATCTGGTATAATAGATTTCAAACATCTAATGAGTGTCTTTTGGCTGTGAAGTTGATATCCGGGACAAACTAATGGACATAAGAAATCAACTGTAATTTGACTGAGTAGGAAAGGGACATAATCATATCTATGTTGCTGGGTAAAAGAACAGGAATAATACTTTAAGCAACCAGCCAAACTCTTTTTTTTTCAAATTATCATCACATCTCTCTGACAAGTGCAGATCTATATATCTCTTATATACGGAGTTAAAATATCAAAGGAAACTGTTTCCACTTCAGGCCTAGACCTTGTTTAGAAAAGAAGATTTATGCTGCAGCCAGAAGTATGTGAATGTAAAAAAATGTTTATTACATGGGTCAATAAAATTCACAAAATAAGCTTCTGACAAAAAAACAACATATCTGGTCACGTTAAGTAAGAACACGAATAGAATGAAATGGAATTATTTTCCTTTAAGATAGGGATGGCGTAAGGAGATGGATGCAATGTGTATTATTTCTGACACTTCAACAATAGCACTCCATGATGCCTTTGCTGGTTAAAGATGAAAGTATTGATTTGGAGCAGGGTACTAAAGAAAAAACAACAGTACACATTGTTTGTCCTTCTACTCTTCTCTAAGGAGACACTGCAACTATTTTTATTTCCCCCATTTTGCATGACTCCTTGTAAGGACAGCAGCCAATGGGAAACTGAGTTGAAAAAGACAGGAACTGACAGCCTACTTATTGTGGCTAGGGACCTCAGCTGAAGGGAGACTGGCATGTGACATAGCACCAATATCCAATGCCCTCTTCCTAAATGCTATTTGAAGTTTATGCTTTCACTATCAAAGATGCATTTAGGGTTGTGTCCTAGTTGTGTGACAGTCCTCACCAAAGGACTGGGTCCTAATGGCAAACCCATCTTCTCATTTTTCCTCCCCTTCTGTAGCTACTAATATAATAGGTATCTCCTGGTTTGAGCTCCAGTTGCTCTAAATGCCCCAGCCACTTATTTCGAGCATAGCTTTTTCTGTAGTTCGGTGTTTTATCTGTTACCTCTCATAACATCAGCCTTTTCTTTCCTTTTATTCAGACTGTCTCTGACTGCATCTAATTTTCATTTCAAGATATCAATCATTTATCCTTTCTTCTTTTGTATCCTAGTCTCAAGACTCAAGGAACACCCATGGAACATCTTTATGTAACCTAAGTTAATTTCCCAGTTTAATCAATAGCATAATTATACTTTGCCATACCAATGCAATGAACATATCTACCACTCAATATTATGGCTTTTGATAGTTGAAACTGCTCAATCTTTGTAGATTGCTTTTTTAAAGGTTTTAAGAAAAATCCAAACATACTTTCTAGTGATTCTTATATTCATGAGTTCCTCCTCTTTGCAGTCAATGGCAAACAATACACAAAGCTATATGCATATCATATTTTTCCAGCTCAATTCATCCTGCAGGGCTTGAACGGTGGACAGGCCATGGCCACCTACTATCTCTAAATGCTCAATATCCGCATCCTGACCCTGTTCTGCTGTATGTCTCTTTGGTCACTTCAAGAGAATCTTGGAAGCTCTTTATATAACTATGGCAATTGGAGTGTGCACCTAGCTAGGATTACTTTCTGGAGCATATTGCTGCAGCCCCTCTGTGGCCCAAGCTGTTTTGTTGTGTGGTGATCAAGTGGCATAGGAAGATCTCTTTGTTATAGGCCTAGAGGTTGCATCAAGGATAAGAAGTCAATTGACCTGCTCCTATGCCTAAAGGACCTGTAGCCTATCGTTAGTCAATCCCAAATGAAATGGGGTTGACAATTAAGCTAATAGTGTCTGCCTTATTTATTCTAAGACATTTCTCACAGTAATATACAAGGGATATGGAATAGAAGGGTTGGCCTGTTGCAGGGTTAGACAGGGGACAGGCAGTGCATATGCCCATTCGTCTGATAGCTTGATTATTTTGGATATCCAATAATGCTCTTTTTAGGCCATACTCCCTCCGATTTCATATGTTGGATCTGGCACTGGATGCACTAATAGGACCAAATGATCTATATGGAAAGATATAGAGGGAGCATATAAAGAGATGTGGAAATGGGAAAGAAGGGGTTTAGTAGTTAGATAAGGATGGATCTACAAATTATATCAACCAACTTTGTATCTGCAATGTGTTAATGGGTTGTGCAACACGAGCAACAGTATGTTGCCCTAGTTCACTTATTGAGTCACAGCGATATGGTTATGTTGTGAAGTGACACAGAGTGCCAGCTGACACCTTTAGGGAAAAACCTGAACAAATCCCATATGCTTCCCGGCGTGTGCCTCTATTTATCCATTTCAAAAATATTTTACCATGTATTTTACTCTTTTATGTTCCTTTGAAACATTCCCCTAAGGGGCCTCTGCATAATGGACTGCTTTACCTTCAGGATTGTCTATTAAAATTCCTTCCTGAATTGATAAAGATAAACGCATGAAATTCATCTTTTTATGGTAGGGTTCAAATTGGGACAGAAACCATTTCTGGCAATCCCAAATGAATTTAGCCCATGGAAATGTGTTTCAATTAATGCAAAAAAGATTTTCTTCTAAATATTGAAGGGGCCCTGAGGGCCTTCTGCCTGAATCACATCTGCATAGTGTCTAAATGTAGAACCTCCCCTTTTAGTTTGTAAGCAGAAGCATGTTCACTATTTTATACTGTAACCAGCATAGGGTGTACAATCTGTATGATCATTGAGTTGAAAAATGGGTACCTTTACATTAATTTTGTGGAACTAGTTTTTGATTTGAGAACAATTTTGTATGGTGCACTATTCATTCCTTGTAGGTTGAAGCCTTTTACCATAATTAGTCTGTCCCTCAGATGTGAAAAGCTTGTCTAAGCTCAGCAGACAAGGTCAGCAAATGCCCTCTCACATTAACTTACTAGGAAGGGATTGCAGGTTTCTAAGGAATTATGAACACCTCATTTCTTTTTGTTTAAATTATTTATTTATACTGGTATAACACAAGGTGGGTCCTATGGTCCCCTATTCACTTAGCACCAGTGCGCCTTTGGATTCTAATTCATATTTCATAAATGAATTGAAGGCAGTAATGATACCTCCACAATTTTCAAATAAACAGCTTGAAATTGGTCATAAATGGCAATACAGTTAAAATGAGGTGTATGTTTCTGGTATTCTGTATAATAATCATAATTAATTGGTACAATTTTAAGCAGGGTAGCAATTTTGTGGATGTAAAATATAAATAGCTTTCATAATATTCTGTGAGGACAGGCAATAGAATCTGTCGTATTTCAGCCTCTAACTAGAGAGAGTTGACTTCTGGTCCTTACAAAAGGCTTCATAGTCATCAAGCAACCTTTTTGCAACAGGGAGGTTTTTCGATTGTGTTTCAGCCTTGTAAGCAACACTGTGTCTCGTAATTTGCTTGTTTGCACGCTTATATTTGAGCAGTGGCCTGTCATTGGCCCTAGTAGGCTTCTGTCTATTGGCTATAGTTTCACACTTTTTAAACGCAAACTTAAGTATATGGGAGTGTCTTCTTTCATCTAAATAATTTACTTATGCAGTTTTGTGTACTGTAGAAGTTGAAGTTAAACGTGGTAACCTAAGACATATCTTAAGGGCTCTATTCTGGAGTCTCTGAAGTATGTCAGTTAATAACACTGTAGTCCCATCATATAATATATCCCCACAGTCGAAAAAAGGTAGAATTTGAAGAATTATTCGGAGAAAATCTGAGTAAATATTGTCTGCTTATCATTGAGTGTCTGTTGCACCGTATTATAAAAATCATTCTTCAGCAGAAATTGAAAAAGGCTCCAGGAGAGTACTGATTTAGTGTAGCTACTTACATGCCTCAATAGCTTTTTCGTTTAGTGGCATGCTACACTGTGCTACGGCAGGAGATTTTGAATCGCATGTTTTCTCTGAAGAAAGGTTTCAGCCAAGAGCTGTCGATACTGTTAGTCCCTCTGAAACATGATATGGCAATTTCCTTTTTCTATGCCTCATGATGGAACTCATGATAGAAATGATATCCTCATATATAAATATAAAACCACTTTGAAGGCAAAGACTAACTGTTAGGAGACAGAAGTGCTGCCTACCTGTCGTACAACTAGTTTCAAATAGTACTCTATTGCAGTTACCAGCACCATGTCACTAAACATTAAGAATCTGAACTAGTTTGTAAGGTTCTAAGGTTCAGTCTATATTTTATACATAGTATTGCCCTATATTCTCCCTTCACTCCTAGTACACCTAGGTCATCCATTACTACATGAAGATAATAATGAAATATCAGACCCTGTAGTCTTCTTTAACTGCCTCTCAAATAAAGAAGGATCCCACCACTAATACACACTGTGTCCAAGACCCAGATAAAGAGGTGTTCCTATATTGACTCAACCCCTAATGTAATACATCACACTTAATACAGGGTCAGGAGTTTGGGTTCTCAGACGAAATGTCCCAGGCTTTGTAAGGTAGCCAGGTCTATAAATGAAATGTTGTGGGCATTAGGAAGTAAGGGTTTTCCTCCATCTAGAGCTTTTATTTTCTGTCACATGCTTAGACTAAATGTCTCAGGCCGTCAGAAACTGTGGGTTGTCCACTCGTTGGAGCTCTTCTTCTTATGCCTATTAATAGATTAACATAGAATTTTTAGTAGGCCAGTAAAATACTGTAGTAATTTTCTTTCATAATGTTACACGTGATCGCAGTGAGTAAAAGCCCTAAGGCATTGTCAGCCAGAAGGGCTTAATGGAGTGCTGCAACTTGATATAACTTAGAGGAAGAATTTGCTTTTAAAGAAAAGAGAAGACAGGACAACATGAGGCTGGGAGCTTGACAGAGGGGTTTGAAAGTCAATGTAATACGGGGGTCACTGCACTGTATACATTATTGACTTCTTTTTATGTGAACATGAAATTAGAAATCTAACCAGATATAATTTGATCTATTGATGGTCACATGATGCATCTCATATATTTTATTCATGATTCAACAGATCATCATATAAATGTTTTTACAGTGTTGTGACCTAACAGGCAGGGTCCATGAATGTAACTGTGGTGAGATGCTCACTAGGACTACATTATTTTATCATGATACCAAAAAAGACAGAAGCATCATCCCACCTATAATGTATTAATAGGAATTGCATTTTGATTTTTCCTTTAGTTTTTTATGTGCAAAGATGCCTACAGCTTCAATTTGTGTTCTCCCTCTGTGTTGAGCATCATTAAGCAACTGCATCATCTGCCGCAGGGGGTCAGAAAAAGCGCCAAATGACATCCCCTCTCTATGCACCTGCTCTTAGGGAATGAAGATGGATAGGTTTATAAAGAGTGCATTCAAGACACTACGGGTACAAGTAGTTCATGGGATTTCAATGGTCTCAATGAGACTTTTTCTCTGGCTAGGTTTTAAGGGGAAAAGTAAACTGATTGATGGTTGTGGAAAAAAGACTAAGCTATGGCAGGTAGGGTCCCTGTTGCAAAGAGCTGTAAGAGTAAATAAAATGGCCCACTTTATGTGGACCACGCTATTGATTATGTTGGTTCCATTTGTCTAATACCAAGCCAGAAGTGTATAATCATGCCCAGATGTGTCAAAGCCATCTGACATGATCAGAAATCAGAAAATACCATTGTGCATGACAGTCACCTCATGAGCCTCCGCTGATGTGTTAAAGTGTCTCTAAAATACAGTGGGATATACAATTATTCAGGAAATGAAGATCAACAGATAAGTATAGCATATCTAGGTAATTATGAGTATATGATATATTCTACATGGCAACATTATTGACCAAGTTATATAGGATACCTAAGGATCTTTGGAAGTTATCCAAAGTTTAGCTGTGATTCAACTAGGGCAAGATACTGTCATTTGATGGTCGCTAGATTATATCACTTCAAATCCAATTTCACTTGCCTGAATAGGAAAGGCTTAAGTAATTACACCAAACATGGGTTCAGGCATGTGACTAGTGAGATATGCAATCAACCAATGTGTACAACAGAACTAAGGTAGCAAGGAATCACTATATATATATATTAGACATTGTTCCCCATACTGTCTATGGAAAACATGGCCAAAAAGAAGATACCTTGCAATTACACAGCTAATTGAAGCAAACTGCTGTTCAGATATGAGGTGGACAGGAAGTATGCATATATATATTTATCTAACTATCTGAGCCCCAGGAGTGCTTTTTTGCTCATAACCCCCGTGCGTTATCCAGCCATAACGCACTCTGAGACCTTTTCGTCGTCTTCAAGAGGCTGCTGGTTTCAATCCGGACATGTTAATAAATTGAGGAATATACAAAGTCAACTCCTCCATACGTTTCCAGTTAAAACCGTTTAGGTTCAACGGGGAATCGATCCCCGGCCGCTGTGGCAGGAGGCGAGCTCGCTGTCCACTATACCAAGCCGACCGGTGGTAGAAATGAATCTATATCCAGCATTTGAAAATTTTTTCCCACATACCTGATGTTTGCAGACCTCGTTAGCATAGATTTCAATGGAGCCTGGTGGAGTTATTCACAGGAAAACATTGTTAGATATCCTATATGAACATGCCATGCCAAATTCCTCCATTTTCTTCGAAATAAATAAGAATCCATTGATTTTCCACATCGATACGATTCGGGACCCACCCCGTCCGGCCATTCCTTGCTCGACGCGTGGCTGACCTAGTTTTTACATCCGGGCACCTCCCCGCTCTGTCAACAAGAAGCAATGGCCGTGTACCGGGCTGTGTGCGTTGGATCGTTATGGAAAATCAATGGATTCTTATTTATTTATAAGAAAATGGATACAAAATGTAGGCGAACACCAACTAGAGATCGTATATTTGGCGCTGCTAGAAGTATGGGACTTGACATGCTTGGATTATACCCGAAAAATGAGTGTAAAGGTGGAGCTATGTCGGACAGAGTGACAACATGGCCACGACGGCTTGGCAAACCGTGCGGATAGGATGCACTTACAAAATGTCTTCTCCTGGATTATTTCTTGGGTTATAAGGTAAGAAATTAATACAAAATGGAGAAATATGTTCGATAAACGCTTTAATGCATGTTATGGGTACGCACTCGTGGGTTTATGGGTTAATAATCCACTCGCCCTTCGGGCTCGTGGATTATTAACCCATAAACCCACTCGTGCGTACCCATAACATACATTAAACGCTTAATATCTGTCACCTGAATGTTACACGCAGGCAGCACTATGGGATAAATATCGCATAGGAAGCAGACTTGGTAACAACAATTTAATTTCAATTTCAGTTTGTTACTGTTTCTTTGCCATACGACATCTTACTTAAGCAATTACAGAGTGGTCAATTCTGTCACACATCAAGATTTATTGTTAAAGTAAATTTACCTACACTGATTGCGAGCTAGATACCAGTGGTCAACATAGTGTGGAAGAAGGCTTTGTCCTATACATGTTAACTACAAGACACCTGGGCTAAACACTTACATTGCATCTCTATAGTATAGACTGACAGATTCACAATAACACCCATTTTATCTGCTTTGAGAATGTCTGCATTTGTGGGGTTCCACCCTGAATGAATTCCTGTCCAGGCCGATCCCATGACGCCAATGAAAAAAAAATATTTGGATGATGTTTATGGTGACGGCTGCTGCTTGCATAATTGGATGTCTTCATCTCACAATACAGGGTAGTAGTCACTGGTTCTGACTGTCTGACCCAAATCTAAAACCTCCAAACTTATTCACCATATAGTCACACAATCTCCGGCTATTGGGACAAAGGCCCTGTTAAATCTGTATATCTTTTCTTTCTATTTATTCAGTCACCTCTAGGCATAGGATATCAGAATGTCAAAACCTTAAAATTTCTTGTTAGGCTTTTGAAATGAATTCAAAAGACCTGACACTTAAAACACACATTGGAAAAGGTGAAAATATGTAAGTTTATGCTCACACTAGCAGCCCTTGTAGCATAATGAACTCTAGGCCCTGGTTTCTATTTATTTATTTCCATATATCAAAGGAATATCAAAGGAAATCCTCTGTCTTGTAAACCACTGTAATATCCTCGCATATGTCATAGGCAGTCAACTCAAATAAAGCTATACAATTAACTGCATTATATCATGATTTTGATATTGTAAAATAGGTTTTGAATATACAGAAAAATCATATTTAAAAACAGTGAGTAGTCTGGTCTTGGCAATACAGGAAAATCTGTTTCATGAATATCCTATCCTGTCCCACTGCCTCTGGATGTTATTCATGTGTCTGAACCTGCCACTAAATTGAAATCATAACTCTGCATGTAAAATAACAAAAGTAAAACTTGAGAAAAAGAATGGAAGCCTCAGAGACTTGTAGCTCCAGGGGTTGTTGTGGTTTGGACTTGAGCGATGTTCATGAATAAATTACACCAGTTACTGGCAGTTGGGTCAGGCAGGGCAGTCCTCATTATTGCTGCCCGTGGGGATGCACTCATATTTTTTCAAAGATTTTTTTTCTCCAGGGACCTCTAGTTGTAGACAGTTTTATTGCTCCTCCCCAGAGTAGGGAACAGGATCGGCATGCAGTTGGCTCATTATTACTGCCCGCGGGGATGCACTCATATTTTTTCACAGAATTTTTATTTCTTTGTCTCCTCCAGAGACCTCTAGTTGTAGATAGTGTTGATACTCCTCCCGAAAGCATGGAACAGGATCGGCATACAGTTGGCTACGTTGAAGGATGGTTTAGGTTCAAAAGTGATAAAGAATATTATCTATTGGGATCATCTGATGGCGTTGGGGTATTAGGAGTAAGTAGGGCTTATTACTATTATAACTTTGATATAAGGCACATCTCATGTATAAGGAAAACCCGCAGTTCATGCAAAGCCCTGTACTGAACACCTAGGGCTACATTTTGCTCATTTTAGTACTGTACCATTTTATAGATTATAACCACCTAGAAGGCACATTATGGCTTCAAGCAGATGCAATACATTTTATCAAGGGTCTATGTTTGAACAGCATTGTTTATTTTATATGTTTATTACTCAGTATGTCCATATTCCAAATCAAAAACGAACATGACAATATTAGGCATTTGGGAACACAAGACAATTCCGATGAGATTTACAAAGGCACTGACTAATTACCCACAAAGTGCCTCTCATTTACATGGCGTAACAAGACCCTCCTCCATGGCCACTAAGTAGTATTGAAATGAGGATGAGTGTTACGTGACCCTCATTATTCAATATTTCAAGCTGCTGATCGGCATCTGGGGCAATTATCCAGAGGTGCATGTCGCAGGCAGTTTCTTATACAAGCAGTAATCTTTACTAGAATAGCAGCCTGGTGGAAATAAAAGGTACAGGCTGGTAGTTAGTTTTATGACCATGGCAGCCATCTTGTATTTCAGATGACTCTTCAAGAAAGCTGGTATGAAAGCAGTGAGGCATTGGCTGGGGTTAATATTCTTCTACTGTACTGAATTCTGTGTCATATTAGTAAAAGAACAAAATAATAACTTCTATTAACCACCAATCAGGGGATCACTGTAAACCCTATGAAGCATGAAGTCATTGTCTAATGTGGTAAAGCATCAATTCATTGTCTTTCTATCTACATATCCTTTTTCCTGCTAATCCTGTCAAGATCACCCCTCAGCTTTCAGTTCTCTTTTCCACCTTTTTCACCGTCCCCCGTAGTGATCCAGTTGACCTATTATGTCCCTATTCCTGAGAGCCTGGGATGATGAATTTTCTCTCTTTGTTTGAACGTGCTTGTTGTGATAATAACATGATCCAAATCCAGACAGTGACGAATGGGAAATTATATATGGTTGAGGAGTCTTGAGACTTGGGACAGGGTGACAGCAAGATGCTGCAATGATGATTGTTGTGTCGGAAGTCACCAATAAATCATTCTCAGCACTGTTAATTTTGGCACCATGAGACACTTAACCCTTCAAGGGCCACAAAATTCCTCATGAGTTTTCTGCAATCATAGTGTACCAATGTTGCAGTCACCATAGCCATAAAGACTCTTTAACAGAGGATAGTATAGCACCAATATAACCTTGTTATCAATCTAATAACGCTCACTCGACTTCCTTGTAATGGCTCTATCAAGCCCTTATTGTCAAAAGCCCTTTTGTATGCATCAAACTCTGATGAGTTCTCAGTAGATGCTAGCCTAGGCACCTGTCCAAAGTAGACATGCCTCAGCCACTGCAATGTGTCCCTGATATTCTTTCCCAAATTAATACAGATCAATGGTTTTATTGCATTGTTCAGTTTAGGTCAAAAAGGCGATGTGTTTAAATCTGAAAGTCTGAATCAAAATGAGTCAAATTATTTCTTAAATCTATGTAGAACTGTGTACTAAAACAAAATACAATGGTACAGATTCCTAGCCCTTCTAGCCCTATACTCTAAGGAGACACCACAACTAATTTTATTTCCCCCCATTTCGCATGACTCCTGACAACAGGGAATGGTAAAATGAGTTGAATAAGAGGCCATGGGTAGACATGACAGGAACTGACAGACTACTTATTGTGACTAGGACATCAGCTGAAGGGAGACTGGCATGGGACATACTGCCAATATCCAATGACTTCTTCCTAAATGCTATTTGTCGATTCTGCTGTCACTATCAAAGATGCATTTAGGGTTGTGTCCCAGTTCTCCTGTGGCAGTATTCACCAATGACCTGGGTCCCCATTGCCTACCCATCTTCTCATTTTCCTCTACCTATATATCTGCTCTTTTTTCAAGCTTTGCTTTTTCTTTAGTCTGGCCCTTTATCCTGTCATTGTTCACATCTCATTAGCTTTTTCTTGGCTGTTTATTCTAACTGGCATCCTTGCATCTAGGGACCCATGTCATTTTCTGTTATTCAACAATTTTAGTCTTAGTATTTTAAAACGTATATGATTTCCAGTTCCAGATATCAACCCTTTATATTTGTTTCTCCATTGGTGTTATTATTCTTAGTTTTTTGGGTACTCTCATGGAGCACCTTTCTATAGGCTCAAAAGCCATCACCCAGTTTATCTAATAGCATATTGTGTCATACTAATGCCATAAACATATCTACCACTCAACCATGTTATGGTTTTAGACAGTACTCATCTTTTAATTAGTGGCTATCGAAAGAGCCCTTTATCAAAAGATGAAAAGGAAAATCAAACCAGCTGTAATTCCTACTGATTCCTGTATTCATATAAATTATTCATTTACATTTTCGCAGTCAATGATGAGAGATATGCCAAACTATGCATATCATGTTTTTTTTTCCAGTTTAATTCATTCTGCATGGCTGGTATTGGAGATTACCCTGGGCCACCTCCCATCTCCCTGTTCTGCTGTATGTCCCTTTGGTTACTTTAAGCAGATTCTTGGAAACTCTTATGGCCATTAGTGTGTGCACCTAGCTAGGATTACTTTCTAGAGCATATTACTGCAGCATTGGCTGAGTGCCCTGATTTAGTCCCCTCCTATTGCCCTAGCTCTGTCAGTAGGCCTTCCAAGAATAACCAGGAAATAGGAGACCCTATGTGATTGCTGTTTTTGTTGTGTGGTGATCAAATGACATGGGGAGATCTCTTTGCCAAAAGCCTACATGTTATATCAGGTATAAGAAATCAATTTGCCTGGTCCTATGCCTCAAGGAGATTTGTTCGTCAATCTCTTTGGAAATGGGGTTGAACAATTTAGCTATGCCAACTTCCTAATTTGGGTATTAGTTTCATTAGTAACATTTAGGGATCGGGTTTAGGAAAATTGGCCTGTTGCATGTGTTTAAGAGTTCTTTTGTGATTATTTTGGTCACCAAGTCATGCTCATGTTGGGGATTGTTTGGATCTGCAACAGGATCCACTAACAGGAACAAGTGATCTATGTTCAAGTATAGATTATAGAGTGAGTAGTTCTTCAGAAAATAGGGGAAGAAGTTTTTGCTGTTGGAAAGAATTTTATTGACCAAAAAGTACACACATACTAGTGCTATTTTCATGTGGGTCAATATACAAAAAAATAAGACTACAATATGCTTATACCAATGTGGATACATACACTATCATTAGGAGATGCTTCATATCACAGCTTTGGTCAGTCCTGAGGTCAAACTATATGTAAATGTCGAGAATAACATAATTTAAGGAACAAAGATGAATGCAATCACCACACCTTTGTCCTCAGGTTGACAGATGAATCACCTGTCACCATGTTCAACATGGCTCAGTATCAATTGCATACACATTGATTGTATTATAAATTACGTTCATTAACATACTATCTAATACTCATCTATAAGACATATTAGCTTTATTACTAACCATCTAACCAGTAATAATCTCTCTAAATTTCTTTATATCATGGGCTCTTTGAAGGGATGTAATAGTTAGATAAGGACGAATGCAAATATTACATCAAGCAACTTTGTACATCCAAAGTGTTAATTGGTTCTGCAACACAAAAAAAAAGAGAAAACAAGAACAACAAAAAGCAGAAGAAAGCAAACCAAAAGAGAAGGAAGAAACAAAAGCAATACCAGCAAGAGCAATGGAGAGTTGATAAACCTGTCGGCCCTCAAATGACAATATTTTGCCCTAGTCCCCAGGTTCACTTATTAAATTTCAGCAGATATGGCTATGTTGTAGATTGGCACAGAGTGCCATTCTGACGCTATTGGAGAAAATACTACCCAAAATGCCTTCTGCTAATGTCTCTATTAATCCCTATTAAAAACATTTTACCATGCATCAAACTTTATTGAATTCCTCATAAATGTTCCCCTAGGCGCCTTTCCAAAAATGGACTGCCTCAGCTGCAGGATTGCCTCCTAACATTCCTTCCTGAATTGATACAGATAAATGCATAAATGATTTTATGCCTGTGCTCAAATTGGGTCAGAAACCATTTCTGGCACTCCCAAATGAATTTAGCTCATGGTAATGTGTTTCAGTCAATGAAAAAAGGATTTGCTTCTAAATATTGAAGGGACCCCGAGGGACTTCTGCCTCAGTCTAAATCTGGAAAAAAAGTCTAAATGAAAAACCTTTCTTTGTAGTTTGTAAGTGGAAATGGACTTACTATAATAAAATGTAGTCTGAATAGGGTGTGAAATATGCATAATAATGGAGTTAATGTTTACCTGTCCACATCTTTTTTTGTGCCATGTCTGTAATAGCAGTTAGCAGCAGTTAGCGCGTTGCGCTCAGTCATCGAAGATACATGGATCGAGCCCTACACCAGGCGCATCTTTTTTCGCCATGTGCACTGTCGCTGTCCACTGCCGGGCGAGGAGGTGTATTATACACAAACATAACAGCGAGACGCGATTTTTTTCGCCGTGTGCGCTGTCGCTGTCCGCGGCCGGGCGACGAAGTGTATTCTACACAAACATAACCGCGAGCCGCATCTTTTTTCGCCGTGTGCGCTGTCGCTGTCTGCTGGCGGGCGAGGAGGTGTATTATACACAACCATAACCGCGAGAAGCATCTTTTTTCGCCGTGTGCGCTGTCGCTGTCCACTGGTGGGCGAGGAGGTATATGTACACTATTTTTTGCCGTGTGCCGCTGCCAAGCCTAGCCGAGACGGGCGCTGTCGCTGTCCGCTGCAGGGACGAGGAGGGGTATGTACCTGTACACACAATATGGCTGGCTTTGATTCCCAGGGAGGGGAAATAATTTTTGTTTTCAACTTGAATTTATTGGTATTTTATTGATTATTTATTGGTTTCGTGGTATAAAATAAGTAGTCAATGGATAATTCATGACTCATGTGTGTTAGCAAAGGCTAATAACACACACTCGTCATGAATTATCCATTGGTTACTTGTTCACTAACTTCTGGTTCAGCATGGGAATTTATTGTACATAAATACCAATAACCTGAAATGGGAATGTGTTTGTTGATGTGTGGCATTATACTTTTAGCAATATTTCCAGAACTGCACCTTTTTCCTTGACAGTTCCCTCTAACCTGATTCCTACACCTTGCCAACCTGCCGGAGATTATTACCTTACATCTCCCTTTTCCTGGCTCCCCATAGGTTATTTTGGTTACTTGAGTGGATTCTTGGAAGCTCTTTAAGTACTTATGACCACTGGGGCCTCGCCTCGGCTAGGATTACCTGGCACAGTATGCTATTACAGACATGGCACACTATCCCCACACCAGCTGCCATCTGTGGCCTTGGCTCATCACACATATTTCCAGCAATAACCAGGAAATGAGAGATCTCATGTAATTGATGTTTTTTATTGTGATTAAAATGGGGTGATTTGGAGGGATTCCATTTTCTGACAAATGCACAGAGAGAGTGGGGATCAAGAATCAAAGTTCCTATTGGCAAAAATCATTTAGAGCTTCTCTCTTTTGCCACTGGTACAATCGGTTTCCATGAAATCAAATTCACTTGTATGTGTTGGGCCGCACTAGAATTTGTGACCAGTCAAGCTATGCTCAGCTGATCTCAAAATATGTCATCAAATACCATCAAATACACACCTCCTCGTTTTTCACCTAAGCTTGGCATTGCCAAGTAAGTTTTATTCCAAAGACAACATAAGTTTGAACTTCGATCTTAGGCAGCCCAACACATGTCATCCTTGTTAAAAAGAAATATCCAAACTAGTGAAAGCACAAAAAATCCCAACTCCAGGATACTGTCTCAAGACCCTAAGGATAAAATGACCAATAAAGGGGCATACCCAGCTCCCCTCCTTGACAATGGGAGCCAGAGCTTAGACTGAGCTACAAGCAGTGATGAAGTCCCCATGAAATCAGGCAATTCTAACAAGACTGCCAAAAACAATTTGAGTAGCAAGAATTGCATTGGCCACCTGACTGCCCAAGTGTACTTTGCGTAGTTGGCCATTAAAGTGTAGCATTGTGATTTTATGCATTGTGCCAATTTTTATTTCATTTTACAAAACTAACACCATCATCTGACCAGCTTAGAGATTAAGGCAGAATTACTCCAGGCAATCATTATTTAGTTGAGGTTTTAGTTGGCAATATTACTGCTAAAAGGTATGTAGGAAATAGGATGAATACATCGCTGAACGTATACTTCAAGATTGAGAAGAAACTATTGTTCTTAACCAAAGTAATGTCCGAAAAAAATCCAAGTTTAAATTGGAAGCTAAAGGTAGGAGCAACAGGAACTGACAGGCTACTTATTGCGGCATTAGCAATGGTATAGAGTTAAATGACGGCCTTCTAGGATGCCCCAACAGACTCTACACCTCTTTAGTTAAATGCTATTGTCCATTGATGCATTACTATTAAAGACTGGTTCATGGTTAGCCTGTGCCTCCTTCAGTGTACACATACCGGACTGTAATGTCATTGCCAGCCTGTCGTTCCATTTTCTTCCCAATCAATTCTCTACTGAACACTTTCCTGTTTTACGCATGAGAGCATTTTCAATAATGCTATTTGTGTATATTCAAACTGCTTGTAAACTCAGCAACATAGGTGTCACACTGGCTTATAGTTATCACCTATTGGCTCAGTTTTACAATTTAGTACCCCAGTTCCAAATCAATGGCTCTGCTTATTTATAAATTGTTGTTTTGTTTCCTTTATTGCCATGTCATATTAGTGTGTTTCACATTCATGAACACATTCTTACATTTCAAATTCTTTTTTTTTTCATTCTGCTTTAGTCTTTTTTATCTACATGGTGCTGAATTGAGTACAATTGTACACATGATTATACTTGAGAAAGTTGGTCTATCTTGATCTGTAGTGATGGGGGATGGTAGATTCAGAGTCAGAATACCCCTGGAATTAGTTCCTGGTTAGCCCCCCCCCCCCCCACACAGTCTGTCATGGGGTTGGCACTGTGCTGATAGTTGTCAACATGCATTAAGCCAAATACAAAAAGAACCGGGACTACTTCCTTCCAGTTTCTTGTCAGCTCTAACAAAAGAAACTCTCCTGGAGGTCAGTGGCTGCCATGGCCTGCTTGTTGGGATGTAGCTGCAGAGTGCCAAGGTTTGTTGCTCTATCAATGCAATGCTAATAGTAGCCAAGGTAACATAGATGCTATATTCAAGTTGACACAAAGTTTGTATACCAATCAGGATAATAGGTTAACAACAGCGCTGTGTTATGTGGACTTTCAAGAAAGGTTTTGATTCTGTGAACCATCTGTACCTGTTAGACAAGCTAAAAATGTTGACACTACATAAGAGTAGCTATAATTGGGTAACTAGCTACCTTTTTTTTTGAACAATTTAAACTTTTATTTGACCAAACATTAATTTGACATTTGACAATCACAAAATAACACTCCCATTCTTAGGGATATGAAAGGTTATACTGGTCAATAAAGTTAATGATAGCATCATCAGTAAACTGTTTTATGAATGCTATCATGAAATAATATAATCATAATCTCGATGAAACAAGTAGAATAAGAATAACATGGTAACATTGAGAGAAGGCAAAGGCAACCATCATTTTACGATTATTATCAGTATGACTCCCTTTAAAAAGAAAAATATTAAAAAAAAAAAAATGATAGATTGCAAAAGATACCAGTAGGAGATTGTGAGTCTGGCCTGGCTCCTGTGGGATTAGGAGTCCCGCAGGGGTTAGTCCTGGCCGGATACAATTTATTTTCTACATTGACAGTATAGCAGAAAACCTCAAAAACAGTAGGAGTACTCTATATGCAGATGACCTGGTCATCTTTTCCTGTGACAAAAATATGCAATTAGCGGTTGATGTATTGCAAAAAGATCTTGACCAAGTAGTTCAGGAATGTTTACGGCTACATCTCACAATTAATGCCAAGAAGACGAAATTCATGTTGAGTGGCACCAAGGAAAAAATTGAAGGTACTACTTGAAATGCCACCAAACATCAAGGGTATACCATAGAAAGAGTTCCCACTTATCCATACCTCAGAGTAAAGTTAGAAGCGAGTATGACTCTGGAACTGCCTGTTAATGATCTGATTCACAAAGTGAACCATAAATTGTTCTAATTTGCAAAACTGCATTGTGACATGACTAGAAATGCCGCAATACTAGTGTTCAAAAGCATGATCCTAAGTCATTTGACTATGCCTGTTTCTTACATTCTGGGCCAAATCATTCACTAATTGCTTAACTCCAAAGGTTGCAAAATAGGGGCCTTCGTATTTGTCTAAGAACCAGTGTTGGAGGTATGTCAGTTGATGACCTTCACACAACATGCAATGTAGATAAATTAGAGAGGAAGAGAGATGAAGTCCTTCTATCCTGTATGTTCAAATACTCCAGTAATGGCAAAAGATACAGCTGGTGATCGGAATACCAGGTCATATGTGATACTGAAGTTGCACATTTAGAACCCAAGATATGGCCTTTTCAAGTTGCATAGTGTAAAAAAATGTCAAAACTTTCAAAATTGGTATTTTATCATTTTTCTAACATATGGGTAGATATCTTTTAGAATCCTTGCTTCCTCAAACTGAATCTTAGCCCCAAATGCTTAATACATAGCTATAACTTTTGTGATTATATAGACTTTCATAGGAATTATATAGGATTTATAAATTGTAATATGTTAAACATGTTAATTATCTCAGTTTAATCTATTAATAAGTGATACAACTACATTTAATGCTAGAAGTTCCAGAGAAGACAATGTGGTTCAAATATCCACGTGTTATATACCAAATGAAGGCTCTTGATGAACTGTAAATGAATATGGCAATATCTCGACATTTTCTATGTGTGACTTCCATGCCATCTTGTAAGGATGGGTCACATATGGCAAGGTCAAATTTGAGGTTAAACGTCCTAAACAAGACTTTTTTAAATGCTTGCCATTATACAGAGGCTTGAAGCTATGGAACAATTGAGATCTTTGGTACCAAGAGTCATAGCAGAAGTCACAGTACAAAGCATGCATCAAGAGGATCAAAGATCTGCACAAGAAAAGTGTGAGACCCAAGAACCCAGCATACTAGACGGCAGCCTGATGGTCTGTGACGTGGCTGATGAATATGACGACGCTGATGAACATGAATATGAAATAGTCTTACCTTGGTATCAAAACGTTCCTGGTAGTTTAATGCTTGTTGGTGGCTCCCAAATGGGGAACCTCAATGGATGGGTTTCTCCATCGAGTCGCTAAATATAATACATTGCTCTAGGCATATGCCTTTATGTTTTTAATGTACTATCATTTCCAATACAATGGCCTAGCCATACATCCAATATAGTCTTTTATACTAAAAGTCCTCTTTCTCTTCCTTTTGTAAGTTTCCAATTGCTTGATTTAGTGGTCTGTGTAATTGTTGTCTTAACTTTCATTGGTTATATTGTGTGTACCTATGTGCTTATTGGCTGACGTCTTGATTACAGTTAACCAAGTAGCTGACACAGTAAAAGAAACAGAGTCTCTTACTCTCACTAAGTTATGAAAATGGAATGATCAACTGTTTGAATTGAGAATGAATCTGTTGTAGACTCTGTAGTTGTATATTGTTTCTATGTAATATTTTGTATCTTTGACCAGAAGAAATTAGGTTCCATCTCAATTCCTGGTCAGTCTAAAATTTCATAAGTTTGCATATAGCAGACTACAATTACCATACCTGGAATATGCATCCTCATCTTGTAAATACTCATCTTTTTGCCATCAATGAGTTCTCATCAGTTATTCCTACTTATGTATTATTACCGGAGAAACCCGATTCCAAAAAGTTGATTACATTATTAATTATCACCTCTTCACATAGTGGAGTAGTTAATAAGCACTTCTTTAAAAGTAAAAAAATAGTAACCTAAGCAAAAGGATGTCCTTGGTGGAAAGATTGAAATATGACTCATCAATACATCAAAATCTTTTTCTTCTTGGTGCTATCTCAAGTGTTTCAAGCTCTTCAATGGTCTTTCAAACAACATCAATACTTGTGTTCTAGTATTCTTTTCCAAACTGGATAGGATTCGGTTGTCTTGTATATAGGCTGATTGGCTACCCCTTTACTTACTTATGGTATTGTCCTTTTACTAAAGGTGTGTACCCAGGAAAGCCTCACGTCTTCTCATTTAAGAGAGGTTTTGAGAAAGGTATCTGTATTTTACTTGGTATTGTATTGTGAAGGTAAGGCTGTACTAATGTTAAGAGCATGATACTGCAATTTAGCTATAGGTATCCCCTTAGAGAAATGGAATACCTGTTATGCAAACTGGCTGTAGGTTTACTCTGTACAATACACTTCAGGTACCATAATATCTGAGATAAACATTCATAGTATGTGTGGCTAGGATAGATGTAGCTACATGGTGACATATCTATTTCAGACAATAATGCACTGATTATGTCTCCTGTCGATAAAACCAAAGGCCATGATTAGGAGGTATGGTTGTTCACAAGGCAGCTTCAGTGAAAGCTTCTACAGGGTAGGGGATGTCCTTTGTCGAATGTTACTGTATATTTTATAGGTTGTCAATATGTACTTTTATTTATATGCTGTGCAGAACTGTCAGGCCAGAGGGAATAAGGGAGCAATGGGGCTTGGATCAGTGCAAAGCTCCACATTCAGAGAGGGAGAGAAAGAGAGAGAGAGAGAGAGAGAGAGAGAGAGAGACAGAGAGAGAGAGAGAGACAGAGAGACAGAGAGACAGAGTGACAGACAGACAGACAGAGGCAGAGAGCATTCATTGAGAACAGAATTATCAATAGCAAAATTGAATAGATGGGTAATGACAATTTCATTTATTTTAGGCAACTGATAACTAGAACATCCTAAATTCTCTTTTACAATATTTTGTGATACTTAATTCATACTTTCTTTGTTGCAGGTAAGCCAGTTTCCTCAGTGAACCAAACAGTATGGACCATACTGAAAAGCTTTAAACTGCAGATGGTGAGTTAAATATCCAGATATCCATTATGGGTTACACTATTCTGCTACTGTTCCTGACCTAAAATACTGGTAGAACTAGCATCCAAACCAATTGCCCTGTGCCAACACAGCAACACCCGAGGTGTAGATAACACTAGTCAGTCTGCCTACTAGTGACAACACCATTATGGTGATGGCAAATCAGATAAGGCTTATGATAAGTTACCTCATGCAAAGTTGACAGCTGTAATAATTGTGCCGGTCAGCCTTAATTTGATGCCCAAGAAGCTGATTAGATTCTGTTCAGACTTTCCTGACTTGGTATGATTTCACTTATGAGTCACACTACAGAGCAATGGCAGCCATGGCGTTAGGCATAGCAGGCACTCTATGACACCTTATTTTTAATATTCTGCTTGGGAGCGTTAGGCATTCTTATGTTCTATGTAAAGGGTTCATTAAAGAATCATTGGCAAGACAAGATCTAGATATTGATGTTTGTAATGACTTTGGTGAAATATTATATCTTTCAGATATTGATTCTAGACAAACTACCTCAACAATGGCTACTGACCTATTATGTTTCTTGGGTAGTGTAGCTATATACATAACGTTGTAAACTATAGTGTGTAAGTTCTTATTATGAAGATGCAATGGCACTTGTGAATCAGGAACAGCTTTTCATGGAGTCCAGCTTTTATAAGTTGAGCATTCAGCATCCTTATTTTGTCCATTTCCACAAGACACAGAGACATAGTTTGAATAGAAACAAATAAAAATAGGCAGGTGCCAGCTCAACCACTCGTTAATCTAGGCAACATTTATATTTTGGCTTTTAATTTGGATGATTAGTCTAATAAGAAGAGCAATTATATCAAATAGATTCTCCTCTTGGAAATTTCTGATGTCAATTTGAGGGATAGAAAGGCAGTCTGGTGCAGCAGTCGATTCCAATAATCAGTTACCACAAAGTTAATAAAAGCTGTCGATCTCACCATAACCTCTTTTGATGAGAGAACCCCCACTAATTAACTGTGATACTGAAATACAGTGAATACTGTCTTTTTTCCATCCTTGTTATTGATCTTGAAGGTGTGCATGCAACCGGAAAGAGGAACACATTACTATAGATTATCATGATTATTACTTTCCAAGTACAACCTATTAAGTACTCAGTATTTCATTATGGTTAGTATCTCAGGGCGTAATTGTCCATATAACTTAGAGAGCTAAATCTTGGTGTATGTAGCTTAGAAACCCCACCTGAATTACCCGAATTAAAAGATCTGAAATTTTCACACTAAGCCTCTAATAAAGCATCACTAAGAATCCTATAGGATGAAATCACACTATTATTTAGAGAAGCCATCCAGCACCGACCTTGACCTTTAGTACTTGTAATGTCCACCCATGTCCCTCTCACAACCACACTAAATTAAACATGACATTCGCAGTGCCCGTTACTACATGTTTAGTACACAATCTGTACACTAGGAAGACATAACAGTTGTTGATAGAGCACATCATCTATTTAACTTCTGTATGCAGAGAGAAGAACACTGATTGCTTTGACACATACTGCACAGGTCACAATTTGTCTCCCACATGACATGTATGAAGGCATGTCGAATGAGGTTGACGCTTTCATATTTGGTTTGTCAACTCCACTTGACATGCGTAATGAAGACACGTCACATATTTCTAATCCATTCACCTCAGTGTTAGGTAATACGACAATTAAGACAATTATGTAAGGGTCAAGAGCAGTCAATAACTATGTACCAATGGTTCAATCAAGGCAGGCCTATAATAGAAGGCAGGGGATATCATAGTCCCACAGGCCTACAACACTAAGGCACCTTTTCCTATCTACAGAACTTTTACTTGACTGAGGACCTCTATGCAGTCCATAAGACAAGGGCATGGAGGTGCATGGCAATGCCATATGTCTCCCTGTACTGTAGATACTGAGATTATAGATTGTGGGTTAGAATACAGTCCTTTGGTATTTTACTGACCCACATATAAGGTATCTAACCTCTCCAGTTGAAGTATTCAGGATGATGGGTCTCTATTTTGATATTCAATAACAAATGCAAATTTAACAATGAAATAGAATTCACTACCATTCATTGATAGTATTTACAGACCTCAGTGATCTATTCTTCATGAAAACAAAATGACACAGATACATCAAATGTCTCAAGTGTTGGTAGTACTTCTTAGTAGTGATTAATGCTGGTACCAAAATGGTTGTTTGCCCCATCTAGTGGAATATCCTAGAACAATTATGTATGTCAAACCATTACATGTCAAGTGCCTTCCACATGGCCATGACCCTAGTCAACTCACAGATGACGTGGCGTTTTAAGGCATGTCAAATCATATGAGGATTAATGTGTGCTACAGTTGTTATGGTGACATATGTGCACATGTCCCAATGACGTGTGCTCTCTGTGTCAAATAAAGTTGACATGGGTATACATGTCACTTTGTCAGGAAGACTTTTTTGAGTGTGGGAATTTGTTTCAGGTCCGGGTTAGCAACTGTTCATTTAATATTGTGACATCAAAAATCACACCACACCTTCAGTTCTTTTTTTTTCTTTTCTTTTCCACCTTATGGATTGTATGAACCCTTAAAAAAAGTTCTATTTTAATCTGTTTCAAAAAGGACATGATGCAGTCCTTATTAAGTTACCAATGTGGTAGTGATTCATCATACTCATATTTGTAGAGTGTATGCATTCATAAACATAGCCTCAGATCATCAATTTGAATGTATTCATTACCACAAATAGTGCACTAGTTAAGGGTCCATCTCGACATACTTATTACTTCCTATTATGTTAGCCTGGGAGGTATTCTTATTTGAATGTCAAATATCAAGGATTATGCAACAGCTTCAAGAGAACTAGGGCTGCCTTAATGGTCAATACACAGCTAAGTTATGGGGCATGCCACACACAATGTCTCCACCCAAATACGTCGTTTGCTTTCATTAGTCATTCCTATTAAAATTTTTCTACCATTATAAAAGGAAATTCTAAAATATTACATACTTTTTTGTGATGATCCCTTTTTCTACCTCTCTCTACCATTACACAACAGACTCACATGTCCCCCTATCAAATACATATAACATCAATTACAACACTGATAGGGCATCAACCATAGGGCATCAATTATTGACAACCATTTGTTGTGTTAGTTTATGTTGCTGTTTAATTGTTGTTTAAGAGAATATTGTGTGTGATAAAACAAATGTCCCCCTAGTTGATGTGCTCCATGCCTCTGTATATGGCCACTAAAAGAGTCATAGCATGGTAGGTTTTTGATGAACAGAGCACTGTACTATTGTTTCCCCCTGCCCTGTTAGATGCCGATGTAATGTAAGGGTCCCTGTCTACTGAGCCTCTGTCATGCATCTCACCTAATTGGTATCATTTTAGCATCACCCATTTGACCCATGATGATGTAAATGATAGATTGTCCAGATAGTATGACACATAAACAATGTATAGTCTAGACTAAATGCTTCTCCCAAGAAAGGTAACTAAGTGTATTTTATACCTAACCCTTGGAAATCTTCTCAATTTCAAACATTGACATCAATGAAAGTCAAGTGAAGGGTCTGAGCTAGAGTACTTAAGAAAACATAAATAAGATATAAAAGATATAACTTTGTCATATGTCCAATAACGTGGTAACAGAAAAAGAATTATTGTAATATATAGCAAGTTGTTTCTCATTGATCTTGGCCACCAGGAAAAATTGACATCTTCAGTCCTTCAGGATATACTAGAAGTGTCTGACAAAAGGTCTGGGACCTGACTTCAAGAAGGCTGCTCGATCCTATACCAAACAGGTATAAAGACGTACCCCACTCAGCCCATAGCCTATGTCAAAGCCACTATAAAGTGTGATGAGGGTGGCCCTTAGAACTCTGTTGCAAAGGAGCATCCTTTGTCAGGAGTGAGGCAGGATAGGGTACCTGATCCAGGCCATCCAATTAGCAGATGCTTGTAGATCTCAGTTTTGAGGAAATATCTCCAATAAAGGTGAGAATGAGTAGTTTTGTAGAGAAGATCTGCAGACTCACTTTTGCTACACACATGCATCAAGCTAATTTAGGTGGACTGAGACCTGCATATATATCCACCAATTCTGCATCAGCACCTCAAGGATGGAGGTGACTTTTTAGGTCTACCTTTCCCGTCCAATCTGAGTTTCTGATGTCTAAAGGTGCAGACCAAGCAAATTATCTTAATCTCATCTTTCCTGTTAACTCCTAGACATGTCTGATGTCCATAACTAAGTGCAGAAATGGATAAAGGACTTAAGGTTTGAAAGAGATGTATGATATGATCTTTGCTTTTAAAATGATAAACAGACATTACTCACTCATGCCAGTTTAATTCATCTTGCTTAGCTGCAGGTGTAGCCAGGCATTGGCCACCTCCCATATGTGCATGCCCAATATCCTTATCTCTGCCCCCCATCTCTTCTCGGTTTCTTTGGTAACTTCAGCAGATTCTTGGAAGCTCTTCAGATACTTACCTCCAGTGCTGCATGCCCCTAGCTAGGATTACTTGAATGTACTTTTGGCAGAGTGTTTCAACTTAGTCCGATTTAGTGGCCATAGCTGTGTCAGCAGAACTTCCAAGAATAACCAGGAAATAGGGGACTCCATGTAATTGCTATTTGATGTATTGTGATCAGATAACATGGAGAGATTTTTTTGGCATGGCCCACATGTTATATATCATTGATAAGAAATCAATTTACTTGGTCTTATGCCAAAAGGACATTTAGTCTATCATTCGTCAATATCTTTAAAAACCGGGCTTGACAACATAGCTATTAGTATCTGCCTGAATTGTTTCATGGTATTAGTTACAGTAATATGTACAGGGGATCTGGATTAGACAATATAATAGGTCAAAGCTTATTGCAGAGTGACCCAAGTAAGAGTTGTTGTAAGAGTTCATTTGGTACCTGTGAACCCCTGGGGAAAGATATAGAGAGTGCAAAGTGGTGAAGAAAGTGTTGTATTGTGTAGAAAAGGGTGGATATACACAATACATCAAACAACTTTGTAACTGCAAAGTGTTAGCAACATGTTAATTGGTTGTAGAACATAAAGAAAAGAAAAGAAACAACAACAACAAAAAAAAGAGAAGAAATGAAACAAAACGATAAGCAATACTAACACAACTCGAGAAAGAGCAATGAAACAAAAACTAATTTTAAAAGAAAAGACCACCGTTTTCTCATGTCAATTTTATTTGGTAGATTTTGTTTGGAATAAAAAGTCACAAATGACAGAAGCAGGCCTTCCTGATGCAGTGTATGACGTCACAATTGGGCAAATGCATCAACATAATGACTGAACAGCACTGCTCATCTACAAATAAATGCTACTCCTAGGTGCCTTTTTATACTGCTTGTGTATCTGCTTAGATAATTAGCAATTTACAATCCACCTGACCTATGTTGAATAATGCAGTGATGATGCACATATCATTATCACAACAACATGACTGCAACAATCTCTAAGCTTAAACAATGCACTGTTTGGTGAATTTGAACTAATCGTAATACTTTAAGACCTTGTACTTTATTCATGAGCAATGGGAGTTCATTAGAATGGGAGTTATACCATTGTTTCCTATATAAGGTGTGAGAATGTTGGCTGAATATTGACCTTTAACACCACCACTGGCCTTTTAAAGGTACCACTTGTTTGAACTCAAAAATATATTATGTTGCCACAATAAGGATAAAGAGTATAACATTGTTTGTAGGTTGCAAGAAAGTTTTTTTTTTTTGTCTTATGCTCACTTACAGCATTAGACAGCACAGGCGGCCTGTGTGAATGAAATAACCATATCCCTCAGCCGGGCTATATTCTACTGGTTGACTAGTGCCCTAATCTGAATGCTGAGTCTGTTGTCATCACCAGGATCAAGGCATTTGTAATGTTCTCTGGGGTGGTAGCGATTTAGGAATAGTGTGTGATGGGGTGTCAGGTCTGTTGCCAGTGGCTCAATTCAATAAAGCAGATGACTGCATAACTATTGAATCTTCAGGAAGCTTACCATACAGCACCACACAATAGACCTTTAATAGTTCTTTATGACTGCAACTGGTTTACTAAATTCTTTGTTCAGGATTAGGTAGGCACCACTCATATCCAGACATTCAAGTAATATAGCCACAGTGATTGTATCACTGCAAGCCCAATGGCAGGCCTTCAATGTCATGGCAATTGCTTCTGATGCGAGGGATGGCTGTCTTCAGACCTCCCAGCTCAGATATCTGTGTTATGATGTAGTGCATTGCAAGTAACATAGACACTCTGAATCTGTGTGTCATACATTTTTAGCTGTTCATGGATTATCTCCATAGGGACAACATGATGCAAGAATGCAGCAATGTTGAGTAACTCACTATGACTCAATACATGACACCAGAATGACTTCAAATAGGGGCACTATTGAAAGGCTAGGAGGGAGGGAGCAGTGTGTCTGCACATTTACCTAAGCTACCAGAACGTTTCAAGTCTGACTGAAGGCATTCACTATAGAAAAAAACCTTACAAAACATATATTTTTATAAGTTAACCTCAATGCACTACACGGATATTTTTGCAGTGCTCTCTACATCCTATAAAGATGTATTATGTGCTTCAGGAGCACTGGGAATAAACTAACAATGTTCAGCAAATGGTTTCGTGTTTGTACACAAAATGTAGAATTAATGAAAAGATCACCAAAATTATCAACTAGCATTCTTGTGCATATTAGAAGAAAGAACCCTGATAATTGTGCCCATCATTATTGTCTGCCCCTATCATTCATTTTCCGACCATTTCACCCCAGTCTATCTCACCTCCCTTTCATTTTGCCTATAGACAGATACAGTTTGGAAATATGACTAACATTCATGAGTACTCCTGCACACACCTTCAGGCAATGGCACTTCCTGGCACCATTCCATATTCAGTCCTGAGGCAGGCCTATCTTATATCAGTGGATTATGGCCATAAAACTTCCTCATTGTGCACTGAAGTGCACCTGCTTTATAATGATTTTCCAGCTCGTTTCCTCCACCCTGTTTTGCTAATGTGAAGTGGGCCATTCCCACTTCCTATCCAGTTTATGGTGTGAGAAGCTGTTGAGTATTTTGGTAGGAAAACTAACTAGCGTAAGTAGTTCAATTCTCAGAATGAAGTTAAGGAAAGATTATTGTTAAGGACAGAAGTGAGACTTTGACTAAAGCCAATGTGCTGATATGAGAGTATAGCTTAGTATGTTTATGTACCCTCCATATAATTTCTTTGTTTCTGGACAACTTCTAACATTTGGCCTTCAATGGAAAATTGAAAGACAGACTAGTAATTTGAAGTACTCATTAATTATGACTGTTGTATCTTATGCGTAGAGCCATTTACATGTATCAATAGATCTAACAAAATATTTAGTATCAAAAACAGGAAGCCTTTGTCACATCCTTAGCTTCATTCCGATTTATGTCACCTTTCTAGAATTAGATAACCAAATGATTCAAATAAAGGGGAAATAACTTCACTTTTAAATGAAAAGTAATGACTGTATACCACAGACATCATCAGTGGGCTTAAATCAACTGAATTAAGTTGATGATTCTGCTTCAAGAAGTGGCAGGTAATATAGACATGCTATTATATTTTATGTGCCACATTATCATGATTCACTGTTATTTACATCAGCATTATGGGCACAGGATTTACTTATGTGATACTATAGAAGGGGATTGTATGATACAGGCTTGTTAGACAGTGTGATGACTTAGACTAAACTTAAACTTTGCAAGTTTGTGCTTGATGGCCCAGCTTAAAGTAGAAATATAGTATATTCTTCATAAGAAACCTAACCACAATATAAATCATCTAGTAGCCACCAGAGATTCAAATTGAGATAAAGAAAGCACGGTCTCCTCTTAAAAATTTAAACAGAATGGCCTTACGGCTTTCAAGAATAAGATGTAACCAAAGTGTTACATTATGCTTGTTGATAAATGCAACAGCCCTTACTTACTGCCTCACCAAGGTGAATTGCGACCACTAATGATGCAGTCAGGTGTGAGAGTAAAGCAAATGCCTGTTGGAAAGTGTGGTGTAAGATATGGCTTTACGAGGCAATGTCATTAGTCGCTATGGCAACAGAGAGCCCTTAGTGTCTAAGACTGTGTGCAAATTGAAGCATTTCTTGCTTTTGATCTGAATTTGAGTAGAGCACTGAAAAGGAGTTTTGCCTGGAAAAATTCTACACTTTCCTCCACAATAATATTTACTGAGCTGAGCTATTAGAGGCAACATGTTCAAAGTCTATTCTTGATGTGTCAAGCCAATACAGTTTCTGTCATTAGTAAATTTGTGGATCAACATGGTAAAAGGTACGCCTGCGCACCCCTTCACGGGTGTACCTTTTACCGTGTTGATCCACGGTTGCTAAAGAGAGATTGGTTCATCTATTTAGCTCAATAGAGATAGATGCTTTGAAATTATTTCACTCTCTTCAAAGGCTATAGTTTCCAGTTGAAAATCCCATAATACATTTTGGAATGAAGGTAACTTCCATACTCACGTTTGACTTACAAACTGAATATTGGAAAAAAATATCTGTACATTATTTTCAATATATTAAAAATTGGATATTGTATTTTGAATATAGTATTTATTACATTATATATTTACATTATCAACAGTCTATGCACAATCTAATATCCCTCATGTTTCACCTCAGCTGATATTTCTGTCAACAGTACAAACACCTAGCTTTGCCCAGGGCAACTCTTTACATTCAGGAATTACAGTGTCCACAGTCGCATAGTGACAGCACCACCTATTATAACAAAAGACCTGTCACATGAGTCTCTAGTGGAAACCAACAAGTCAGAAGCTCTGAATAGAAGTCCAATCAGCTTCCCTGGCATCAAATTTGAGTTAATCGGCACCACTATCACTGCTGTCAACTCTTCATGTGTGAGTTGTGGATCAACACGGTAAAAGGTATGCCCACGCACCCCGTCGCGGGCGTACCTTTTACCGTGTTGATCCACAGTTTATTATAAGCCTTATCCCATTTGGCAACTGCAAACCAAGTTGTCACCCATAAGTGAAGTAAGAGGCTTAACATGGTTCTCCACCCGATGTGAGCTAAAAGTAAGATAACTTTTCTGGATTTTGGTCTGGGTTCCTGGGCCCTTAGATTAAGAGAATTTCAGGTTCTACCACTGCTAAAAGCTCTAGCTCTTACAGTGTACAAGAAGAAACTAAGGTTTTAACTGGCCGTTTTAACTACTAATAGATTTACAGCTTACCATCAGCACAATCAGGCTCTCAGAGGTATTCCAAATACGGAGCTGCAGATATATAAGAAAATAGGATTTTGATATGGCAGAACATTATGAAAAAATTACTATGACAGTAAACTGTGTTATGGCATTGACTGAGTTCCCTTCATTGTTAATCTCTTCCTGTGTTTGTGTGTTTGTGTTCTCTCCATGTTCCTGCCTGCAGTGTTCCTAAGCTTCTATACTTCTGGCCTCAAAATTCAGTTATATTCCCCTGACTCTTCCACTGTTTGAATTCCTATTGATCATTCATGTCTTATCCCCAACTATCTCTCTGGCCTATCATTCCTAAGTTTTCCCTATAATTTCCATTATCTCTTTATCTTTGTCTTCCATTCAATCTACATAAAATATTGGTGTTATGATCTAACAGTAGTACACAGCACAAGTCATACTTCATACTTTGTAACCTTTAGCAAATATTCTCCAGATAATTTGCTTTTAAATAGGAGTTATTTGATATGGGGTCCCGTGCATAATGTTATAGTTTTGGCCATTTGAAATAAAAAAGTACTTGAAAAATTGACTAAAATCCATATTCAAAGCACTACATGATGGGTAAAACGCATACCTCCCGTCATAAAATTGCGTTAGTATATAATTATATTCTTGTCCATTGTGAGCAACCTATCACTTCTACAACCTTGTGAAGGTAAAGTGAGGGTTATAATTATAAGGTACAAAAGAATGTCAGAGAATGCTGAAAAAATCCAGATGTGGATAAACCACTATTTAAAATGGTCATAAATGACTAGATATTGATGGAAAATGCCCAAAATTGTCCAAACATTGAGGGCTTATATGAGCATAAGTATAAAAAGAAATGGTCTCATCCTGATGAAAATAATCTGTATGCTCGGATAGTAGGTCTATTTTCAATGGTATTGACCCACTTTAAAACCTCTTAGCAGACAGCTGATTCCCCTTCCTGCTGTTCTACATGACATCATGGTCAGTGCCACTTTGGGGCAAGGACCCATGGGCTTACTGGGGTAAACTGCTGAGCTCCATTTGTATCAATTCAGGCGAATAAGAAAATATCTCAACAAAGACCCATCAGTGAGGGTCTTCAAACAAATGATCACCCTCAGTTTTGATTATGGTGATTTAATCATTTGGAGAGCACTGGACAATCTAGTGAAAAAGCTGCAGATGATCCAGAATGTTTGTTTCCGCCTATGCACAGGCATAAGAGATCCTTTAAACATGTCTGGGGATGGTTTACCTACCCTAACTGCCTGTATCAAGCTTAAAAAAATGTCAAGATATGACCCTCCTGGGTCTTATCTTTGAATATAGTCTTAATGCGGACAATAATGTTATCCCTTAGAGGGTGTTACGTAATAATAATAAAATTAAACTAAAAGTGAGTTGGAGCAATAGTTTATTATATGACAAAAGCCCCTTATTTAGGGGTAATTGCTAGTGGAACAAGTTAGCAGCCGATGTCCAACATGCTGAAAACAAGGAGAAGTTTATGAACTTAATTTGACATTATTCCATCAAAGGTGTCCTGTTAGTACATGGGGCCTAAGTGTTTGAATTTCTAGCCACTTTAATGTTCTCCGGTATAACACAAGTCGACCCACTATTGTAAAATTGCCTATATTTGTTTGATAACATACATGTTTATCTTGGCATACTTGAAGAGCATCCATTTATGTACGAATGTTGTGCCAATAAACTACTTACTTACCTACTTTATCACAAAGAATAATTAGATAAGCCGTTGCTCTATCAGATTTATACGTGTTAAGTTTTCTGATAGATACAATATCTAACATTACTTATCTGCTTTGTGAGTGTATCAATGATGTTGATCATTCACAGATGTTATGAATGTAATGATAAGACTTGAATGAGTTGGCCTCAGGGGATGATACAAGCACGACGCTAAGCCCCTGAAGCCAACGAGTTCAAGTCTAATCATTACACATTACACTTATAACATAGTGTCAACCATTAATTCTAAGTATTTACCTTTAAAACTAATAGAATCCATTGTTTTCTGTCATGAGCGGACGATACAGCCCTCCGCCATCTAGGTTTCTTGTTGATGTTCCTCCTGAGTGGACCGCCAAGAAAAACACTCCATTTACACATGTTATAGAGCATGTGTAGCCTTCTAAAGTTATTAAAGCAATTAGAATACATATTCTATTTGATATTAGTGACCTCCAATATATGATTTAAAGCCTATAATTGCTCAAAATGAAATTAACAATGAAATTTTCCGGTACCATGTAGCAAATCCAAGCAGATGGTTAGTTCAATCTCTACACACTAGGTGGGGACACAGGTACTGTGATGGAATGGGGAAGATGCACGGACAGTCGTTCGCTTTGAAAATTTACAATTTATACCATTAAATTCAGCCATAATATCAAGAAATCTAGTCAACAGGGAGTTAGAATAATGTTTCAAGGATGTTATGTCCAAAGCATGTCGTCAGATTTAGTCTATAAGCTTCAGAAATGGAGGATTTACATTGGTGTCAACTAGTTGTCAAGGTATGTCGGTTCCGCTGTCTTTTTGGATTCTTGTATCCCAATATATAAGAACTCATTTTATCCACTTTCAGCACTCAGATCAGTGCCTAAACTCGATATCCATGTTATAATGAAGAATACATTTAGACACAAAAATCAATTTGATACAAGTCAGCTTCATTTGAGAAAGAAAACAAATATAGCACTTCCATTATCACATCAATACCTAACTGTATGTATGTGGGTTTGGAAAAACAATGGCTAGTTTTTCTGTAATTAATGAAATAATTAACATGAAACTAAGAATCCAAACACAAATCCATAGCCTAACGCAGCACTTTTGTGAGATGTGACTAGGGTGTGAGTGAGGCTACATAACACCTCACAGTACACTGACACCGTCGCCCTATCCCAGCATGGAGGCAGGATGGGGCGACAATGTCTCCCTCACTGTGTCGCCTTATGAAGGTAGTTTACCCAGTCTGCTGTATCCATGGCTTTATGTTTATCAGAGACATATAGGCGGGTCCTATTTTAATAAGCAGCTAGCTGTGGGTTAGGTTTTACAGATTTAGCCATAGTGATAACAATCCTTTAAGTAATGGAGACTATAGAATCTCATTGTATTCCCCAAGATGACTGTACTTTGGGGTACTATTGAGTGCAGGCCTATTCAGCTATAAGAAGACTGACAATCCTTAGTAAAAGTAGCTTCAGACTGGTGCCCTGCACAAACATAATGTAATATGGACTTATAGATAAGTGTCCGGGGACACTAATTCTATCTTATATTACTCCTTGTTCCCTGTTGAAAATGTAGGCTGTATCGTTGGAGTGGCAGGAACCAGTAGCAGGCTTTCCTCCCATCTGCTTTTTCTAATGCCTGTTTCCATCCTGACCCCATCCCTGATAAACCTGTAGCAACCGGGAATAGACAGGGGGTAACAGAGTTTGAATAGGAAGCTAGAGGTAGGAGCAACAGGAACTGACAGCCTACTTATCGTGGCATCAGACCGGGGCTTCAGCTAAAAGTGAGACAATCTAGGATTCACCATCAGGATCTACACTTCTCTCCTTAAAAGCCCTTTGTCCATTGATGCATCACTATTAAAGATTGATTTATGGTTAGCCTGTACCTCCTTCCTTGTATGGATGGCTAATATGTGGTCTGTAATATCATTGCATGCCAACTGATGTCCATTCTCAAAATCCTTTTCATCTGCACAACACAATCCTGTTTTACCAACAAAATTAAGGGGCTTTGAATCAGACTGTCTGTTTGTAATCCTGCATATTCAGCAAAATAGGTAGCCTTACATCTGGTTATGTGACCTATTGGCTCAGTTTTATAATTAAATATCCCAAATCCTTTTTGACAATGGATCTGCTAATGGCTTCTTCTGTCTACTCTTGCCATGACATATTACTTTGATTTTACATTCATGAACAGTTTCCTACACTTAAATTTCATGCACTACTTAACACGCAACTTCAATTATGCCACACATTCAAGTGCTAGTCAACACATCCCAACACCATCTCTGAGATAAGCCATACACTGCTTCTAAGACTTACCATTCAAACAATGTGTCCATATACTTTTCCTACAGTCCTACAAACCCAGAGCATATTTCAAATGGCTTTGTTCTGATGCTGAGAATGGACTCAGCATCCAGGTACTTTTAGGTTAGTGTCAGATCCCAGGGGGCCTCACCAACCAGAAAAATCGAGCCAGTCCTAAGTGCATGATTAACCCACATTATATCATGGTTGTTGCTAATTTGCATATTTTTGCGTTCAAGTTTAATACTACAATAAGTTCATGTAATCGCTACTTTAAAGAATGATGTTGACACTGGAGCACGACATACATTGACTGCGAGTTGACTCGTATTCTTTACCATAGCGGTCAGTGGGCTGCATGTTTCCTCCCCTGCCACACTGCAGTTTCACCATCTGGTGTATAGTAAAAGTACTAACCGTCTGCTCGGAATGCAAACCCGTAGCGATACTTTTTATTGGATGATGGCCATTTTGAGGAAATTTAGGCTTCAAATCATGGATTGGAACTTGGGAGGAGTAAATACAACCTATATTCTTTGTTCTGTTAATGTGAGGAGGACTGAAACCAACTCATTCATCAATAAAGCTCATAATTATATCCCCTAATTATACTGGCCACCTGTGCTCTTCTATTTAATTAATGAATTTCTGCAATGGAAGAGTTAGTTAGGACCTATAAAAGGTTTGTCATGGTTTGATATCCAATGAGGTTAGCTCAATCAAGAGCTATCAACGATTTGCAGAAACACACAAAATAGCATTGGCGTTCAAATATATATATTGCTGAATCATAAAGAAGCTAGAATGCATGAAGAGAAAGTTGTAAATATAAAACATGGACAACAAGTTCCCGAAGTGAAATTTTGACTAATTAGTTTTAATTTTGATGAACAAATGTCAAATTCTATAGACCTTAGTATAATGTAGCTGTAGGAGTATATGTACACAATGTAACTATTGCTTGTTACTCTGGAAATTATCTCAAAATCATGCCATGGTATAATTGTTTACAAAATTTTATAAAGATGTTTAGACATTCTGGAAGATTTTATCTACATGGTGCTGAAGTGAAGATACCTGTAAACATTTATGCTTTAGAAAGTGATCTGTAGTGTTGTAGTACCCCATATATAAGGTGCATCCTTTATGTAAGGATAGGCCCCTAGTGTGCCTTATATGATGATGAAAAGCTAGGGATAAATTCTTCAGAATGCCTCCCATAAATTCAAAAGTGGCTTTAGGCCTTTAGGGGAGATTAGAACTATACACAGGCCTTTGACCTTTGAAAATCCATTAATAGAAACAAAAGATATTTCATTTAAAATCTCTCTAGCAGATCATTGAAGTCTTGATGCACCTTAAACATAGGGGGGAACCTTATACACAAGTTATTATGGTAACGGAGGATGCTGGATTTAGAATACCCCTAGAATTTGATTCCTGGTTAGCCCTTTACACAGTCTGTAATGGGGTCAGCACTGTGCCGAGAGTCATCAACTTGGATTAAGCCCAATTCAAAAAGAACTGGGACTGCTTCTTCCGGTTTCTTGTTGGTTCGAACAAAAGGTAACTGACCTGGAGGTCAATGGCTGCCATGGCTGGCATGTTGGGATGTGGTTGCAGAGTGTCATGGTATGTAGCTTTATAAATGCAGTGCTAGTAGTAGCCAAGGTAACTAAAATATAGACATGGTAGCCTAAGCAAAGGATGGCCTTGGTGAAGAGATTAAGATATGGTTTTAGTGATACATCAAAATCAGTTCCTTCTTGGTGCTATGTCAACTGTTTTAAGGTCTTCTAGTACTTTCTCTAAAAGCGTGCATCTGAGAAAATCTCTTTCACCTTCTTATATCAAATAGGTTTTGAGAAAATGAATTTTATTCTACTGTTGATATTGTATTCTGAAAGTAAGGCTGTACTAATGTTAATACTGCAATTTAGCTATAGACGCATCGCTAAATTTCTTTATAGATATCCCTATAGAGAAATGGAATAGCTGCCATGGGAACTGACTGTAGATCTATCCTGTACAATACAATGCAGCTATCAGATAATATCTGAGACTCACAGTATGTGAGGTAAAGCTACATGCTGACATATCTGTTTGACACAATAATGCACCCATTACATTTCCTGTAGACATAGCTAAAGGACATGATAAGAAGATAAATGGTTGTTTACAAGGCAGCTTCAGTGAAAGCCTCCACAGGATAGAGGATGTCCTTTGTCCATTGTCGATACATGTTTTATAGGTTGTCAATATGTACTTTTATTTATATGCTGTGCAGAACTGTCAGGCCAGAGGGAATAAGGGAGCAATGGGGCTTGGATCAGTGCAATTACTATTATTTACTGTTGTATCCTGTGCAGTACTGTCAAGCCAGAGGGGTAGCGGGAGAGTTAAGCCTTAGAGCAGTAGGGACCTATAGATTTCTTATCTTTCATTATATCATTTTTAGGCAACTGTTAACTAGAACATCGCAAGTACTCTTCTGTATGTGCTGTGAAACTAAATTCATACCTTCTTTCGTGCAGGTAAACCAGTTTCCAAAGTACATCAAACAGTATGGACCATACTGAGTAGCTTCAAAATGCAGATTGTGAGTTCAATATCCAGATATCCATTATAGGTTACATTATTCTGCTACTATTTCTATACTTGAAATACTAAGCAGTAGAACTAGCACCCAAGTGTACTCCCCGATGCCAACACAGCAACCCCTGAGCTGCAGATAACACTAGTCAGAGCAACTCACCAGTCCACCTACTAGTGACAACACCATCACGGTGTTGGCAAATCAAATAAGGAATAAGGCTTATGATATGTTACCACATGCAAAGTTGACAGCTGTAATAATGGTGCCAGTCAACCTGAATTTGATGCCGAAGAAGCTGATTAGATTATGTTCAGACTTTCCTGACTTGGTATGCTTTCACAAATAAAATGAGTCGCAGAGCATTTGCAGTAATGGCAGCCCTGCTGTTAGGCCTAGGGGGCACTATAGTATTGAGAAGTGTGGGGTTCCTTAAAGAATATTGGCAAGAAACATCTAGATATTAATGTTTAGAGAAGGATTCTGATGAAATGATATAGACATTGTACAGACCAGGGATGTCCTGATTTATAACATAATCTAATGCATAACACAGACATTGTGAAAATTCGATCTCCTGATTGGACATTTCTATCTTTTAGAATTTCAGTCATTTGAGGGTTGCATCCACTGTGCACATATGGCCAAACTGTGAATATATCATCCCTTTTATTTTTCATTCATTTCGATGGGGGGGACCTATGAAGAGACATAAATCATCTATCGGGGCGGGGGAGTGTATGTGGTCCTTTGCACTGAACATGAGCCTGCATGATCAGATAACCCTTGGTTTTACCATGAGTGACTTATGTACATTGGGCCCATCGGCCAATGAAGCCTTTACAAAGATTTGAGCTCTGAATTTATGTGTCTAGTTATGTATCTGCATTGCTCCAGTCTGTCTATCACTCTTTAAGTATAAATATATGGCACTCAATGACCTGATTCTAGTGTATGTACTACAGCGGTATGTATAGCCCATTTACAATGGCGGCTGAGAGTGTATATGGCACACATTTCTTAACATTCTGCTTGTAGCATCAAAGGCAATCTCTTGCAGAAAGGAAATGGAGTTATTTATCATTTAGTGACTACAGACCTTTAACATATGCATGGATTCTAGACATACAGCCACAAGAACAGACACTGACATTTCATGTTCGATGGGTAGTGTAATTATATCCATAAGATCATAATGAGCCAGTAGGTAATCACTATGAATATACTATGGTATTTGTGAAGCTCGCGCAGCAGAGTCCAGATTTTTTCTTCATGAGATGAACAATCAAACTTTGACCCTAACATTGAATCCTGTTGAAAGCCTACAGGGATATTTATCCATAAGCTCGGGATGTGTGCTATGGGGGAATACCCTATCTTTAGAGTAAAACATGCAAACAGGGCTAAACAGTCTGCTATGTCAGAACTGACACGGTAGGAAGCTCGGTATCAGGCAGAGTTGTACAAGACATAGACAAGATGCCTTGAACCTCAGCGCTATTTTCATAGACTATTGACTATGGCTATGTGTAACCAAAATGATTGTTGTTGGAGCATGGATCTGTATTTTGCTTAGCCACTGACATGGAAGGACTAATCTATATGGAAAGACAGTTATTTCACGTGAATACTCGCTCAACTTTAGATTTTTAGAAGGCAGCATGAGGGCTTGTCAATCCCACATATGCTCCCTATCAATATGAGAAAACCTACTAATCAGTTATAATGCTGAATTAGAATGAACATTGGTGTAGATTTCACAAAGAATCTACATTGCTTAGTAAGAGGCTACAATAAAATATCATTACAAAGTCTCTTGGATGGCACCACTCTGTTAGAGCAACCATAACCTTGACCTTTACTATCCATATTGATCACCCATATTCCTCCAACAACCACAGTAGATAAACCATGACAGATGTAGAGCCTGTTATTACATATTTATTATACACTCTGTCCACTAGGTAGACATAACAGTTGTTGATTTATTTTACATCCGGGAACTGTTTCAGGTCAGGGTTAGCAACTGTTCATTTCATAATGTGGCATTGATAAAATCAAAACTAACACATCGTTTTTTTATATATACTTCTCCACCTCTTGGACTGTATGAATCCTCAATGACCATTCTTATCTATTTCAACAATGCTGCAATGCAGCCCTGACAGCATAGGTGGCCAATGTGATATTTATGCATCATACTCATGCTTGTATGTGTATCAAACAGGATTTGCCTGATGCATTCATGAATGAAGCCTTGGGTCATCAACGTGAATGTATTTATGAACATGAACAATGCATTAAGGTCCTACATTTTACTTCCTAGTCCTAATAGGTAGAATAATTATATCCTTGTTTAAATGTCAAATGTCAAAGATGATGCAACAGGCCCCAGAACTAATGAGCCTGTCTTAATGCCCACCACAGGGCTGGGTAATGGGGCATGCCACAAATAATCTTCAGTCAAATGCGTACTAAAATGGTCATTCTTGTTTGATATTGACATTTGTGTAATATATGTCATGTAATGGATGATGTTTGACAGTCGATGGACTTGAAATGAGGTGCTAGAAATTCAATGAAGGCTGATTGTATATCTTCACTGTCCCTAACAACCAGCTTCTCTCCCTTGTCTTATTGTTATGATTGGCCATTTTCAGTTTATGGGCCTCTATTATAATACCTTCTGTATTTATCTGCTCATGTATCCACTCTTTATTTCCACATCTCTCTGTCATGACACATTAGACTTGAATGTATTCCCCCTGGGGGTCGTTGCACAAACAGCGTGCCTTCGTTCTGCTTTTCTCTCTCGTTAGTACGACATTCACAAAGAGACTTATTTCTGACCATTGCACAATATGTTCTGCCTTTTCACAACGAGAGTCGTTGTGACAGCGAGACAAAAAAAACAGGACTCGCTGTGCTTTCCTCGCTGCTGCAGTGAGACTCTAGCACAGCGAGAAAAAACGACAGGGCACCCGCGTATTTTGACCCAGTTAGGCAGAACGTCACTTCCGGTGCCCGCGCTGATGTCAACAAGAGGCCGGCTTCGATCAACGAAACAGAGGGATATATCATGTCTCACTACGCTTCAGAAGTAAGTTTTCTTTTAAAATAGTGTTCTATAAGGTAGATGTTGTTCAGAAGAAGACAATGACATGCTGTTCTTAGACTGTTATTCCTTTTCCGTCGTTCTGTTAGCTTTCTTTCTCTGCCGGGTCGGGCGATACTAGGGTAATTTGGTTCGCTCTAACGTCTTTTGAGCGTGTCTCTCTCTCTGTCTTGTTATTTCTTTTCATTTTCTTTTTTTTCTCCCTCTCTTCGAATTTGATCTATCATTCTAGTATCACCCATACGACCTATGGTAATGTAAATAATATATTGTCCAAATGATATCAAGACACAAAACCAAGACATAGTATATAATAACTCCTTCTCCCAGAAAGGATAACTAAGTATATTTTCTGCCTACCACTAGAATATCCTCCTCATTTCAACCACTGACACTAATGAAATTCTAATGAAGGGTCTGCACTAAGATACCCTATGCTAGCCAAGTACCATAGTGATACAAGAAAAGGGGCCTATAAATTTAAGCCACTAAGTACATTATAAGGAAACATGAAGAAGAGGTAGAATATAAAGCTATGCCATAGGCCAACTGATGTTATAATGGAACAGGAGTTATTTTGAACGAAGGTAAGTCATATTCCACAGATGCTGTACCATACATAGTCATCAGGTGGAAAAGAAATACAAAAGAGTATGGTTCTTTAGGACTTACTAGAAGTGTCTGACTCATAAATTGCTGGAACCTGACTTCAGGATGGCTGCTCCATTCTGTAGAAGCCTACACTAGACAGGTATAAAGACCCAACCCACTGGGCCCATAGCCTATATCCAAATCACCATAAAGTGTGATAAGGCTAAGCCCTTGGGTCTCTGTTGCACAGTAGCATTGGCTGTCAGGAGTGAGGGCAGGATAGATTACCTTTTCCAGGCTGTTTGATTAGCAGAACCTTGTATCTCACAGTGTCGAGGAAATCTCTGCAATAAAGGCGAGAATCAGCAGTTTTGTACCAAAGATCTGCAGACACATTTGTGCTGCATACTTAAATCAAGCTCACTTAACTAAACTGAGACCTGCGTACACCTTTTACATCCAATCTGAGTGTCTTTTGTCCAAATATGAAGGCACAGTCAAACTATCTTAATCTTACCCATCCTGTCCCTCCTACACATGTCTTAATTTTGGAAAAGATGCATATTCCTAATTTCCCATTTAACAAATGTATAAAGACCTTAGCTGTTAAAGTGGTGTTAAACAGACATTGATCCCTCACACCAGTTTAATGCATCCATCTTAGCTGCAGGTGTAGACAGGCATTGGACACCTCCCTTATGTACATGCCCAATATCCTTATTTCTGCCCTGGTCTTTTTTTCGTTTCTTTGGTTACTTAAGCAGATTCCAGGAAACTCTTTAGACCTAGGTAGCATTACTAGATTGTATCGCTGCAGCATTGGCAGTGTGTGTTAACTTAGGTCCCTTTAGTGGCCCCAACTGTGTCAGTTGTACTTCCAAGAATAACCAGGGAAAAGTAGACTTAATGTAACTTTTTTTTTTGTTGTATGGTGATTAAATGACATGGGGATATCTCTCTGCCATAAACTTATATGCTAGATCAGGGAATAGAAATTAATTCACCTGGTCCTATGCCAAAAGTCAAAAGGACATTTAACCCATCATTGGTCAGTCTCTTGGGAAATGCAGTAAAAAAAAATTGGCTAACAGCATTCGCTTGGGGGTTGTGGATTATAATTTTCCAAATGATTGATCAGCCACTGGATGCAGTAACAGGAACAGATGATCTTTAGGGAAAGATGTACATAGAGAGTGCAAAGTGGGAAAGGAAGTGGTATAGTAGCGAGAAAAGTGTGGATATATAAACATTACATTAGGCAACTTGGTAAATGCAAATTGCTAATTGGTTGTGCAACAGACACGGAGGGGGGGAAAATGACAACAACAATAGCAGAAGAAAGGTAACCAAAAGAGAAGCAAATAAAAGCAACTGCTTCAAGACTGTGATAAAAGTTGGCCATCAAATGGCAATAATTGCCCTAGTCCCCAAGTTCACTTATTCAATCCCGACAGACATGGTTATGTTGTGGAGTGACACAAAGTGCTTTCATGCTAATGTCTCTATTAATTCACATCCAAAACATTTAACCATGCATCAAACTCTATTAAATTCCTTGTTAATGTTCCCCTAGGCACCTTTCCAAAATGAACTGCTTCAGCTGCAGGATTGACGTTCCCTCCTGAATTAATACAGATAAACACAAAAAAATGATTTTATGATGGTGTTCAAATTTGGTCAGTAACCATTTCTAGCTGTCCCAAATGAATTCAGCCCATGGCAATGTGTTTCAATCAATGCAAAAGGGATTTGCTTCCAAATATTGAAGGAGCCTTGAGGGACTTCTGCCTGAATCTCAATCTGCAAAATGTCTAAACGTAGAAACTCCCTTTGTAGTTTGTAAGCAGGAATAGATTCACCATAGTATATTGTAGTAAGAAAAGGGTGTGTATGATCATCTGTATGATCATTTAGTTGAATAATGTTTACCTGTACATTATTTTTGTGGAAATAGTCTCTTGAATCAAGAATCATTATTTGTTTCTTGTACATTTCAAGCCTTGATAATGAGTTGTCTGTCTACATTCCCTTGGATGTGGTCAGGCTCATCTTGATGTTCCAAGGTCAGTAAAGGCCCCCTCACATTAGCTGCACTTGTCTGGAAGGGAATGCAGGGTTCTAGGAAACTATGAATACCTCATATTTGACACATATTTGTGCCTGCTTATAATAGACAGTCTGTTGCACAGGAAAAGAATTCTTTAACATTTAAATGAAAATGCTTTTAAGGCACTTGGAAAATTCTGATTAAATATATCTGCATCCACAGCTTGGTAAATAAAGCCTCATATTATTTACCAGGAATACAATGGTTTTGCCATTCAGAATACTGGCCTTAGACTTAGAGGTTATCTGAGAACTTTATGTGTTATCCCCCTAATTATGGCTCATTTTCAATTATTTGAACAGACCACAGGTACTATCATCTTCAAAATTATAAATACAATTGAAACCACATAGGAAAACAAAGGCTCTGGCTGTATCTTTATACATTAGCAATTCCTATTCTACCCGAAATTTCGGGCTTCCCTAGCCCACTTAAAAGGGTCTAATTCTCATCTTTCCTATCCCCTCAGGATGTGTGTGGTGCATATGCGTGGGCACTGATACATTCCTTTGTGAAATTGTGTAATGTTCTCGCCATGAATATGACCTTAGCTGTCGAAATGGCATTAAACATCTATTACTCACTCACTCTACCTGAAATTCCCGTATATAAGCCACACCTGTATATATATAAGCTGACCTTGTTAGGTGTTATGAGCATCTTGTGCTTGATATTATGTAGGATTAGTACTGTTCTATGGCGCCTAATACCTGCCTATAAACCACACCTTTTTTCTGGTGGCTACTTATATAACTGCACCTGACCTCTGGTTCAGCATGGGAGTGTATGGTAGATAAATACCAATAACGTAAAATAGGGAATGTGTGATATAGTACTTATATCCAGAACTGCACCCATTTCCAAGCCAGTCCCCTCCAACCCAATCCCCACACCTTGCAAACCTGCCAGGGATTATTACCTTACATCTCCGTTTTCTCTGCTCACCATAGGTTCTTTTGGTTGCTTGAGCAGATTCTTACAAGCTCTTTAAAAGCTTATGACCACTAGGGCCCCACCTTGGCTAGGATTACCTAGGATTATTGTGCCCACATCAGCTGCCATCTGTGGCCTTGGCTCTATCACGCATGTTCTTAAGAATAACCAGGAAATGATAGATCTCATGTAATTGATGTTTTTGTTGTGACTTGTATCGGGTGATTTGGAGGGAAGTGATTTACCCAGGTATGAACCAGGAACGGCATCAAGAATCAATGTTCCCAACGGCAAACAGAAAACAAAATTCTGTACTTAATGTTCCCTAGAGAGGTAAATGATAAATCAATCAACAAAATTGCCTTCTTATGGTAGGCTTACCTCCTCATCAGGCCGTAATCTGAAATAAGGTCATAAGCAATAGATCTGAATTATTCTAGATAATTCTAGGTACCAAATATTGTCTAGATTGTTAGGTGAACATTATATCTGATAATGCCAATGGAGAACAGCACTAACCTAAATTGATTTGTATTTTAGGCTATGGAAATAAGATAATAGGCTTCTGTAGAAGCAATGGGAGAAAAGGATTATAATGAATTGTTTCAGGACAGAAATGATCCTGGCAGATAACCTCATTATGATTTACACCTCTTACAACTCCTATATACTGTCACAAGGCCCTAAGACCATTTCACAAACAAAGAAATATGTCCAGGTCTTCTCCATGACAATGTTAGCCAGCACTTAGACTGAGTTATACCATGGTTATCACATTGTTGAACGATTTTACGGTGCCGGGAGCAGATAATGAGGTTCAAATAGTATGCGCTGAATGAACCCATTTTAATACAAGTTGTAACACTTTGTGTCCTTGCTTACCGATCCGCTCACTGAGGAAGAAGGTCTGTTTTGAATCGAACTAGAGCCCTGTCGTCGATGGAAAATGTCTAAATTGAGGAGAATAGCATATACCATGATGGATTCTAGGACATGTCTACTTATATATGTGTGTTAAAGTTCATATCTCTTGTCAAAGGCTCCAGAATTGCTGTATTTACAGTGTAAATGAAGAATATGTTTGCGCATACCGATGACTTGACAAGAAAGCAATATGGCAGAGGACCGGCCTCTTCACATCGACTCTCAACAAATAACATTGATTTTCATGGCTTTATAAGGTAAATATATTCAATTTAATGGTGGAAACCATGGTATAAACGCCATAGATAACAAATAGAGGTTCACTTGGTGATTCTATCAGCTAGATAAGAAGGCACTTGGCCTACGGCCTCGTGCTTTTTCCGATTAGAATCACCTTGTGAACCTCTATTTGTCACTTATGCCCTTACTAAAAGCAGTGCTCAGGTCCCCATGGAATCAGGCAGGCAGAATAATTTAAGCCAGACGCCAACATATAATTTGAGTAGGAGAAAATTGCATTGGCCACCTGTGATATGTCCACTTAATATTCTGTGTATCGTTAACCATTGGAGGCTAGCATTGTGCTTTATGCATTCTGGCCATTATGATGTTATGCTAAATATGTATAAAATTGTGGACCTTACATTACAAACTCCTTGTCTGCTGTTGAATATGTAGGCTGCATTTGGAGTAGCAGGAACCAGTAGCAGGCTTTCCTCCTATCTGCTTGCTCTAATACCTGTTTCCTGAGTCCATCCCCAGTAGATCTGTAGCAACCATGGACAGACAAGAGCTTACTGGGTTTAAATAGGAAGCTAGAGGTAGGAGCAACAGGAACTGACAGCCTACTTATTGTGACATTGATCTTGAGATAAGAGCGAGCCATTCTAGGATGCACCATCAGGATGTACACCTCTCTACTTAAGTGACATTTGTACATTGGTGCATCACCTTGTTGTGGCAGCGGCACACGGCGAAAAATAGTTTTTGTACACAACTGGTACACACACCTCGTCGCCCGGCAGCGGACAGCGACAGCACACACGGCCAAAAAAAAGATGCGCCCAGTTATCCATGGATAACCGCATGGCATGCGGGTTATCCATGGATAACCACACGCCTTCCCAAATTCATGCTACAGCATTCATGCTGTGCAATACCGACAGGTATGTGCATGGGAATATCCAGCAAAAGGCACTGAGCAACCAAGAAATCGTGGTATAACAACGGATAGTTAAAAGAGGGCACAGCCTGAGTTTAATTATCCTTTGATAACACACACAAATCATGTATTATCCATTAACTACTTATCTTATTACATGACAAACCCTAAACATGTATAATTTAACCTGATATACAAGCTGAAAGTCATCTTTCGAAAAGGAGAAGCAAGCACCACTGTCGCCATTGTTGTGGCCCAGCCTGGCTTGATAATTTGTCATGAAATGCATAGGATTAAAATCCATAGAAGTAGAGATCCCATAGATGATATCAGTGTCCATATTTAAATCCTCCATTGCTTAATTTCAATGTAAATTCCACTTTTCCAACAGTAAATACAGCCCGGTTTGCAAAGCCATGCGAGTCACCTTGCCAGATGCAGGGAGCGGTTATCATTTATATCGTGCATTCAACCATGGCAAGTTGACCTCGGTGTCTCCCTTCATCTTGCACATAGAACTATACATACATTTGATAAAAAAATGATTTTAATATGTTATTCTTTCATTGTTTAATCATTTCATAGCTTAGTTATGTCCTGTTGACTTAGAATAGATATGTACAGCGAGCGTGGCAAACAACAACAAATCTATTTTGAAAAAGTGTAAAAGATTGAGCAATACACACAAAACCAAACAAGTGGAAATTTAGTTGATCATGGATGTAACTTTTATTTGTTGGATTTTTTGTTACACAGGGACTTTTTTCTTGAGCAATGTTTCGAATAATTTAATTATTCTTCATCAGGCTAGTATGCAAATAGAATTATAGATCCAGGTCCTAAGGTACAATTTTTTGAGCAAAAGATAGGTCATCATATGAGTAATTGGGTCGTTGCTATAGTAATGTAGGTCAATCAACAGGTCTAGTCTCTCACAGTAGGTGGAGGCACTGGTGTTTTCTCTGTGTTGTTTAGCATAGTAGTTGTGTTCGTAGGGATCCTGGCTGGTCAATATGTCATCCGTAACATTAAATTATTAACTTGAACCTTTAGGTAATAGTTTAACTAGTTCAATAAATACTTAATACAATATTCATATATACAATGATATATAAGCATCAAATTGTACCAAACTTTGTCTAAATACCGGTATATGAAGTATATATCACTACCAAAAAGATTTTTGGTATGCAAGCATAAGTAGTCTTTTAACGAATGTATTTGTACTTCTGTAGAGAGTAGTAGATATCTTTGGCAGTGCGTGTGTTGATGTTTTCAGCCATTTTGAAAATGTAGAATAGAATTTCTCTATGGTAGATCATGCTGTCATCTAGGGAAGGCTATAGTGGCGGTTATCACTATGGCGATGGTGGTTATGGTACTCATGACTGCGATGGTAATGGTGGTCTGGGTAGTCATGAGGTTCTTCATGGTGCTGGCGGTGAGAGGTTAAATCAGTGACGACTGTTGATTTAGGTCTTGTTTTATCATGTTGGCGTGGGGTGTGGGTCTTTGGTAGACTAGTGTCGCGCTTGGATCTTTTTTGTCCTGATTTTTTGTGTGTCTTGATTTTCAGTGCAGGTCGTAGTTTCTTCCATGGTGACACGGGTGTGGGGCTGCGGCTTGCGGTTGGGCTTAGAACTTTAATGTTCTTGCGCTTGATGGCCTTGCTTATGCAGGGTTCATTGGTGCTATCTGATTGGCTACTGTTGTCATCTTTGGAGTCGGATTCTGGATTGTCCTCTTCCTCAGAGGAAGATTCTTCTTCTGAACTGGAAGTGTGTAGGTCATTTTTAAGTAGGTCATTTATAGTTGGCATAGCTGGTTTGGTTTCTTCTTCTGGTGATGTTGCAGTGGTGGGTTCTGTTTCAGAACTCGCAGTATTTTGTTGTTTTGTTGTAGGAGCAGTAGCTTCACTCTTTGTAGGTTGTAGATTTAGTTTGATTTTAAGTGGAACCTTTTCTGTAATATCCAGGATGGGCTTGGCCTTGTCTCGATTTTCCTGAGTGGGGCTCAGGGGGCGTTGGGAGGCATTGTGGATTTTCTTCTTTGATGTCACTGGTGCTGGTTTGGTGGGTTTCCTACGTGTAGGGTCATTGGGTGATGGATTTATAAGTTTGGTAGTTTTTATGTTGTTCCGTAGGTTCTTCGTACTTGCCTTGAACTTGTCAATTGATTGCTGTTCTTTAGGTGAGTTAGAGTTTTCAGTTTTGGACGCTGGTGTAGGGGCAGCTTTAGACATATTCACTGTCATCACTCCCTGTAGATGTGAGGTCTGATGAGATCCAGCTGTTGTCAGATAGAGTGGGGTTCTTTGGTTTGGTACCTTTTTTTACCTGAAACAAATGGTAGACCTTTGTAGACTATTCTGAATCTCACATCTATACAGTCAAAATGTTGATCACGCCACGGGAGTTTTTTTTGTTGATTTTTTATAATGCCGTTTTATAATTGCCACTTTTGGGATGCGGTAGTTGGTTGTGAAATGGAAATCTCGTTGGTGGCGCTGTAGATTGTTGACTTGGGTGTTCGATTTTTTACAATGTTCAAAGGGGCATAAGTACCTACCCTTTGGCTTGATGGGTTCACCAGTTCGTGGGTGGGGTTTGCCAGCATGTTGACGTCGGAAATGTTCATTCAAAACGTTTTTCTTGTTTTCCATTGTTTTAGGACAAAATGTGCATTTTACTTTCATCCGTGGTAATAAACTGTCCGTTGAGTCGTCACTCATGGTGTTTTGATCGTTTTTTAGATGTTATTACTGCTTAACAATATGGATTGTACTGCCGGGACGTTGGGCGATGTTTGTAAATTGTTAAGACGTTGAAATGTGACGTCAGTTGGTACGCTGTAGTTATAGTAACGTTTGAGCGCTTACTGCGCATGTTCGGGTTTTGGTGAGAGAGTTCCGGGAGGCGGGCAAGTTGTTCAAAATTGTTTACTTCAGAGCTTTTTGTTGATTCCTTCAGGTGTTAGAGTGCGTAGAATTCTAATGTACGTTTCCTCAAGTCGGAGTCTGTCATTCTTAGTATCAGGTGAGTTGTCGAGTAGTGTTACGATGATGTCACTGCTGTCGACATCATGGTCTTTCATATGTAGTGCGACCGGTGTGTTGTTGCGCTTGTTAATGTCATACTTACGTTCGTAGATACGTTTGCCAACTCAGTGGCCTTTTTCACCAATGTATTGTTTCCCACAAACTGGGCAAGAAATGCAGTATACAACATTTCTTGTACAGCAGGTGATGTTTCCACGTACTGGTGTGTTTACCGGTAGTTTTTGATTTGAGGAATGATGTTTTGGTTGAAAAAATGTATGCTCCCTGTCCAAACCAGAACAAAGCCTGCCCAAGAAGATGCTGCTTCGCGGAGCGCTATGGCGAAGTAGACTCGCATGCCGGGCTGTTTTCACTGCTAGGAAATTGGATTTTACGTTGAAAATAAGCAATGGAGACTTTAAATATGGAAATTAATATCATCTATGGGATCTCTACTACTATGGATATTAACCATGTGAGCTGTCATGGTCCCAAATCTTTACAATCCTATGCGTTTCATCACCATGAATCGACCTGGGCTTAGTGGCTTCAATTATTAACCCTATCTACACCATCGCCAGCTTGGTCTAGAGGTAAGATGCTTGCTTTTAAAAATGACGATCTGGGTTCGATTCCTGGCTGGGGTAGAACAGTTTAAAATATGTTCCTCCACATGTAAGGTATGCCTAATATCCATGCATAACAGGCACAGGGTGCCTGGTATCCATGGATAACAGCACACCTTAAAGAAGTCATGATACATGCATTGCATGCAATATCGACAGGTATCAAAATGGGCATATCCAGAAAAAGCGCCCAAAATCCAAGAAATCGTGTAATATTTGCAGATAACAGTAGTAATGTGGTCATTCTACCGATTGACCATTTTCATGCTTATTGCCCTCTATTCTAGCACTATCTCAATATTTCCCGATGTTTCTCTGTGTACCCATTCTTTTTTCGACATCTCTCTGACAACACATCACGCTCACATGTATTCCCCCTATCAACTACAAACAACAAAAATACCCACCAGAATTATAAGCAATCAACCATCAATAACCAGTTGTTGTCTTATGTTATGTTCCTGCTTAACTGTTATTTGAGAGAATATTGTGTGCAATAAAGAAATGCCCTCTCTAGAGTATGAGCTCAATGCCTCCCAATTTGCACTGTATATGGGCACTAAAAGAGTCATCTTGTGGTTGGTTTTTGATATAGAGTGTACTATAGTGTTGCTTCCCCCTGCACCATTAGACGGGCATTTGATATAAGGGTCTACTGAGTCTTTGTCATTCAACTTACCAAATTGGTATCATTTTAGTATTGCCCATGGTCATGTAAATGATAGATTGACCAGATAATATGACACATAAGCAAGTCTAGACTAACTGCTTCTCCAAGGGAAGGTAACTAAGCATGTATCATGCATTTCACTAGAATACCCTCTCCATTTCAACTGTTTATAATAATGAAAGTTAAGTAAAGGCAGAGCTACAATACTATAGGTCAGCTTAGTGCCCCAGCTAGGCAATGCATTGCAAGAACTGCGGCTATCAATGCAAGACAATACACAAGAAACTGAAAGAAGAGACAAAAGGTGCAGTTGTGCAATAGGCTGACTACTGTTATAATGTGACAGGAGTTGTTATCCACTGATGCCTTATCAGACATATTCATCGGGAACAAAAAAGGAAAGAGGAGTGACTGCTCCATTTTGTAGAAGCCTATTCTAGATAGGTATAAAGACGTAACCCATTGGACCCACAGCCTTTGTCCAAATTATAGGATAGAGCTATCCACGCCGTTCACTTAGTGGAAGCTTGTGTTGAAGGGATGTCTCCTATAAAGGCAAAGAAGTGTGGTGTTATAGCATAGAATTACAGACTGATGGGAAGTGGTAATAGACATAACAATGTAAATCAGTTTCAATGCTGACAGTCAGCTGTGAATCCCAACCTCCTCAATGATTTAGATGACCTAATTCAGATGGGAATTTAAGAAACACTGCCTGCAAAATAATTTTCTGGGGTATTCAGTTTTTAACAAAAGTTAATCAGAAAACTGCAATCAAAAGCAGCAATTGGCAGTCATTTAGCACGTCATGGTCATTGAAATTTAGGACCAGAAGGCCTTCATGAATTGCACTTTCTTTTCCTAAAATAAAGAAAAATATGGGATAAAAAAACACTATACATAAAACAGTGTGCAATTACTGCTAAATCATTGTGGTTATCGTGATGTTCAGCAATTATGTGAGCTTTCCACCGTGAAACGGGAAAAATAAACAACTTGAAGAAATGAGAAAATAGGATTTACAGTTATGAAGGTAGGTTTAAACCTTCTCTTCCCCTCTATTTGCTCTAAAAGCTCCTTACTAAAAGGAGGTTTTGAATAAAAAAAAGTACAAATGGAGGTAGGTGAGCTGAGATAGGAAGTTAATGGTAGGAGCACAGGAAGTGACTATCTGCTTATTGCAGCATTAGGCCTAGTCTTCAGGAGCATGTTGCTCCTATGGTAAAAAGAGCTGTCAGTAGGTACCCTCTTTTGAAAAGAAGTCACGCTCTGCTTCACCATTAAACTTGCACTCACCACATTCATCTGAAAAGTCACCTGCCTTGTTCAAAACAGAGAGAGCTGCACTATCAGGTACCTACTCATGTCACACACTCTATAGTATATTATACTGACTGACTTCTCCCAACTAGATACCTACTCAAATCCCCCTTTTTTAGCACCATACTTGAATGACCACTTGTGAGCAACAAAAGGGAGAAGTTATAGCTACATGAAAAGAAAGGACTGGAAATGAGGGCATTTTTAGCCAGCTCTTCCTTTTACTAAAGGAGCAACACCCTCCAGCTAAAAGTTGGCTATTCTAAGATGCACCCAGTGTCTACATATCTCTACCTCAATGCCATTTGCCCATGGAGTCATCACCATTAACAATTGATTTAGTGTTATGTATCTGCCCTCTTGTGCTCACTAGTGGTTCGTAGCATTATTGTCTGTCTTTCTTTTTCATTTCCCTCCTATCCCGTATCATCTCTGTGTTCCTTGAAATGTACCTTTTCTGTTTCTATTCACCCCCCTTCCCCAATTCATTGCCGTTATAATGCTATGTCTTGATTACTCTTGCTGAACACCCGGCACTAGTGAATTATAATATCCAGCATGACCAGCTGATTCTTGCCTCTTGGAGTTGTGTTTTATAACTTTTAGGCCTTTTAGTTGCATTGTGCTATTACCATTACTTTGGGGTTTATCTTTGTCCGAAGGCATAATTTAGCTCTTCTGCAGAAGAAAATTTCCCCCAAATTGAAGACAGTCATTTGACATACTACTATTCATTGCCTCAGCATATTTCAGATTATATGTAATAATGCGCAATCTCTAGCATCACTATTACCCTATAAGGAAATGAGGGAGGAATCCTTGCAACCCATTTAAAAGCATTCTTAGCTGATACTTTGAACATCCTGACTATCTTTTCCGAAGAATGTCACCCTTCTTTGCTGCATATATTCATAGCTAGGAGAGGAAGCTGGAGTCAGGGTTAGAATACACCCCTGCAATTTAGTTTCTGGCTAGCCCTTTAACAGTCTGTCGAGGGTTGGCACTAGGCCGAGAGAAGTCAACTTGCATTAAGATCAAATCTAAAAGACTTACCGTATACAACATAATTTGCGCACATAGCCTAATAAGTGCACACGCCCTCTTTTTGGTGATATTTTAGAATATAAATGACCTAAAATCTTCCATGTTTGGAGCCCAATTAATCTCAACCAAGATTAGGGATATCTTTTAAGTGCACAGTGCGCTAATTACGTCAAATACGGTATACCAGTTCCTTTAAAGTTCTAACCTGGAGTCCAGTGGTTTCCATTGCTGGTAGATCTGGGTGTAGTGCTGATACCTGGTGCTGTGAACCACTGTGCGTCCCTCTATATAAATAAAGGGATGGTGCTGTGGTAAGGGTAGCCTCATTTGGGGACATCTTCTGATGCACTCTGGCGAATGTCCCCTTCAATATCTGTGCACCTCCTAACCCTTTAAGGGCAGAGCAAAAATTGTTGCTCTGACCATGGGGACGGCCTCTGAAAAAAGTATAGTTCCTAGAGGACGAGCCTATTTTCAATTCCTATACTAATCCTATACAAAGGGGTTCGACTATAGTCGACGCTAGGCCTACCATGGTGACGACTATAGTCAACGCTAGGCCTACCTTGGTATCAACTATAGTCAATGAGCCCTCAATGGAAGGCTGGGATTATACTAAAGGCTGTTTTGTACTATAATCTTTATAATCTGCATATTAAATTTAAAAGTCACTTCAGATTCAGGCCCTAGCCCAAATAATGTATATCTGACATGCACACAGCCATGGTTTCCCTAATCATTCAAGATGGATTGAGTCTTCATGTGGTTTATTGTGATGTAAGATTTAAAATACAGTCACCACCACCGTATTGGTTGGTCCAGTTTATCATTCGGTAAAGAAGACTTTTATACTGTAGGCGAAGGTAGATCTTGATTACTCCATCTCTAGTATAAATTACCCAGTTGGCACAGAACATTAAATCAGTGTGAAATAATGTTGATCAACAATAATCAACCTTATGCCAACTTTGATTCAACAATCTCTAGTGTAAGTAGGGCAAGGAGCCCATGCTAGGTTTAATACCATACTTTCTATGATTGTATTATGTTATTAGACCCAATAAAACACTTTAAATCTGTGCCCATAGGGTAACTGCATCCAACTTTCTTTGAAAAACGTTGCATCTAACTATTTTCTGAATCAAAGGAAGACGTTCTGATAGGATACAACTTATAGCACATCACTGCAATTAAACTATAAAGTATAGACACAGAGGGATGAGCCTGAAGGGGTAAAAGGTAACTCTATGTGATTTTCACATTGTAAATGTAATATGTGAGAATTGGACAAAAGGCAAACAGCTCTTTTTGACACAATGGCACACACATCACATTCCCTTATATTCATGACATCAGAGAACTGATTTTGGAACAAAGCTGAAAACAAATCACCAACTATGTTCCATTGTGCAGTTCCCTCTACCCTTTGCTGATGTATGTTTCATAGGTTGTCAGTATGCACTACTGCTTGTGCTTTAGGGCATTCTAAGGTCACATACAAAGCTACAGAGAAGGACTTAGAAGTATTAAAGGAATGGAGAAAAACCGTTTGAGAGAGAATGAGAGATAGAGCTCTAACATATATTGAGCGTTTGTCATCAGCATTGTGAAATTTCGGTCTTCTCACCTTAGCAGTTATTGTAATTTCAGAGACTTAAGGTTTTCCATTGCCTTTGATCTTTAAAGCTAAGCTTGCACAACTTCATTACTGAGTCAGGACCCATTATTTTTACTATTGCACCTACCATATCAGCAGACCATTTTCCAATGCACTATGATCACACGCAGCTCTAAGACCTGAAATCTCAATGCTATTCCTATAGGAATTTTGGTACAAATCGAAAGGTGCAGTCGTAGCATTTAAAAAAAGGCCTCCAGGGCCACCATGTTTTACATCATATTCAATAACAACACAAAGCCCCGAGGTTTACGTGCTGCTATCAACACAGTAATGTACACTGATCAGCAACTCAATAGAACCACATTAATGTATCGTGGTATTTCTGGAAGAGTATATTGATCTGGAGACCATTTCTTAATGTGCTATGACTAGTATCCTGACAAGTGCAGTGAGAACCGTAACTACATTGCCATGACATTCCTAGAACAGTGGCCATTAATGTGTGCACGATTGCTCCCACATTGTAACTACATAAGTGCTAAGTGCTAAAGAGTATAGTTGAAGAGCACTACTACGACCACTGACACTCATTCTGTGTGTTTCAAATTGTAGTGGCTCTTTGCAGACGTAGTTTGTTGTGATACCTTGGGTAGGGTTATAATGGTGTCAGAATGATGCGTTGGCATGTGATCTACTATCACTACACGATTAGATTATGCCCAGCCTGTGACTTTACCCTGGGACTTTGCCAACCATCTAATGGTTAGCAGATGCATACATGCAGCACTGATGAGCTGCTCACCTGCAAGGGAGACATTCATTTTAAAGGAGAAGTGTGATTGCTGTATTGGAGCACTCTGGCTTCTTAAGGCATTAAAACACTGCTAAAGCCGTGTGTCCATATCACGATGGAATTTGGGGCCGACAAAATTGCAGACGACAAAAATGCTTTTATCATCCATTCCCAACGATAAAACGGCTTTTGTCGTCCATTCCCAACGCCACAAAAAATCAAACATGTTAGATATTATGGCCAAAATAGGGTGACAAAATGAGTTTTGTTGGCTGACTTTTCAATTGTTGGCCGATAAAAGTGGTTGTTTCCTCGGAAATGGACGACAGATTTGTGGTAAATATTGTAGCCCTGTGGACACAAGGCTTTATGTAGACATTTGCATAGCTACAGACTCTCCCTTTAACACTTACAAGACACTCCTTCTTATAGATTCCACTTAATATCAAAGCAACAACTTGCTCAAGTGAAATGTAATGGTTTCATGTTTGCACGCCTTCTACCTGATTGCCTCTACATCTTCAGCCTTCACAAGTAGACACTAATCTCCATTAGGTAGTGTTATTCTTCATTTGGCATTTATTGGTACTTGTAATATATGAAAGACCATTGGGTTAATTCTAGGAATTCACTAGCCATGAATGTCTAAAGTAAATATAAGGCCAGTAAGTGTATTCCGGTGTAGGTTAACACAAAACAAGATACCTGGATTAAACAATACTTTAAATGGGGTACATATGCCTATAATGTTGAACAGTTTACAAGGAGCCTGAAGGTATAGTATACTTGGAGAAAATACAATAGTAGTCTTATTCCAGGGCTCCACTAAGCAGCATGGGGTGGCAACGTGACAGGCGGCACAGAATTGAAGTATCCTTACTGCTTGCCAGTACAGGAACACAGCGTTTCGCGTCCATGTCACTAGTCACAGGCGGCACAGAATTGAATTATCCTTTCTGCTTGCCACTACACAGTGAAATTGCCACGAAACCCTGAGTTCCTCTACTGGCCAGCAGAGAGGATATCCCAACCTGTGTCGCTTGTGATGCTGCCGCCCTGTGACGCCTAGTGGAGCTTAGGCTTTAGCCTTGAGGTAGTACTGACACAGGTGCACACGCTGTTCGACCATTCAGTCATCAAGATGTAGACACATAGTCTAAAACAAACACAGAGACAGCTTCAAGGAAGACCTCTCTTAGATAATTGCAGACAACACACCAGTTCTCATAGCCAGCCTCAGACAAAATTGTAATATATTCTTCTAGTTAGGAAGACCTCTCTTAGATAATTGCAGACAACACACCAGTTCTCATAGCCAGCCTAGACAAAATTGTAATATATTCTTCTAGTTATGCTTCCTAATTGGCCAGAGTCTAGCTATACTCTAAGGAATAACTGTTCCAGAGATCCTCATAAAATTGAGGAATGAACCATCATAATTCCATAGCAGTGAAGCAGTGTAGTTTCTACAATGATGCAGTACAGAACATATTGTGGTATAAGGAATCTATGTGAAAACGGATCTCTGGCAAACGTTTTTTATGACATTCTTTGTATAAATTTATTCTTGTTCCAATTACAATTTTAGCACCATAACATATTGGTTGTAAGAAAAGCTATTAATAATTATAATCCACAACATATTGTCCATGACCTCTTGTTGCAATGGCATCTTGAATAAATACATTGCTGCAACAGTAATTGTGCCTACGTTAATGGCTACAACAGTGCTGGGTGATGCCTCACATCCAGCCCTCTCAAAGGCACACTAAGCTTTCATTAGCACTCCTAAGCTAATATAGATGTATGCCTTTTTTGAATATTTCTGTAGCCTACAGTCTGCGTTTTCTTCTGTAGGTGATTCTATAGGTCATAAATACTACACACTACAGCATCGGTTTTATTTACAGCAAAAATAACATACATCAGGCATCACTTAACGAACTACAAAAATGCCCAGGGGATTGCTTACATGCTCCTTAATTAATATTGAAGAGGATATCACCAGTCATCAAATCAGTCTCCCCAAAAGATGAGTGTCTGCTGCTCAATTTGCAGTGTTTTGTGGATATCGGTTGAGTCTGTAGCCTTGGCGCTTTCACCAGTAATTCTAAGAATAGACAGGAAATGGGAGAGCACCTGTTATATTTTCTGTATGTGTCAGACTGGGTGGTCTAGAGGAAAGCTTCATACTTACCTGCATATGGAAATGTAGGAGCTCAGGATTTAATGTTCCCTATAAACATAGGATAGGTTAATGTCATGCTGTTGATCCTAAGTGGGTCAAAGCCAGTAAAAGTGAAGACAGAATATATGTGTTGGTGTTTGTGTCCGCGAGTATATTGTGCATGGTGGAAGGTGCCGTCGTATAAAACTGAAGAAAGATTAAACCTTCAAGGCACATGTCTGCTAGGGTTGTATTTATGCATACCAAAGAATCATTATGCTTTAAATCTAAAGTTAAAGATTTTGTTGAGAAGATTGGAAGCACACTGGCAGTGGTGAATAGTCAATATTGAGGAATCTAAAGCGCAATATGTCTAACTGCTATTATACTAGAGATAGTGATAAGGAGGAAATCTAAACGTCTCTGAACCATAAAGGGTTAACCAGCACTCTGTAACGACTGCTCTTTTTCAGTAGAAGCCGTTACCAGGTAAAATGACATTACACACTGGGCCCATAGCCTTTGTCCGAATCACCATAAACCTTGATAAGGCTAAGCCCTTGGGTCCCTGTTGCAAAGTAGCATTGACCGCATGTAGTGAGGCAGATAGAGCATCTGATCCAGTATGTTCACAGAACTGGAGCTTGTGTTGGTCAAGAGCAAGGATTATGGCAATGACCAATATATCAAAGGATCACCAGGAATATCCATGGTGGTGATCACATGGTTTCAAAGCAGATGACATAGCTTGTGATCACTCAGACTCATGAGGGATGGTGACGCTGGTGATCACTTACCTAGCTAGATGGAACGCCACCTTGTGATAGCAGAGGTTCACCACGGATGGCGAGGATCGTGATCACCCACACTCACGAGGGATGGCGACATGGGTGATCACCCACCTCACTACACTGCAAAAACGGTGTTTAGATTTAAAACATGTTTAGGTCTAAACACGTTTAAAACCTAAACATATAGGTCAGTTAGGTGTCTCATCAACTACACATTTAGGAAATGAACACTTTTATTCTAACTACATAAACATTTTTTCTAAGGCATGTTAAATCATATGAGGATTACTGTGTGCTACAGTTGTCATGGTGACATATGTGCACATGTCCTCTAGGTCTTTTTTCAGTGAAGTACTGAGAGGTTGAGGGGCCGGCCTGCAAATATTGTCCCTATTACCTTACCAGAGCCTTCAAGGCATTTGGGTGGTAACACATTCCATGTATGTGGTGCCTAGCTTGTGACTTTTACCAGATTCAAGATGTGGACCACCCAGAGGCCCAATATAACAAACAGACCCTGTATGGCATATTGTTGTTTGATAGGAGTGAGATGTATTCAGACCCTACCTCCAAAGTATAAGTACAGAGGTCATTTGCCAGGAAGGGGTAGGGCTTTGGTCAATGAGAACACCATGGGGGTGGTAGATAAGCAAGGGGCAAAGAAAGAACATCATTAGATGAAGCTTCATAAGAACAGACCATATACTGTTAGCTCCTTACCCGACAGGCCAGTACGAGTAGTGTGGTCAGTACCAGTAGGACCTTGATCTCTGGCCACTGCAGAGTACTGCAGCACTAGTACTAGTCTGAGTCCAGCTTCTACATAGAGACCACATCTATAAGGAGTTAGTCCGGCCTTGGCCACTGTCAAAGTAGGACTGAATCCTGAACCATCTTAGGTTATCACACTTCTAACTGTATGTGAACATCAGAATAAACTATGTGCCGATTGCAGTAAGCTGAGATACCTTTTCTGGAGGTTAATTCAAAACACTGATAATCTAGCACTGTTTTTAATTAACATCTAGGTCTACTTTGACATAGTTTCGATGGGAATCGAAACATTGAACCATTACATTAGTCTACACGTTTTGCAGTTTGTGTTGTTATAGTTGTATAGTGTGGGTGGGATCTGTGGGCCTTGCTGTAAGCCCTGTTTTCACACCAATGCCAGATCCTATGCTACATTAAGTACTAGATATCCTACCTTCAGGTCCATTTGGACATCCACAAGAAATTGATTTACTGGTGTGATGCCTATATCTTATTTGCATAATTATTGAATTATCTTTCTATTATATATACCCAAAACCATATGGGTCCTTGCGAATTCTGGCTATACCATGAAACACCACATGTGACACTTGGCTTTCTGGATTCCCCACCACACACTCTTCCTGGAACCCTACTACCCCAGAGAACATTACAAGTGGATTGGTCCCAGTGCTGACCACAGACTCAGCATTCAGGTTAGGGTCAGGTCCCAGAGGGCCTCGCCACCCAGAAGAATGGGGCCAGTCTTAGAAATATGGCTATCCCACATACAAAGGCCACATGTGCTGCCTAGCATTTACATTATACTGTATGTAGTTATGAAGGATGCAGATACACTGACAGGGCTGGATGACCTAGAGAGGACAGAGGGAGATAGTACAGCAGAGAATTATGTACACCCTTTATATGTCTTACCCTGTAAGGCCTCTTCTAATTTGGAGGAGTAAGGTGAAGAATATTTATAATGAGTTCCGTCTAGCTGCTGTAGATTCCACGTTTGCTCAATTGAAATGATGAGTTTTGCCAAGAGATAAAATAACTATATTAGAAAATGCCTGGCATTGCCTCTCTTTAAAGGGTTATGTCCAGAGGGCAGGTTACACACAGGGCAGCAAATCACCATAAACTGTGATACTGGTAAGCCCTTGGGTCCCTGCCCCAAGTGGCACTGACCACATGTAGAGCAGCAGGTAGGGGAAGCAGCTCTCTGCTAAGAGGTATTAAAAGCTTGAAATGGCTGAGGCTTTTAGGATGACAATAAAGGTATATTGAAGGCAGATGTAGATTTGATCAGTCCGTCAACCTGATAATGCTGAGAAGATTTGTAATTGTAATGGCTAATAAACCCCTTATAGTTCATGAAATATCATCCTTAGATGGTGATGTCCCATAACTTATCATTATGTTATATTATGGTATGATATTTTTCCTCATTGAATTATGAGAAGCAGCCTTCTGAGGATTGTGTCAATGATATAGCTTGACTCTGACAAGGACTCCTTAGTCACAGCTGCCAGAGTGGAAAAGAAATAACTTTGGTTGTTCTTGATATCATACTATCTGATCAGGGTTCTGGTACCAAGTATAAAGTATGACTTGTGTTGCGTACTGTAGATCATAGCGCCAATATTTCATGTAGAGCAAATGGACTACAAAGGCAAAGAGGCAAAGGGGATTGCAGGGAAAGCATTGGAACAATGGGCCAGAGAAATATTATTTTGAGGGAAATAAGTTAATGGTTGATATAAAGAGAGAAAGAAACATTGTTATATAACAGAGTGTTGAGGGTAGTATAGAAAGAATATGGCAGGCATACACCTTGGGAGAACATAAAAACACAGACACAGGAAGAGATTAACAATGAAGGGAATTCAGTCGAAGCCATAACACATTTTACTGTTATACAAATTTTGTCATAATGTTCTGCCATACTAACATCCTATTTCTGTCTTTCAGGTAAGGTCCATTTCTCCAGCTACCTCTAAGAGCATGATTGTGCTGATGGTAAGACTTCTATTCAGAGCTTCTGACTTGTTGGTTTCTACGAAAGACTCATGCGGCAGGTCTTTTGTTATAATAGGTGGTGCTGTCACTATGTGGCTCTGGGCGCTGTAATTCTCAGATATAAAGAGTTGCACAGGAAAAGCAAAGTGTTTGTACTGATGACAGAAAGATTACCTCAGGTCAAACAAGAGGGATATTAGATTGTGCATAGACTCATAGACTGTTGATAATGTAATAATATAATGTAATAAATACTATATTATATATTGAAACTATGGAAAATAATGTAGAGACATTTTTTTTCAGTATTCAGTTTGTAAGTCAAACCTGAGTATGGAAGTTATCCACCTTTATTCCAATATGTATTATTTTTAAATTATAACTTGAAGAGAGTAATATATTCAAAGATTTCAAAGAATCTGTATCGATTGAGCAAAAATGATGAAGCAATCGCTCTGTAGCAACTATTGACAGAAAGTGCATTGATTTGATATGTCAAGAATAGACTTTGAATGTTTTGCCTCTAATAGCTCAGTCAATATATAATTGTGGAGGAAAGTGTAGAATCTGGTCTAGGCAAAACTCCTTTTCAGAGCCCTACTCAAAGCCAAATAAAAGCGAGAAATGCTTCAATTTGCACACAGTCCTTGGGACTTAGAGCTCTCTGTTGCCATAGTGACTAATGACATCGGCTTTACTCTTACACCTCTCTGCATTATTAGTGGCCACATTCCACCTTCAATCTAACCCTTAGTGTATGGAATTCAACCTCCAGGGATATATCCCCTTTTCATCATGATGCACCAATACAGTCCTGGTGAATAACCCACCATGGGCTTATTTTACCATCACTAATGCTCTTAACCCAGATAACCCTAAAGTGGCAATCTTTGTCATAGAGTGATAAAAATTGATAGGTAGACTAATATATGACCAAATATGCCCTGTTCAAAATTTTGGACCTTTATCTGCACCGTGTCCAGAGATATGAGGGATTGCTTACCATCCTACATGTAGGACAGTAGGACTTAGGACTACTGTCTTTTGAAATTTGCGTTCTTTTGGTTGCCATGGAAACCGCAATTCCTGTACGAGAGTGTCAGAAACTGACAAATAAGCTTATATAAGGCCATTTATGCCATACAAGAAATTTCAATGCTTTAGCTGTAGCGGATCCAGATATTAGCACCGTCCTACATGTAGGACAGTAGGACTTTGGGCGTCTGTCTCCTCTGAAAAGGTCCAAATCTTTACCAGAGGGTAATTTTCTAAGTAGCAGGTGTTTTGGGACATGTATGTAATGTCATAAAAGTACCTAAGAATACCCGTATGGAGCATTTTTGGAAGCCTTGGGCCTAGAACTATAGGATGCAACATTTTACTTCCATATCTGTTAAGTATACTTACAGAAATAGACCTCTTCCCATGATGTCACTTAGGCGTCCTACATGTAGGACAGTAGGGGTATCTGGGTTAAAATCACGATGTGGCAATCTTAATAGAGATTCTAGCCAAATATTCACCTCCGTATATCTGTATACATGTAATAATGCATATATATATAGTCCCAGTTCTGCCTTGAAAAGCTATATACAACACTAAACTACCAGCTGGACTTTTCACACTGGATTGTTGTGCTATTGCCCGCCCCCTTCAGCACTTTATCAACGCTATATGGTTAATGTGATTTTTTTTAAATGCAGCAGTGGTGATTTGCTTTAAATCAGATTTCTGTGCAATGGTCATAGCTCATTGAAGCCCTTGTAGGGCTAAGCATTAGACTTAATGTTGGAAATGTGTCTAGCATCTGAACAGCTGACTATTGCCTTACAACTCTATGGTGCGCATTTCTTATATATCATACTATTTACAACATTAAAGCAATGAGCTCTTTAATCTTTAGTGCCCACACACTTTTATCACTGCTTCTGGGTCTTAATAGAGATTCTAGCCAAATATTCACCTCCGTATATCTGTATACATGTAATAATGCATATATATATAGTCCCAGTTCTGCCTTGAAAAGCTATATACAACACTAAACTACCAGCTGGACTTTTCACACTGGATTGTTGTGCTATTGCCCGCCCCCTTCAGCACTTTATCAACGCTATATGGTTAATGTGATTTTTTTTAAATGCAGCAGTGGTGATTTGCTTTAAATCAGATTTCTGTGCAATGGTCATAGCTCATTGAAGCCCTTGTAGGGCTAAGCATTAGACTTAATGTTGGAAATGTGTCTAGCATCTGAACAGCTGACTATTGCCTTACAACTCTATGGTGCGCATTTCTTATATATCATACTATTTACAACATTAAAGCAATGAGCTCTTTAATCTTTAGTGCCCACACACTTTTATCACTGCTTCTGGGTCCATGGCCTTTGAGAAGAGCAACCCATTTTTAATTGGTTAGTGTTATTATACATTTTACATCAAATAAGTCTGTAAGTACTTGCATTAAATAGCTGTAGCTTTGATTCACAAAAGTTGTAGTTTTGTCTCTGTGAATTAATAATACAGACTACTGGCATTTATTGTTTCTTATTGCAGTGGCAGATTTAGAGGGGGAACAGGGGGTGCGTTCCCCCCACTTTCTCCCTGTACTAGAGTGTTTATCTTACTCTTTTTACCCTAGAATGTAGCCAAACTTAGGGGCTAAATGAGGGCCCCCCCTTTTCAAAATTATGGATCCAACCCTGTATTGAGTCTGTTCTTGTGCCCCTAACAAGCTCTAACATTGCTTGCATGCTGTTAAGAATATCCACAGGTTACATAAAATTGCTACTTGTATGTTTGCTAAGACCATGTCATGTTAGGTAAAGAAACATAAATAGATTTATAGGAAGAACAATACTTTTTGTTCATTTAGTAGTGGAGGCTGTTAGACCTTAGCATCAGGGAAGGTCATTAAGTACAGAGATATCATCTTAAACAAGCAAGGCGGCAGTTACCAGTTATACCGCTCTTTGATCTAAGCACTGCTTGTACCTCACAGGAGTAGAGTAAATTTCTTACTATTAGTCTCCGACAAACTGACTCTTTATCTTGTGTTTGCCCTTCCCACTTACAACTTTGTTTTATTACAAGATAAACTGTTCCTGTCTTGCATGTGTACTTCACTCGTTACATGTTAGCTTGGTTCTAAACATATTGGGGTAGGGTTGTGTGTTAGGAAATTCATAGATAATACAAAATGTGTTCCATACAAATGACTGCTGATGTGGATGGCTTATTTTTCAAATCAATTTAGAACAGCCATCCAGCTTTGACCCTGGTCTTCATTATTCTTTAATGTTCACCCACATTTCCACATGACCTCTGTCAATAAAACATTACATCTGTAGTAACCATTACAGCATGTTTAGTACACACTAGCTGACTACGTCCACTAGGTGGACTTAACGATTGTTGATAGGGGACAACAGCAAACCTTCATATCAATACAATAAATTTGGTCTAGGTCAAAGTCTAACTGCCGTCCTTAACTGTAATCTTCCCTTAACTACATTCTGAAAATTGAATCACTTATCTTGATGGGATGAGACAGTTTTCCCACCAAAACTACTCCTTAGCCTATCACACCATAAACTCTGCAGGTAGTGGGAATGGCCCACGTCACTTTAGCCGAACAGGTTGGTGGAAACAAGCTGGAAAACCATTATAAAGCAGGTGCACTCCAGCACACAATGAGGAAGCTTTATGGCCACAATCCGCTGATATAAGATAGGCCTGCCTCAGGTCTGAATATTGCATGGTTCACTTACTTTATTGTTATGGTTTGTGAGTTGTTTTATTTTGTAGTGGATACTTTCAGTCAGACTTACCTTATGCACACCGCTCCCTCCTTCTTAGCATTTCCCACTTTATAGTCAGGATATATGTGAGGAGGCAATTTAAAAGGACAGTCCAAGGGGGATTAGTACCAATTCTGGCCACCAGGGGGACACCACTATGGTCTAAAAGGGGGAAAATATACCAAAAATATTATATACTACTTTTTTATGTAGATTACAATCGTCCTAAAGGGAAATTCCCATTTTAAGGAAAACCTTCCAAATTTGGAATGTAAATTATAGAATGTTTTTGGGCATTTGAGGGCAGAAATCAGTGTTTTTGTTGATATTGGTTGCCATGGAAACATTATTTTCACTCAAAATTGAGGAATCAAAAAAGCCTATTGGTAGCCACACCCACAAGGATCGGTGTGTTGAAAAGATGGTAAAAATCTGATAATCAGATCAGATTTTATGAGCAAAAAGAATGTGAAGAATATGACAATTTCCCTAATTTGCAGAATTATGCCTAATTATACATATCATCTGATATATCTCATGAAATATACAAGGTAGACCTTATTTGGGATTTGAATAGGTCGGTAACCATCTAAGTTAATAGAACCGTAACTCTGAAACTAGCAGATATATTTTCTCATGTAATATGTCATTGGAAAGTTCATGGCCTGAATTTAAAAATTGACCTTTTCCCTGGAGGACCCTTTTTGCTTGGCTATACACATATATATATATATATATATATATATATATATATATATATATATATATATATATATGTAAAGTCATAATTTCTTCATTCATGCATTAAGTTAACCCTCTTAGGATGACCTATAGACAGTTAGGATGATCCACAGATTCAATGTTTCCAGGTTCTTTATGATTTCAGTCATTGCAACTTATCATAACAGAGAAATCTTCACCAGGAGGCATCATTGTGATCTTGAAGAGTTAGAAAGACTTCATTTTCATCAAGTAATCTCCACACACTGGCTGTTACGTTTTACACTTGATTTAAAAGAATCTCAAGTGCATTCCCATGTTTGTTTTATTTGCTTTTGCCACCCTTTGTGTTAGTAGCAGGCAGTGGTGTTCTTACAATGGTGTAACAACTGCGGGTGTAGCCATCCTTCTGTGAAGGACTATTGTGCAAAACACCATGTGATGGTCAATCCTCACAGTTCGGGCCAAAATCTGATTGAAGAAATTTAGACTACTGCTCTACTATCCAAACACACGAAGGGATATTATTTTCAATAGGGCTGAGGAGAGTCATCCCTCAAATCAAAAGAACTGCCCATAACATGTAGGCCTACCATTGGGCTTGCAGTGATACAATTGATCTGGCTATAATATTATTACTGGAAATGTCCCGCTATGTGTGGTCTCGATTTAGACTTGTTGCAGCCATTAAGGTGCTATTCTAGGTCAATATGCGATGGAATAATTATGGTAAGCTTACTGATGATTCAACGGCCACTGGAAACTAACTTGACATCAAAATATTCCTGCAATACTCCAGTCCTGAGGGACAGTATCAACTTTCCTGTTTGTCAGGATGGACAAATATAGCCCTTCTGCATAACGACAAAGGAGCATACCTGGTAGTGTATCCAACATCATGCTCGTCTTAGAATGAATTATTTTTAGATAGTTACCTTTCATAACAACAGCATCAAAGAGAAAGGCCACACACACATTGGGAGATGAGTGGACAATGTGATAACAATGGTCCATTATCTTAGAAATTTTCGCCACAGTTTACAAGTCAAATTCTGGGTAGGTTCAGGTCTGACTTTTATTATGTGCCTGATGATTTTATATTAAGAGTATACCATAAAATCAGGTTATATTGTGTCCTATGGTGGGTAGTTTATAATGGTAAACAAAAATAGGAAAATTGAAATCCCTCCTTTCTGAACCCTACAACCATGATTGTTTTTTTTTCTCATTATCATGATTATAGATAATTTGATGACCTTTCAAAATTATTATCCCTTTTCACATACACTCTACTGGCATCCACTGACCTTAAACACACTACCATCCCACTCATGGGCTGTTACTACCACATAAGACACTCTCATCTTGTCTAATCTCTCCTCAGGTACCCCATATTTTGGACTGCATGTCATAGAAGCATATTAACGTTTCAGTACTGAATGTATATTGACTCCAGACACATTAGGGGTTTTAAGCTTTTCTCTGCCTCGTCTATTTTTCCAAATCAAGAAGAAAGTCCCCAATGTCAAAATCTCTAGCACCATGACAAAGAACTATCCAAGCTCTGTTAAGTAAGAACTATGTAAAATAAATGCTCAATAGAAATTCACTGTCTTTCCCTCCAACTTTCACTTACACAACTCTCTTGCATCACATTGCTAGCAGGGCATAGTCATAGAGGCTATGCCTATCTGTCCCAGTAGTGATCTCTATGTGGTAAATGGTAAATGACGTGCTGTATACATACATGTTATCTGTAGCTTATGAGATATGAATACACCCATGGTGCTCATAGGGTCACCTCCCCAGGGGACACATTCAATACAACCATCCAAAGTCCTGCATACCATGCTATACTGGACTGCCAGACACAATGCCCAGCAAATTGTCGTTATCTGTCACCATGATTGGTCATCAATGGTGACTCCTTTTTGAGTGATAATTCACTGCGTCATCTTTCGCCACTGTGTGTCAGTCTCACATGGAATGGCTATTTATCACAAAAGTCGCCAACATGATCTCACTTACTGCGTGAGTATGTGCCACTCCTTGTCATCCCTCACAAAGCATGGTGCCTTATCACCAACATCGCTGATATGGATCTCACTCCCTGTGTGATTATGTGCCACTCCTAGTCAACTCTCACTCAGAATGGCAGCTTTTCACCACCATCCCCAACATGGATCTCACTCACTTCGTCAATATGTGCCACTGTCTGTCAACTCTCACTCAGAATGGTGGATTTTCACCTGCATTGCCACATGGCTCTCACTCACTGCGTGAGTTTGTGTCACTCCTAGTTAATCTTCTCTAAAAATGGTGACTTATCACCACCATCGCTGACATGGATGTCACTTGCTGTGTGAGTGTGTGCCACTGTCATCAACTCTCACACAAAATGGTGACTTATCACCACCATTGCCTACATTGGTCTCACTTAATGTGTGAATTTGTGTCACTCCAAGTCTACTGCCAAAGTTGTTGAGACAGCACCACTGTTCAACATGTAGCCTATCTAGGAAGTCTGGGCATGAAGTATAAGTCCCATACGTATCAAATGTGCTTTGTTTCACACTGATTTCCATGTAATACTTCAGAGTTGAATCAAACAGGATTATATAGAGAAACTATCAATTGAATTTAGATAGAGGTTTATCTAAAATAAAAGCAACTATCCATAAACACCTTTTCTCTGGTTACAAGAAAAATACATAGGGAAATATCTACATGAACACCTTGTCTGTGGTTAGAGGGAAGATACATATGACAATGCCTTCTGTGGCAAAACATACTTTGATCTGGCAGATGTGAGGCTGCATGATTACCAATGTCGATGATCATGAGCTTTTCATCTAACAAGGTGAGTGATCACCAGCATCGCCACCACTGGTGAGTCTGAGAGATCACCACTCTGGCCATCCATGGTGAACCTGCGCTATGATGTGGTGCGCGCTTCATGTCTGGTGAGTGTGAGTCATCATGATCCTCGCCAACCATGGTGAACGTGCGCTATGGCATGGTGTGCGCTTCATCTAGCAAGGTGAGTGATCACTCTTGTCGCCAATCCTGGTGAGTGTGGGTGATCAAGATCCTCACCATCTGTGGTGAACCTGTGTTATCATGAGGTATGCATTTCATCTAGCAAGGTGAGTGATCACCCGAGTGACCATCCCCAGTGAGTGTGAGTGATCACGATCCTTGCCATCTGTGGTGAACATGTTTAATTATGTGGTGTGCGTCTCATCTAGCGAAGTGAGTGATCACTCATGTCGCCATCCCTGGTGAGGATGAGTGATCACTTATGTTGCTATCCCTAGTGAGGATGAGTGATCACAATCCTGGCCATCCCTGGTGAACATGCGCTCTGACGAGGATCGTGTTTCATCTAGCAAGGTAAGTGATCACCCGTGTCGCCATCCCTGGTGAGTCTGAGTGATCACCATCCTCGCCATCTGAGGTGAAGCCATGTGATCACCACCATTGCTATTCCTGGTGATCTTGTGCTACAGCGACGTCGTGTTCCATCCAGCGACATGTGTGAGCCACTTCACACAGGTTGACGAGGAGTCACAACAATTTGCTGGCTGATATCCATATATATGTGGTCTCTTACCGAGGGGGATGGTTATAGAAAGCACAGTACCATACCATACGAGTGCAGCATAATGGCACAAACTTAATGCATACCCATGAGTCATGATAAGCCAGGATGTACTTAGCAAGTGTTGCTTGGTTACTCGTCAGTGAAACAATTCATCCTGGCCCGACTGTTTTAGCTCCATAGTGTCAGCATACATATTACTTTCATAAATATACCATGTAAACTTCTGTAACCTGAGTTTTCTCTGATAATATGAATAGATGTGAAGTGATATATCTCTTTTTAACAGAAATTAAATTGCATTAACATAAAAGGTGCCTCCAGTTCTAGATAATACAGACGATCATGGTCCATCTTTTATCAAAAGTAGATTTTGAGATATATGTTGATAACAAGAATCTGAAGCTGACTGCAATTAAAAAGTCTGGGTCATTTATTGCAATGACTGGTTATTTCTAATAACATGGATTCTCATGAGAAATTTATAAAACCAAACATATGGCACCCGTCCCAGATTCATGTATTCCTGGCTAAATGTGCAAGGGGATGTTCTTTTCTCAAACTTCCATCCCTTCCCGACCTTAATGTAAAGTTAGTTCAAAGCTACTGCACTCACTTGACTATCACAGAAGAAATGTTTCCATAGATGGCTCAGTTGAACCAGGCTGTTAGATTATTTACTGAAATGATAGACTGCACTCTGCCTGTCGTGCATTGAAATGTCACACTGCACGAAAACAACCTATCAATTTCTATTCTACTCATATCCCAGATTCTGGGAGTTTATTATCATGTATTTTGATGGTTTAGTGCTATTGTGAGCCAAGCTGAAAGTGTAATGGTTGTAGATGGTCTCAAAGAACATTGAGAGATGCTGAAGCAGGATAGATAGGTCTTTCTGTTCTTCATACTAGGGGAGGAGGGGACCAGTTGACACAAATATTGCCCTTTGGTCTAAAAATCTGTTCAGAATTGTCATTTACTCTACACCAAAAAATCTGATTTAACTTCCTGTAGATGTTGGAAGTTGACAGACAGTCAAAACATACTGTTCTGTTAAGCTGTACTGAAGCACTGAAGTACCATTGGTAATGGTGCAAACGTATCCAGACCTGGTGAAATCCAATAATTCTTAAAGTATTGCTTAACCTACAGATAGTACAAAATCTTAACGAAATGAAGAATTCTGTTTATATCATTGGTCTCTGTCATATAAAATCTATCAAAAGTACTATTCATCAGGCTTTTGTGACAACAATCCCAGCTGCTGTGGTGACAAACCCCAGCCAATCAGGTGATCACAATTAGCTCATGCACACCTCTTCTTCACCTAGACATAAAATGATGTTTGACCGAGCCAAAAAGCTTATCTGTCTGGTATGGATGTTGGATTGACATTCTTTATGAGTTGAACATGATAATGATATACAATACTGATGACCAAATCTTGGCGAATTCCCTCAGTGGGTTTCTCCAAACTATAGTATTGTGACAAATTACCCCTGTGACTTTTAGCCCCCTCCTCCCCTACTAAGGTGCAAACTTGTGGAAGATGTGCCTCCACTCAACAACCGTCAGGGCTATAATAATACATGAATGCAGCCATGTTGAGCTTATTAGAGCTGCATGCATGCATCATGAAAACAGATTGCTATTGCTCATCAGCACACTACATGAGTTAGAACAGAGTCCTTAGAGTGATTGGTCAACAGGAATTCATTATAGGCCTATTTTACAATGGAGGAAATGCATCTCAAGTGTGTCCATATTCAGAAAGAGGAGAAGTGACACAATAGTCTGTTAAGTATCAACTATGTTTGCTTGTCAGAAGAAAATTAATGCGAGTAGACAAGCAATCAATAGTATAGCAATCTCTAGTGAACGGGATGCTATCATCAGGCTATATATATCATTAAGGGTTAATGCTGTTATAGGCTCAGTTTATGGGATTGATGCCCCCATTTCAACATCCAGTCTGGCACAGAAGCGAGACTCTATTCCGCATTCATCACTTGACATCAAGCCTAGAGCCCCTTATTTGTAAATTCATATTAGATTGATTTACTGGTCAGATACCTACATTCTATTTCCATTAATATTGAGTCATCTATTCATTGCACCTGGTGGCATCTGATGATTCCTTTCCCCAGTACCTACATTCACTCTTGATATCCCTGCTGAGCTTGCTTGTCATTTGTATTAATTTAAGATAAATGCAAGGTGGATAAGAAGATAGAGGTACAGACACTGGCATTCGGATCAGTGCATCAATAGCAATGTCTTTAAATCTCCTATTCCTAGGACACACTATCAAGGTCTCCAACTCTCCCTTTATGATATTTTCTTTATTGAGCCAACGCCATTAAAGATAGATTGAGGGTTACGTCTCATCACTAGTGGTATGCAGCCTCAATGTCACCCTCCCTTTTCATTTTCTTCTCATATAGTATGAAGTCTGATATAAATCATACTTTTCCTCATAACAATTCACTGTTGTACCCTTAACGCTACAGGCAGCCATGTTAGGCCACAGGGTGAGGCACCAAACAAGAGGGGGGTACACAATTTTTGTGGTTTTGTATAGATAATGACACTAGGAATCATATATTAAAAGTTCTCCACTGAACTCCCTGCAGGTTTTGCATAGGTCAAGGTCATAGGTCAAGAATTTCCCTCTGTATTCCTATATAAAGCTGTAAAACCCAATAACTTATTGTATATTCTCTGTGGATTAGGATACAAAGCTAGAGGAGGGTATTATGGTTCAGTCTAAACCAGAAAATCATGATAATTTCAAATATAATTGATATATTGGTGTGAGTATAATAGAAGTACCTAAAAAATGGGTTTTAATAATAAAAATATTATTGAAAAATATATGAAAATATCAATAATCAGTAAAACATGAAATAAACCCCCATAATTAGGTTGTTAGGCATTGACTTATATCTATTTAGGCCAAAGGGCACGAGAACCATATTTGCCATTATCTCTGGTTCTAAGAGAGATTTCTACACAATTTTAAGTTCTAAATAGGGGTTTCTGACATGGAGAAATTTATTGGAGTAGGTTTTAACCTCCTAGAATGCACTGTTGTCTATGTGAGCCCTAAACTTGGAATTGTATTAAACTGTATCTCCAACCATTATATATGCGAGTGAATGAGACAGAAGGCAAAATTGTACCATCCAAGTAGTGTTACATGTGTAACCAATGATCTTAATTGACCTAAGTAATTTCAGCCTCATGCTAGAGTACACTTTTCTTTTACCAAATTAGCTGAAAGTGACCATTTTCCTTTTCCTTTCAAAAGATGCATTTGTACTTGTCCGGCTTTTGGTTCTGGAAAATAAGAATATTCAGTCACACGTTTTGAACACTTGAATCAAGACATGAAACTGAGCGATTTTGATACATAGAGTGAGATGAACTGTAGGTGCTGTATACAGGTCTCCCATCAGAACAGTACAATTCTTTTGATCCCCGTAACAACCCCAACATGGTACTTCCGTTAGACAATTCTTTACCATTGCTGTAGTGCCATATCTACTTTAATTTACTTAGTACTATATTTCCACCAAGGATCACTAATGAGGATCACTAATACAAAACTATTGATGTGCTTGGTTGGTCAATAAAACCAATATTGAGATATTTATGGTCATAGTAATTTAATATTCCCGTTGAAATCTATTATGTAATGCCTGCTGGAAGCAGCCAAAGTGCGCAATTTTCGATGGTAGCGCCCCCTGCTGTATTAATCATCACATTGTAACTCTGTTGAATCACTTGTATAGGCTTAGTCTTGCCCAAAATAATGCAAGGATAGGGGCTGGGGTGGGCTGATATATTATAAGGAGTGGAATGGCCACTTGTGGGGGAGCATGGGGGGAATGGTTAAGGCACACCCTCTTAAACAGTTATCCTGTTGTTATACCTGGTGTCTAAGGCTCAGAATAAACTAAAGAATGGACCCCTGTTGCACCTTTTAGGTGCAGAGAGGGATTCCAACATGCCCAGGTGCAAATGTCATGCAAGTCCAGCATAAGAACTACCTCAAGTACTGAAAAAAAATCTTGTAGAACAGTACAAAAAGAAAACAGGAGGCACTCACTATATGTCAGAGACAGGGATGTGCAGCCAACAAGGCCACTTTTTTATGACAATCCATCACACTTAGGGTCTAGTTTTCAGGAAAATATATCCCTTTTAAGGTAAATGCCTCTGATCATAGGTGTACCTCAGGATTAAGCATCAACTTTACCCCAAAATCACTATCACCATGGATTTGTTTGTCACAGGCCTGGCTGTACACCTCCATCAAAGGTTAACTATATGCCCCTCCCTAGTACTTAGCCTCCAGGTTTCAAGTACTAGGCACAGTTTTTAGCTTCTTCGAAAGGTGGAGGAATTGTTGATTTCTGATTTATACACATGGCAGCGCATCCTAGGAGGTTCAAACAAGTTCCACTGGATTCCTCTAGGTCAGAACTATTTAGAGCTTAAAATTGTGTAAAAAGCTCTGCTAGAATGAGAGATACGGTTCTTGTGCCCTTTGACCTAATAAGATATAGGTCAAGGCCTAACAACTAATTATTGTAAGCTGATTAAACTCTGAACAGCCTACATATGCTTATTTTAAGCCCCTCTACCCATCACAAATGGGATATTACAATATTACCTGTGATGATATCTGATTAAATCAGTCTTGCCACAAATTATTTTTATTCACACAGACATTCAATATTGATTTCAGATTTTGAGACTTAAAAGTGCATCCTAGTAGGTTTAAACCTAGTCCAATTGATTCCTCTATGTCAGAAATCCCTATTTAGAACTTAAAATTGTGCAGAGAACCCTCCTAGAACCAGAGATATGGCAAATATTGTTTTTCATGACCTTTGACCTAATTAAGTGGGTCAAGGCTAAATAACCTAATTAGGTCATGCCTGCTATGCTCCTCACCCACCATCTAACTGATTTAAGTTTTAAAGTGGATTATTGGGGGTTTATTTCATATTTTACTGATTTATGATATTTTCATATATTTTTCAATAACAGATGTTTTTTTAAATCCAATTTTTAGGTACTTCTATTATACTCACGCCAATATATCAACTATATTTGAAATCAGCATGATTTTCTGGTTTAGACTTAACCATAATATCTTCCTCTAGCCTTTTAGCCTAGTCAACAGAGAACATACAATTAATTACTGGGTTTTACAGCTTTATATAGGAATAAAGAAGGAATTCTCGACCTTTGACCTTGACCTACTCAAAAACTGCAGGTAGGTGACCAGAGAACTTTTGATATATGATTCCTAGGGTCATTACCTATACAAAACCACAAAAATTTTGTACCCCCTCTTGTTGGAACGAAACTTATTTTCTAAGGGCATTGTTGGGGCTCACCCTGTGGCCTATGTCTTATAATGCTCTCTGTGCTTTATAATGCCATATCTATGTCAATTGCTTATTCAGCAAAATCATTGTTTAATTATTAACAAACCTTACATTGATTTTTGCCTCAGTGATACAAATTGACATCAATTGGTGACTGGGCCAAATTGCTTTCTCAGCCTCTTATTATCATGCATCCTTAGTGTAACAATGTTATTCATGAACAGATTCCTTCATTAGAACATCATGTGTTTCCTTACTCTTAACCAGTTAAATGTTTAAGGTATTGAACTGCTTGTCACTGCTTGTCACAGTGCATCCCTAAAGCCCTGACATATGGGTCTTTTAGGCATTTGGCTTCCTGACAGAAACCACCCCTGACTTTTTTTTTATCCAATCCACCCTACCACACACTATTCATAGAATCCTACCACCCCAGAGAACATTACAAATGCCTTGATCTTAGTGCTGACAACAGACTCAGAATTCAGATTAGGGTCAGGTCCCAGGAGGTCTAGTCAACCAGAAAAATAGAGCCAGGCTGCAGGATATGGTTATTCCGTTCATGCTGGCCACCTGTGCTGTCTAATGTTATGGGTGAGCATAAGACAAAATTTTTCTTGCAACCTACATTGTTATCCTCTATATTCTAATTGATGCACAATATAATCTTTTTAAATTCATCTCTTTTTTTTTCAAATCCAGACAACTGGGTCATTTTCGGGGCAGTGATGTTAATTGAATCTATAGGGTTCATGGAGGTATAAAGAATGCCCCTACACATTTACCAAAGCAATGGTTCTTTTACATCTAGTACTACATAGGTATCATACTAGATGGACAGGCCGTTTTAGAGCTGTTTGTCTGCCTGGGTAGGTGGATATTCAACCAAGGACAGGGTCAGGTAAAACCTTGGACCTGTCACCATTATGGTGCCCTACCAACTGGGCCAGCCCCCATCCATTACAAATAAAGAGAGACAGGGAGACAGGCAGAGAGTTAATGACATATGTAAAGACAGCAGACAGCTAGACAGAATATGAAACAAGGCTGGCACAAAAACAGATGAGAAATTTCAGAAGAGGATATGAATATCTCCTGATGTCATATACATTCTATATGTTATCTTATGCTAAAGTTATATTTTCTGTATGTCATGTAAGGCCCATTCTCTCAGCTCTGTATGATTAAAGAATACATTTGGGAAGCTTGCACTGCAGAAGGTAACCTATAAATATAACTCAAGATAAACTGTAAAAGGTAAATATTTAGCCAACATTCCCACACCTTATACAGTGAACAGTGGTAGAACTTCTCCCATTCTAATGAACTCCCTTGGCTCATTAATGCAATGCCAAGTCTAGAAGTACTATTTCATTTGCAGGCGGAGCAGAATGTCAAACTTGTGACTTCATCTTCAAAATGTAATATTCAGGAATTATTATTGAAACTATGGAACAAATAACAGATCTAATTCTTTCTGCATTTACTTTGTAAGTTAAACCTACAAATGGATATTTAGCTAATCCACCTTCATACCAATATGTATCATGAATCTTCAGACCTTTAGAAGAGAGTAAAATAATTTCAAAGAAGCTGACTTTATTGAAGCTGACTTTATCGAGCATCAAGAATCGACTTTGAACATTTTGCCTCTAATAGCTTAGTCAATATAATTGTGGAAGAAAGTGTAGAATCTTGTCCAGGCAAAACCCCTTTTCAGAGCCCTGCTCAAAGCCAGAACAAAAGCAAGAAATGCTTCAATTTGCACACATCTCTCAGGACTTAGGGCTCTCTGTTGCCATAGAAACTAATGACATTGCCTCTTAAAGCTATATTTTACACTACACTTTGCAAGCAGGCATTGGCTTTACTTTCACACCTGCCTGCCTCATTAGTGGCCACATTTCACCTTGTATTTAACCCTTAGTGTACACAATTCAACCTCCAGGGATATATCCCCTTGTTATCATGATGCACCAATACGGTGCTGGTGAATAACTCACCAGGAGCTTATTTCAACATGACTGATGCACTGAAAATCACTGATCATTTAGCTATTTCAGCAGAGAATCATGCTGTCACCGACCATTTTCCTTAAGGCTATTCTCTATGCGATCGTACACAAGGGTATTACTATAGTTTGAGGCCTATTATATCCTAAGGGGCATGGAAGCAAGTCTGAGCTCTGCCTTAATACATCATTGGGAGTACAATCTTGAAAGGCTATATATATATATATATATATATATATATATATGACGTTGAACTTACAACTGGACTTTTCACACTATATTAATGTACCATCAACCACCCCTCCCTTTAGCGCTGTATCAAACCTATATGTGACCCATCCTAACAAAATGGTACGGAAGTCGCAAATAGAAAATGTTGAGATATTGCCATATTCATTTACAGCTCATCAAGAGCTTTCATTTGGTATATAACACTTGCATATTTGAACCAGGTTGCCCTCTGTGGGTCGTCTGGCCGTAAATGTAGTCGTATCAATTAATAAAAGATTAAACTGAGATAATTAACATATTAAACATATAATAATTTATAAATCCTATATAATTCCTATGTAATTCTGTATAACCACAAAAGTTATAATTATTGCTATTTCTATTAGGCATTTTGGGCTTAAAGTAAGTTTAGTAAGCAAGGTTTCTAAAAGACATGTACCCATATGTTACAAAAATGCTAAAATATCAATTTTGAAACTTTTGATATTTTTGATACTATGCAACTTGAAACGGCTATAGCTAGGCTTCTACATGTGCGACTTCAGTACCAATTTGTAATGATGGGTCACATATGGTCAGTGTGATGTTCAAATACAGCACTGCTGAGTTGCTTAAAATCAGAAGCACCTGCTATAGCTCAATGCAGCAAGTTGGGAACCTAAAACTTAGTTCTTCCTGAATTTTCGCTAAGAAATCCTGTAGTTTAGCCAAAATTTATCCGATTTACACAATATTTGCAGCAAATGAAAGATGAAACTCATTGCTCTCAGGCCAGGGTAGATGGCATTACATTAATATAGTGCACAGTTTACCACAGAAGAACAAATTATAAATTTAAAAATCATAAGTTTAAAAAAATTGCTGTTTTTCAAAGTTTAGCCCTATATATTTTGTGAAAAAATATTCTAACCATCAGTTTTTCATAGATACTGCATAATACTGACCCATCAAGTTTATAAATGAGTATGCTTTTTTCCCCTACCTCTATGGTGCTCAGTACAGTATGGGAGACATGTGATTTTTGTGAGCTTGCAAAAACTGTGATTTTCAGCAAAATTGCTGCTTTGTTTTTGATGTGGGACCACATAGATCACCATATATGGACGCGTGGTCACCCACTGATACCAGAGTTATCAATTTTTATGTTCTACTTGATCATCTTTAAAGGCATGTGAAATATCTAAGTGATACAATAAGTGTGAGAAGAATTAGGCACATCTTATGATTCTAGTCTTTGGTGCCGACAACGCTTTTGTTGCTATTTACAGCTAAATAGCTCAAAAGTGCATCATAAAAGGCCTCACATGCCTAATATGGGGTTCTCATAGCATTTCAATATGATTTTCAATGAATCATCAGGTCAAAACAACAATTGATGATGGAATTTAATAGATCAAAAGGGTTTTGCACCATGGACCTGTTCACATTGTTCAGGTCTTCAGATATTCTTATCTTGAAAATGATGAAGACATTTACAAGCACGGTGCTTTTCCAGCCTGTATGGGACCTACAAAGGGCATTTTGTCTTGTCTGACATGTATTATGAGGGAATAATGCATAGCAAATGATTCTATTTTCATATTTTGTTATGATTTTTGAGATAGAATCATACACAAGACTTGTCTTCTGCAGCATAGGCAAAGATGTCCCTTGAATAAATGCATTTTACATGCACAGCTGCCTCCAAAACTGGAAAACACTCAGGTTCCCAACTTGCTGCATCGAGCTATAGAAGGGCAAAGGGCATAGCTGATTGAATCACCTTGCAGCCCTTTCAGGGCTAAGCATTAAACTCAATGTTTGAGGTGTGTCTAGCATCTGTATGGTTGAATATTGCCTTACAACTCTACCATGTTCATTTTTTATATAGCATACTGCTTGCAACATCAAAGCAATGAGCTCTTTATGTTTTAGTGCCCACACACTTTTATCTCTGCTTCTGCATAAGCAGCCTTCGTGAACAGCCACTCACTTTTTATTGGTTAGTAGCTAAACATTTAACATCAAATATGTGTGCAAGTACAAGTGTAAATTTGCATTAAATAACTGTAGCTTTGGCAACTATAATTTTCTCTCTGTGAATTAATGATTTAGACTGCTGGCATTTATTGTGTCTACTCTTGTGCCCCTGACAAGCCCTGGCATTGTTTGCATCCTGTAAAGAATATCTGCAGGGTATTTAACAATGCTAGCTGTATGTTTGCTAATAATACATCATGTTAGGTAAAGAAACGTAAATAGATCTACAGAAAGAATAATACTTTTTGTTGACAGTAGAGCCTGTTAGACCTTAGCATCAGGGGAGGGCTTTCAAGGTACAGAAAAATAATCTTAAACAAGCAAGGCAGCAGTTACGAGTTATACCGCATTTTGATCTAAGCACTGCTTGTACCTCACAGGAATAAAGTCAATTTCTTACCATTAGTCTCTGACAAACTGACTTTTTATCTAGTGTTTTCCCTTCCCACTTAGAACTTTGATTTATTACAGGCTAAACTGTTCCTGCCTTGGGTATATATACCACTGGTTAGAAGCTAGCTTGGTTCTCCACAAAAATATTGGTGGAGGAAATTATGTTCCATACAAATGACTGTTGACGCGGATGGCTCACTTTAATAATGAAATTAAAAAGTAACATTTCTCTGATTTTAATTTTAAAGAAAATGAAGCAGAATTCTGTTTATTACTGCCCTTAATTCTTTTTTGAAAAGGTTGTGCCACCCAACTCAGTTCTTTCTATATTTCCATTTGAGATCTTGGTACAGGGTATCAGTGGGTATTGTGGAGGGACATGATTAAGTCTAGATATTAGAAAATGAGGATCATGAACAATATATATCAGTCAAGATCAATGAGTTCTTCAGTTGAATAGTCTGTCTGGGAAAAGAATTAATGATTCATTTTGCCGAAGGTATTTTTTAAGATTGTATGTTTGTAATCAGGAGTCTTTACATAAATACATTTGTACAGATATGATACAGTGTAGTTAAACTGGCGGCTTGATATTTCAATTTTCCATTTTAATCAAAATGTCAGAATTTGCCCAGAAACAAACAAATTAAATTGAGGTTAACTTAATTTTAATAACCTATGCCCTCACATCAGCACATTGGTTTTAGACAAAGTCTCACTTCTGTCCTTAACAAAAAACTTTCATTCTGAAAATTCACTTACATTGATTAGAATAGTAAGTTTTCCCACTAAACTACTCCACAGCCTCTCACACCATAAACTGGATAGGTAGTGGGAATGACCCACTTCACATTAGCCAAACAGGGTGGAGGAAATGGGCTGGAAAACCATTATAAAGCAGGTGCAATCCAGCGCACGATGACGAAGCTTTATGGCCGTAATCTGCTGATATAAGATAGGCCTGCCTCAGGGCTGAATATCGAATGGCAATAGGAAGCAGCATTGCCTGAAGGTGTGTGCAGGAGTACTCATGAAGGTTGGTCATGTTCCCAAACGCAATCTCTGGGCAAAATGAAAGGGAAGTGAGATAGATTGGGGTGAAATCGTCTACATAATGAATGATAGGGTTAAGAAAATAATGCTGCACAATAGGGTTAAGAAAATAATGCTGCACAATATCAGGTTTCTGTCTTCTGATATGAAAAAGAAAATGTTAGTTGATAACTTTTGTGCTATTCTCATTAATCCTACATTTTATGTGAAAACACACATTAATATTTGCTGAACATTGTTAGTTTACTTCTGGAGTCCTTCTGGAGCACTTAAAACATGTATGAGGGATGTAGAGGGCACTGTACGAACAGCAGCATAATGCATTGAGGTTCACTTGTATTTTTGTTTCTATAGGAATGCTGTCAGTCAGACTTGACACTTTCAGGTAGCTTAAGCAAAGGTGAAATTATTCATAGATTCCAATTAGTAATACATGTATTGAGTCAGAGTGAGTTACTCATAATTGCTGAATTCATGCATCATGTCGTCCGTGTGGGGATTATCCATAAACAGCCAACTGTTTCTATGGTGCTTGTAATTGTTGCACTGATCATGTATTGCTTTTGTACTGATTTCCCACTGCATTCATGCCCGGGTCATAACACAGAAATCTGACCCGAGAGGCATCATGGTGATCTTGAAGAGTAAGAATGACTTCACTTTCGTCAACCAATCTGCACACGCTGAGAAGAAAAGCTGTGATCTTTATCCTTGATCAAAAAGATTCTTAGGTGCATTCCAATGTTGGTTTTATTTTCTATTGTCATCCTTTCTGTTGGCATCAGGCAGTGGTGATGTTACAATGGTGTAACAGGGAACAGAACCACCAATACAGTATGGCTGTCATATTTCTATGTGAAGGACTACCTTTTGCAAAAGAGCAAGGAGTTGCCAATCCTCACAGTGTTGGCCAAAATCTGATCGACAGAATCATAGATCACAAGAACTGTATTATCCCTGTACAGGAGGGGGTATATTTTAATAGCTTTGAAGACAGTCATCCCTCAAATCAGAGGCACTGCTCATGACATCTAGCTCTGCCATTTAGTTTGCTGTGGCTATATTACTGGATATGTCATTCTATGAGTGGTACCTATCTAATCCTGCACAAAGAGTTTACTAGACCAGTTGCAGTCATTGAGACACTCTTCTAGGTCTGAGGGAGGGTATCAACTTAACTGTTATCAGGATAAACAAATATAACCCTTCTGAATCATTTGTCTTTCATGACGACAAAGAAACATAATACCCGGTAGTGCATTAAAACATTATACTGGACTTAGATAAATCAATTTTTATATCATTAGATCTCACAATAGCATCCACAAAAAGGGACACACACATCGGGAGATGATTTGACCATGTGATAACAATGGTCTATCGTCTTTGAAATCAAGTCCAAAGCTGATAATAATGATTGATTTATGTTAGTATTCTATGGATTGTTGCCACTGTTTGCAAGTTATTTTTGGTGAAGTTTGAGGCCTGACTTTTATGTACTGTGCCTGATGATTCTCCATTATAAGTGCAACATGAGATCATGTTACATTTGACACTGTGATACCTTTAATGCATTGCAGAATATCTGAATAGGGATATTGAGAATTCTCCTTTGTGAATCCTACAAACTTTTGTTTTACAACATCAAAGTGAAAAAAATGACGACCTTTCAAAAAAAAAGATTATCCCCTTCTACCTTACACAGTCCTTTGTCCTCCACTGACCCTAAACACATGGCCCTTTCAAATATATTGAACCTTTTTTTTTTTAGAGGAATCAAACCTGTACTAACTGTCATTTGTTTTGTTGAAAAAACGTTTTATTGATCCCTCCACTATTCGATGGGGTGATAATATTGCGACCAAAAGAAATTTAGGCACAGTTTCACTTGTCAAAAACTTTTATATACAATAAAGAAAACATGAAGGTGACAGCTACAATTTTATCAATGGAACCTTTGATATAAACAGAGAATGAGATGGGAAGCAAACAATTGAAATTGGTAAAAAGGGAAACTCACTTTAGTAAAACAAATATCATTTGATTTCACCTCCAAAAGATGAACACTCGCCTTGGGAAACAAGTGACAAATGACTTTAAGTGCTCTATGTCCTTGCCAGAGGACATCAATGCACACAATCTCATAGCTTCCACATATCCAGAAAGAAGTCTCCAACTTATAAGGACAAACAATCATCCTCATCCTGTTATGTTCTATCTAAAAAGAATGTTTAAAAGGAATTCCCCACTTTCCCTGCCAACTGTTTCATGTGCTACTTTTGTGTAGCCCATAGTGTCAGTCTGCCAGTGGGTTCTAGCCATAGAGGCTATAGATATATGCATACCAATATGATGCATACCAACAGTGAACTGCATGTGGCAAATGGTAAATGACATGCTGTATACATATCTGTAGCTTATGAGATATGAATACACCCATGATGCTCATAGGGTTAGATCCCAGGGGACGCATTCAATACAACCATCCACAGTCCTGCATAATATGCCATACGAGGCTGCCAGACGCAATGATAGCCTGGTGTGCAGTCTATATTGCCAAGGGAAATATTAACAAGAAGTAAATTACCATAACCATATAAGGCCAGCATAATTCTACGCGGAAGTCATTATGCACCTATCAAGTGCTTTTCAGTATCTCATTAGTGCAACATTTCATCCTGTCCGGAGTCTATTAACCCCATGGGGTCAGCATAGTGTTTGGCATTGCTGCATTCAGGTATAGGTATTGCTAATATAATGTGTTGTCATCCAATTTACTATAAGTAATATTACTAAGGGGTACATTATATAATGAGAGCTAGGGTGGTTAGGAATGACTATTGTCCTGGGTAGATATAAAAGGAAGTTTTACCTAACTACTGTATCTGAGATATTGAAATCATAGTGAGACAAAAGACCTGTCAGTAGCAATGTGGGTTGTCTCTCTCTACTGTCTTCAGACTTTCCTAGGGGATATGTGACCTATCAAGGGAGAACACCCCTCCATGGGGGATATTTAATTCCCCATTTGGCCACCAGGGAGTATTGGAGGGAAAAATTACTCTAAAATCATTATAAAAAAACATTTAGCTAATTTTCGATGCAGAATTCAATGGTTTCATTTAAATGCACCATTTTCGGTAGAAATGGCCCATATTTAGATGGTAAAATGAACATTTTTCATGAGAAATTTACCTATATGCCTGTTCCTGGTTGCCATGGCAACCATTCCAATAATCAAAATTTGCAGATTTCTATGCCAAGTTTTGGAGATACTCACCAAAAACCCAAAACTGAAAACAGAAATGGAAAATTCCTTCTAAATCAAAATCTACAATAAAAATCATTATGTTATTATGTATTTTTTTATGAAAAAGGCTGACTTATTGAGTTTTTAGACATTATTATGGTTTATAATGTATTTAGAGCTTAATCATAGATTTCAGATATGGATAACAACCTATTTTCAAGTAGGGGGTCTGACATAACTACTAGGAATATTTGACCCAATGACGTCTTATTTTAAAGATCTTGAGATGAACTTTGATCATGAATTTCCCTACAGAGGGGTGCTTTTGCTTGCCTGGTGGCATATAAGGTCTCTGAATATTCCTCTATCCATGCATAGCATCTTTCATATAAGCTATGCAACACAGAAAATCGTATGCTTTTATCAAATAAGATGATAGATTAATTATGGTGTCTGCTGTCATACAGTTTATCACTTCCTATCAGAATGTGCACAATTCTGAAACTTTCAGCCCTTTCTGACTTTAAACTACAGTTAGTTGAAAGTTAGTGCACTCGCATGACTGTCACAAAAGATGTTTCCACTGATGGCTTAGTTGAAGGCTCCTGAATTATTTCACTGAAACAATAGACTTCAGTTTGCCTGTCATTCATTTAAATGTCACCTTGCACAAAACAACCCATCAGATTCTAGTCTACTCACATCACAGATTCTAGCCTTATCATCATGCGTTTTGATGGTTCAATGCTATAGTGAGCTGGGTTGAAACTGTAATTCAAGGAATACTGTTGCAGGATTGTGTACTTTGGTCTTTTAATCGTAGTGAGTAGTAATAGATTAACTAGGTGTCTGCTGTCATACGATGTAAATATTAAGAATAACGGAAAGCATTAGATATAGCCTAGACTAAGCATCAGTGTCTGGTGACATAATTTTGTGTCTTGGAACCTAACCCCTGCTGACACATGGTTATTAGTTTCCTTATACATGTCTGGAAATAAGCTTCCTCGTCCACGACATATGCCTCTAAATTGATAACATATGCAATATCTAATCAACTGTAAATGTGTAACTGCCAACAACTTCAAGGTGTATGTGGAAATTGACATCAAATTTATCCAGAAAATTTGATCCAAGCAGTACATTCCCATTCCTAAATATACCATGAACACTTCTGTTACCTCAGTTTTCTCTGTTATTATGAGTAGAGGTTATGTGATGAATATCGTTCTGAGTGAATAGGTTGCATTGATGTAAAAACTGTATGCAGGTTTATAGATAATGCAGACCATCACAGAACATTTCATGTCAGAATAAACTTTGAGATATTGTGTCTGAAGTGGACTGTTTTTAGATAAGTCTGAAGCAATTATTGCCGCTGATGTCTTACTTTTAATTACATGGGCTCTCATGAGCAATTTATGAAACCAAACATATAACGTCCATCCTGATTCATGTAGTGAATCAGAGGCATTTCTCAGTAATTATAGATAGATTTGTATCAGAAACTGCAGCAATTGCCATCAATGATAGACTTAGATGATAGTGTTTGGTTCATGAGCAATGTGGATGGAAAATTACTAGAATAGAGTTTGATCTGTTGTTTGTGAATACAAGACAGTGGATTGATGAGTAAATAAATCTAAATTGATATATTCCACAGTCAATATCTACGATGAAAGATGAGGTTAAGTAACTAGTATGTTAATGAGTGTGCTAGAAAAAAGTTTAAAATTGAAGCATAGGCAATACAAGTTTATGCTATTTTAATAGTTTAATGGGTATTACAACATTGCATATTTCAGACCAGGAGAAACAGTGCTAATAAAAACTCATAAGCATAAACAAAAGAGAAATAGATGTAATAGATCATTTAACCATACAAAGGATCCCCAGCACAATGTGCACAATTCTCAAACTGTCATCCCTTTCTGACTTTAATCTACAGTTAGTTGAAAGTTACTGCACTCACATGACTGTCACAAAAAGATGTTTCCATTGATGGCTTAGTTGAATCAGGCTCCTGAATTATTTCACTGAAACAATAGACTTCAGTTTGCCTGTTGTGCATTTAAATGTCACTTTGCACAAAACAACCCACCAATTTCTAGTCTACTCGCATCCCAGATTCTGGCCTTATCATCATGCGTTTTGATGGTTTAATGCTATAGTGAGCTGAGTTGAAACTGTAATTCAGGGATACTGTTGCAGGATTGTGTACTTCGGTCTATAAATTAGAGTGAGGGTAAGCATGATGCATGAATGCAGCCATGTTTAGTAACTACTTAGAGCTGCATGCATGCATCAGGAAAACAGACTGCCATTGCTCATAAGGGTCAATATCCTTCAAACGCCCATTTCATGAAACGCCCGTAATGGAAAATAAAGGTGTCCTTTTTTCAAAACCTGTCAAATTTTCTGAAAATACATTTATTTACCTCCAAAAAACACTAAACGGGAGGATTTTGGTCCCAGCGGTTCAGTTTTTATTAACGGCAGAAGGTGGACATGTCTTTTCGAGAAAAACGTCCGTAATTTTAATTCATTTCTCATGTTCAATCACTTAACACATATCTACAACCTGCTGACCATGGCTTCTTTGGGTTCATTTTACAGTAGTCAGTTGTGGTAATTGTTTAAATAGCTGTTAACCTTGTATCATGATTTATTTAACAGTAGGACTTCTCACAAAAAGGACAATTTCACTAGAAATTCTGAAAGTCCATGTCATGCCAAGTATGCTGCATGAAAGTTCTTGCTGTTTCAACAAGAAGCAGTCCTTGAAATATCTCTTTCTTATCATGAAACTCCAACTCACTATCTTTCATTTGGACCCACAATCAGGTGTAATGTTCATATTTATATCAGTCCCACACACTCTCAAAGTTGGGTTAATTAATGAATTTATATTATGGGCGTTTGTCCACGGACCATACATTCACTAGCCATGTACTTGTATCACCTTGATGGCCCCCAAAATAGAAAAAAAAAAAGAATTTTTGCTTTCAGACAAGGAAAACAGTTATTCCTGTTCCTTCAGCAGAGCTGAAACAGTTATAAAAACTAAATCATTCTGAGTAACATGTTCTGAAAGTTGTTTCAATGATCTAAGCATTCATCTCTCATCAATTACCAACCTGAATTTTCAAATACAACTCCATGTAGCATTACCTGTTCTGGTATAGAGATCTATCATGTCCAGGCCCACTGCTTCACCATTACAAAAATGCCTGAACTTACTAATGTCACTTAAATTATCACTCTAACTTCTCTTATCTAGTGTACTATAATAAAAATTACGGACGTTTGCGTCGTTAAGCAAACATTACAAAATATCTGTGTGATATGGTTTAAAATGGTTAGTAGTCATCAACATGCAAATAAAGGTTCTTGGGGTCTGCTCTCCTCCTCTCTGGCTCCACCTGTACCTGCTTAATTAACTCTTAAACCTACAAAACCAACTGTGAACCAACTGTGTTAATTAATCAATTTTAAAAGTAGCCTTTCCTATATACAGTGTTTGAACATAAATTTTGATATTGTCTAACATATATACATTTAAAATAATGGGCAAAAATCAAACACTGCATAAGGAAGGACTGATAAAGAAATTTGTCTGGCCTGTTCCTACATGCGAAGACTGGAGAGGAGGTGTGAAGACGGTGGTGCAATGTCCTTGTACTCCCCTCGGCTCACATGGGTTCGGCTGTGCAGACAGGTCAAGTCCGGTTGGTATGTACAGTTCTGTAGCCTCAAGCCCTTGCGGGCGAAGCTAGAGTCCATAGTAGTAGGTATGTGTCTCTAGACTGAGGTGTAGGTACTCTACTTGCTGTTGGCTCTACCTATACGCCTGGTAGGTAGCCGAGGTCTGCAGTCTACCCTGACCTGGTAAAGGGCCTGGACTGAATGAAACTCTTCATGGGTTAGCAGTAGGTTCCGGGAGCGGGCGTTGCTGTAAGGGGATGCCACAGGGCAGATGATGTCGGCCTCGGATATTTCTTCTTCATCTTTCAACTTCGGCCAGGACAACTTGATGTTCTTGTCCCAACTGCTTCCAGCTCTGAAGCCGGGTCTCAGAAAGTTAAGGTTGTAATAACCGCGGGCAAGCCTCTCGCTGGTCACTTCAGCGACATACCATGAATTCCCCCACACACTGCAACATAACTTCCACGCTCATACACTTCCTGCCGCACACAGTCATGGTAGACATCAGAGGTGTCCTCAACATAGCGAGCACCCACGTGCTCTGCAGTGTCGACCTCCTCTGGTGCTGCAGGTTGCTCAGTCTCTATCTCTTCCTCTATCTCTTCCTCTGTCTCTTCCTCTGTCTCGTCCGGGATAAGTCCGCTCTTGATGGCCTGGGCACGCGCTCGTCTAGCATCTTTCTCCGCCTCTTCCTTCTCAGCTGCATTACGGGCTAACTCTGCAGCTTCCATCTGCTCCGTCTCCAATTCACCAAGGCGTAGCATAATGTCATAGTCATATAGTAGGAACTCCTTCCACTGGGATCTTACAGGGGTGGAAGCACACTCATTGTCAAGCAGAGGGATGTTGTTCTCTCTATCCCAGCAGCACTCGTCGAAGCACGTGTGCAGATCTTCTCCGAACGGGCAGTGACTGCTACTGAGTGTATGGTCATGGAGCCTTCTACAGACTTTGGGGAAACAATGAAGGGCAACCGGCTGCGTGCATCATAAGTGTTCTTCATGGACATACAATCATACTGCACGGTTCCCTCTCCATCATTACAATGTTCAACAAACAGCTGGGCAGTGTAGATGTCGTTACCCTTCTTCACTTTGTAGTCCACCTTGCGTTTCGCGGCTGCACCAACGCCATCACATGGACCTTTGCCATGATTGGTCTCGAAGTAATTCCACGTGCCGTCGAGTTGATACAGCTCATGGTGGCGACATACCAGACTGTAGATCGAGATATTCCTATACTGGGATGATGGTGAATCCGTCCAGTAGTGCACGATCTTGATGTGCGGGTAGTTCTCGGTGATGTAGTTGCACACTCGCTTCATTATATGGCTGATGGTCCCAGCGTCATGCTTGCGGTCATCACTCACGTAGCAGAGGCACTTTGATACTGTCAGGCCGTCCTGCTTCAAGTGAATGACGACTGGGTGGACAGTGATTCCATCTTTGTTGAAAAAGACAGACTGAATCTCACAGCCCTCACCAAACCCTACTAGCCAGTTCTGGGCAAAGTCCATCTGTATCATACAGTCTGTATCGCCAAGCTCTTCATGCTGCTGGCGGACTTTACTGTGCTGATGTTTTGCACGGTCGGAGTGGTTCTTGGTAACGTTTAAGTCCTTGATCAGCTGTTCTATGAAGTCAGTCTTGTCCAGGGTACAGTCCACAGGGCGCAGTCTGTTCACCCAGACAGTCTCATTTACCTTCTTGGTGGCAAGCAGCACTGGTGTAAACTGTCACTGCTTGAAGGTAATTTGATCAGGTAAGTTAGAATAAGTGTAGTCCTTGTTCAGCCTTCCGGTGTCATCTCTCAAAGCCTTCTCGAATGCTGCCTTGGTGTACTCCTTAAACAGGGAATCAGGATTGACTGGCACAAACCGGGCATAAGCGTTGATGGCCTTCAGCTTCAATGAATAGTTCTGATGGGTTTTACAGAGACAACACTCAACCTTGTGCTGCCGTAGGGGGACAATCCACTTACACTTCCTTAGCACACGAGTGAAGTGGTTGTACTGGCACTGGTACTTCACGGGAGCACGGTCTCTGTAGGTAGCATGGATCTCCTTAACATCCATCAGTAACACACGCTTTTGCCTCACTTTCTTTACCCCGTCTGCCTCATCCTTTGCCAAGAGAGTCACCTTCTCCTTCTTCCCTGGACACAACCAAGTGAACTCACCATCCTGGACGAAGGCTATGATAAAGGCTTCAAGTTCTTTCTTATTAACTCCACGGTCGGTAATGTCCTTGTTCACATGTTTGGCTGCCTTCCCAGTGAGACCGAACTTCTTAGCCATAACAGCCATAAGTTTCTTCTCGGTGAGAACTTGTGGGTCTGCTAGGCTGTGCAGGATCTTCTTCCTCTTGTTACGGCTCAAGGTCTCATTGACATGCTGGGAAATGACATCCACAGCCTGAAGGATGCGGTTGTCACTCACTGATTTCTTACGAGCTTCAGCGAGTTCAAGCTGTCTCTCCTTGCGCTCGAGTTCTGCTCGGAGAGAAGCAATTTGAGCATCAACTTCCTGCTTCTCATGCTCAAGGGACTCAAAGTCATCAAGTTGGGTTCTGAGTCTCTTGTCATAACCTGAGCGCATCTTACGGGCGCGCCGCTCGTGGATGCGAGCACACTCTGGGTGAGGGAAATGCTCCACCGAGCCTTCCTTCCCTGGTGCTTGTCGCACTTCCAGCTCCGCCTGGGGGTTGCTGGATGGTCCAGGATGAGACTCGTCACCTGTGCTGTCGGGTTTGTTATGGCCACTGAAAGAATAAATGCAACAAGAATGAAAATAAAGAAACACTAATATAAATTACTGGCGTTTGCGCGCGTAGTTCAAAACATTGAATTAAGAGTGATTAAGTTAATGAATTCACATAAATGTGAGATATTGAACCACTATCTATGTTCAGATGATTTGATTTGGTGTGACTAATTTATAAAGATGCCCACGATGCTCCAATGAAGTGCTGGTGACACTGCTAGCTCCAGCACTTCATTGGTGCATCGTGACGACCAATCATTTTTCAACTTACCATGGTGTTGGCGAAGACATGCGGGCAGACTGCCGTGGAGCTGGCGCTACTGGTGTCGAGCGGGATCGCTTCTCTGTCATGATAACCACGCTGCTTAGCGCCCTCAGCTCTTTCATAGCTGGTCTCCGTGGAGTCGTCTTGCCATCGTTCAAGTCACTATCAAATTATATTCAATTTGTCACTTATTCTATACAAAAGACACAAACTCACAGAAAAAATGAATTAATTTGAATTTAAAGAAACCTTTATTTACTTGTTATATAGATCTATTTCACAGAACTTGTCTTATGTACAATGAGGACATTTATGTTACATGATAACTTTCAAATAAATCTAGGACTTCCATTATGTATTTGTATGTACATGTTGGTCTAGTTGTCTTCGTCGGTTGAAGAGACTGAAGAGATGGTTATTGGACTCCAGATAGGCACGGTTGAGTACAAAACGGGGGGGAGGTCTTCCACAGCAGAACTGCCAACAAGAACAATTGAACAAATGTAAGAAAAGAAGATAGATTGCCGCTAAACATTGACCATAATAAAAATTATGGGCGTTTGCGCGTACACTCTCAACTTGAAATCAACATTAAAGCGAAGTGTGTTTTAGTTTCATTACTTAACTCTAAATTAGGTCAGATCTGGAAAACACTTACTTTTTGGTGGCGGGTTTTGCGGCTGGTGGCACCACTGGCCTTCGGATCACCAACTCCCGTGTGGCAGGCACCACAGCTCCACGGCCCTCCCTTCCGGGTGGTGTGAGGCAAAGGGGGCGACGAGAGGTGCTACAAGAAAAAGGTGAGTCTGTAAAGTAACTATTTTTTTATTTCAGATTTCTGGAATAGCTGAAATACACCCTACTTCTTTTATTATTTACTGAAGTATCTATTGCAAAAAAAAAATAGTATATACGGGAGTAGGAGTACTTACTTTGTGGTGGTAGTATCCTGCTGTTTCTCCTGCGTTGAGTCCTCCTTCGTCAAGTCCTCCTGGGCCGTCTCCACCTGGGGCGTCTCCTCAACCTGCAGGGTGGCTCGTGCTGCTCTGGCTGCGGTACGCCTCTTCCTCCTGGTAGGGAGTATGAAATAAAGTTATTGTCAGTGAATTGGGATACAGGCCATCATAGTATATATATACATGTACATGTACATGTAGAGTAGGAGTACTTACTTTGGGGTGGTAGTCTCCTGCTGTTTCTCCTGCGTTGAGTCCTCCTTCGTCAAGTCCTCCTGGGCCGTCTCCACCTGGGGCGTCTCCTCGACCTGCAGGGTGGCTCGTGCTGCTCTGGCTGCGGTACGCCTCTTCCTCCTGGTAGGGAGTATGAAATAAAGTTATTGTCAATGAATTGGGATAGAAGCCATCATACATATACAGAGGTACATTTACATGCATACATATATATATATATGGGAGTAGGAGTACTTACTTTGGGGTGGCCTTGACAGCAGACTTAGGGCGGCTCGGCTCAGCTGAAGCATATACTGCTTTGCGGGTCTCATCCGAAACCTTCATAAACAGTAGAATAAGATCAATATTACGAAAGAAAGACAAGGTAAGTGACAATAATAAAAAAATTATAACATACAGCAAAGTTGTTTTTGAATTGTGAATGTTCTTAAACATTTGTCCATGAGATGAAGATTCAATATGAATTCATGAAATAACATACAATATACATTCATTTAATTTTACAACATCTATAGATAGAAAGTGGGAAAAAAAGGAATAATTCTTTTCTTGAAACTGATACTCACTACTAGAGATCTACGCTGCTGGGGTGCGGCATCCTCGGTCTGCTGGGGTGCCTCATCGGTCTGCTGGGGTGCCTCATCGGTCTGCTGGGGTGCCTCATCGGTCTGCTGGGGTGCCTCATCGGTCTGCTGGGGTGCCTCATCGGTCTGCTGGGGTGCCTCATCGGTCTCCTGGTGTGTCTTGTCCTCCGTTGCCTTGGGTGCATGCTCCTTGGTGGACTGCTCGGGGGCCGCTTGGACCTGGCCGGGTGCCTTAAACTTCCCCCTACCCCCATGGCCTTGAGATCTCTTCTCCAGATGAGGAGGGAGAGGGGAGTTGGGGTTCTGTTTTAGAAAATTTCTCCTTTCGCGGTCTAATTTACCACGGGCTGACGACAACTCTCTCTCCCTTTGCTTCTTTTTAAAAGCTTCTGATCCTTCACCCCCTGCCTCGGCCGCTTCTTTCAGTTCTCTACGCTTTTTTACCGAGCGTTCGGCATCTTTTTCTAGTTTTTTGGCATATTCATCTGGGTCTTCCTGAACTTTGTCTCGATGCCTCTGGGCACATTCTTTCCCGGACATCTTGTCGTCACCCTTGGATGGCCTACCTACACTCTTCCTTCCTTGATCGTCAGACATTCTTCTGTTAGAGAAAAGAAAAGAGAGAAAGTTTGTTAAAAGGAACGCCCGCAAACGCCCGTAATATTAATTCGAAAATAAAGTGGCAATGGGATTCTGCAAAAATGCCTGTTTGAAAGACACAACAGAGGTGCATCTTCACCCCTGATATCAAGTCCCTACTACATTTTTTCCCCTGTCAACAGAGGATTTTCTATTATGCTTATGGGCGTTTGCCCAGAGAAACGCCCGTAATTGTAATTAAAATTGTACTTTACACTAAGAGAGTAAGGGAGGAAATAGTCCATTTTGGGCAAGAAAAAAGTACATCAGTAGGCCTAACTTTGGACATATAGAACAGGTGGGCAGGATATGGCTGATAAGAGAAATGCACAAATCTATGTCAGCGACGAACGCCCACAAACGCCCATAATCAATATCACCACATGGTCTCCAGAGTGAAATGGAGGGGTGTAAAAGCAGTTTCTTCATAGAAATTTCAGAACTAGGTGTAAGAAGGGGGTCAGGGGAAGGACAGGAGGGCTAAAACACAAGATTTTAGAAAATAATGACTTTCACATATATCTTTTTGTGAGCTAAGTGTACTGTTTCGGACAAGAAAATGGTTTTTGAAGGTGAAAACATACTTCATATGACATTAAAAATCATCCAAAGAGGCAGGGGAGAAGAAAGGACACTGTTTTCTAACATAAAATGGAAGTTCATTGATGTTTGGGGCACACCTTTGCATAGTATAGGTCCACGACATAAATGTAAACAACAACCGAAACTTTACGGGCGTTTGTGGGCGTTCGCAAACGCCCGTAAGATATATTACGTCACATTCTGGAACGTCGTGGAAATGGTCTTTGCAGACACGCGGGCATGTCGCTGCCTCTTTTAAAATGTTCCTAAAGAACTAATTCATCGATTAAACACACAATTTTTACAGCCAGGTTGATCTATGGTCCGAAAAGTATGCCCCTAACATACAGAGATACACGAAATCTTACCTTTGGTCAAGTTTGCAGCTAGATTTTCACTTCTGAAGACAACCCAGTAGGACTCCAAGGATGAAAGATGGCGGCCGCGTCATCGGCTCACCCTCCGCCAGGAACCAGCTCAGCTAGTACCGAACGCCGGCTGTAGGGGTCCCCGAGAATTCCCGCCACTATAAAACTTATGGGCGTTCGGATAGGCAAACGCCTGGCAAACGCCCTACATCGACTCGATGTATATTCGAGGGTAGAGAAGAGGGAGAGGGTTCAGGGAGGGTAAGAACTGTTCTGTAGGAGAGAATTTAGTCTAGGGTACACTTCTCCACAGGTTAGAAAGACGTAGGTGTGGTTTTAATGGGAGATATTGCCACTTCTTTAATTTCGTTTGGACAAACGCCCGTAAGCAAAACTATTTTATGAAACTCTCCCAACACACATTTTCATGGGAAAGAGTGGCGATGGGGGTCTGTTTATTAGTTAAATGGGCAGTAAATGAAGGGAACTACTTTCCCAAAGAAGAAAAATGGATATAGGGGTACTAGTCTCTGACCAGAAGTACCTGGGAAGGGCAGGTTGGACCTCCCCGACAGATGTGGTATGTTTTGGTATATGAAGCCCACTTGGTGGGTATTACAGATAGAGGGTCAAAATTAGCTTGAGTTAGGCCCAAGACTTCATGCTATGGGCTAAAAAGGAGAAAAAATACCTGTGGCTATCCATGTCACATTTATTGGAGACAGTTCATTGACATTTCAGTGTAAAAAGAGGAAAAAACACCTTTTCTCCGACTTTCAAGCTGATTTCTGCAGCATAATTAAATATAAATAACGTAAAACTATACATTTTTATAGCCCCCCTTATGTTAACAGTACATCAGGTATAAGAAACAATAGATAGAACTCATTGGTACTACCCCAGGGCTGTGTGAATGGGACAAGTACCCAAACGCCCGTAATATAAATCAAAATGGACGTTCGGTAGATATTGACCCATAACCATCCCACATGATTTAGAAGACAGTCTTTGAAGAGTAAGTAGTCATTAGGAACTCATTACATCATCATGGAGTAAATAAATCTTAAATATTTGCCCATTGATCTGACTGATATTGTAAATCTTTAACATTACAACGTGGTATTTTCACACAATTTGTATGGGTAAATCCTAGGAAAATGTATCTTTGTCATCATGTACATGGTTAAAGGGAGTAAACACGAACTACTCAAACGGCACCTGGTGGCAATAAATGAAACTGCCAAATTTGACGATATTTGCTCACATTCCTAATTTATATGACATAACCCTTCTTTAGGTGTGATACATTGATATTCTATACATTCTTATCACTGGATTTCATATTTCCTGTACCCATAGACTCCTATACTAAAGGAATTAGAAATATTTTTAGTTTATTCAGGAAAAAATCAATTTGCTTGTGACCCCCTACTTTTTTGTTCCAAAATAATTCTAATGATCTCAGGTATAAATACATGAGGTTTGGTTAAGAAATCGTTACAAGATTTTTTTCTATGGAATTAAATGTGGGAAAACACAAATTCTCATAGGCGGCCATAGTTAAGACCACCAAACTTTAATATCTTTCAATGGAAAAACGGACATCGTAACCTATGATTTCATGCCTTCTTTATGTTACCTAAGCATCAATCTAACATCCCTAAAAGTTACTAAGAGAAATTGTTGGTCAATTTTGAACCAGCTGGATCGTGTCTACTCCCTTAAACTCATCAGAAAGAGAAAATGAAATGGAATTCAATTTTCCTTAAATAATTTAAAGACACTACACAAAACCGTCACCATTTACCAAGAACACTGCAATAACTACAGAATCATGTTGCCCATGTCTGTAATAGCTCTGGTGTGTGACAAAATAATCTGATAAGTATCAACTATGTTCGCTTGTGACTATGTCAGAAGAAAAGCAATGTGAGTAGACAAGCAATCAATATAGGGCAATAATGAACTCTCCAGTGAATGGAATGCTATCATCAGTCTATATCATCCATGGTTAATGTTGTTATAAGTTTAGTTTATGGGATCCATGTCAACATCACATTCTGGCACAGAAGCGAGACTCTATTTCACATTCATTACTAGACATCTTGCCTAGAGCCAATCTTTGTATATTCACATTAGGTTGATTTACTGGTCTGATACCTTTTTTCTATATCCATCACTAACGAACTATCTATTCATTGCATCTAGATATAAAATACCCAGGTGGGAACTTACAAAGAAACGGATAGTATATTTCATCCTTGTAAACACAAATAATTATTGTAAAAAGAAGAGGGGACACAGAGAGTTTCTAATATAAGAAAGGTCAACTGGCAATATCCAGTCTCCATCCTCAGATATTGGGGATTGGGGAAAAATCAATTTTATTCAGTGTCAATGCTGGTGAAACATATAAAACACACTATTTCCATCGGACCTGCAATTCTGACACCACTCAGAGACTTAAACTTGGGGTAGGTGTCAGAAAATGACTGTTAGAGCCATGCCTTGTTATTTGCATGAGACCAAATTGTCTCTAGCAGAGGACATGGAGATGACATGTGGATGTGGTGAAGTGTCTGTTCACATAGCAATCTAGTAATGCAGGATAGATGGGATGGAACTTCCTAAATGTCCTTTCATGAATCTTTGGTTGTTTTCTCAGATAGAATATCCACCATCAAGACTGGAAATGGCTATTGAGGGATAGGCAACATGTCATTTTTTCCCATTCAATTATCTGATCCATTCAAGCCATTCAAACCAGTTGTATATAATCCATTCCTTTCCCTAGTGGCTTCTACTCCTGCTATCCCTGCTAAGTAGTTGTCATTTGCAGCGACTGAAGACAGATGACTTAGGTAACTAAGTTGATAAAGAGATCAAGTAAGGGGCAAAAAGAACTGATAGTCTACTAACTAAGGTAGCCTAGGACTTTAGCTGAAATCTAGGACATTCACCCAGGACCTGCAGCTCTCTTGCTAAATGACATTTGTCCATAGAACCATTGAAAATGATTTATGATTAAGCCCACTAATTCTTAGTAGTTATTATAGCCTCAGTGCCAGCTTATAGTTTCATTTCCTTTTCATCCAGTGTAAATCTTATTGCCCAAGTGGTAAATATCATTAACCCAATTTTAAGACAAAATTTACTTTACCCAATCGCCTTTTCACAGAGACAGATCCATTCATGAAAACATTCCATCTTTAATCTTTATTGTCAAACATCTTGAACTGCACTACAAGCCATGCCTAAAGACTCTTACATAATATGGGCCCTTGTGACTTTTGGCTTCACCACAGAAACCACCCCTGGCATTTTGCATTCAATCTATCCTACCACAAACCCTACCATCTCAGAGAACGTCTAAACTGCCTTGGTTGTGGTGCTGACAACAGACTCAGCATTCAGGTGGGATTAGGTCCCAAGGGGACTAGTCAACCATATGAATAGAGCCAGTCTCAGGGATAATGGTTATTCCATTCACACAGGCCACCTGTGCTATCTAATGTTCAGGGGGAGTATTAGATGAAGGTTTTTTCTTGCAACCAACAATCAATTATATGATTTCTATCCTAGTTGTTGCAGTGTGATATCTTTTTTAGATTCAAACAACTGGAGTCTGTTTAAGGGCAGTGGGGTTGGTTGAATCTAAGATATGCATGAAGGTATAGAGATTAAGGGAGGCACTTGCTCTTTTCCATCCAGTACTTTATTGACATAGTACTAGATGGACATACTTTATAAAGCGGTTGGTCTGCCAGGTTAAGTGTTTATGCAGCCAAGGGCAGGGCCAGAAGCCTATCGGTGGAGATAACTCCCCACTTCTTATAAAGAAAGAGAGACAGCGAGAAGAATGACAGAAAGAAATGAGTATTGACAGAAATTTAGACAAAGAAATAAAAGTCTCTTAATGTCATTTCCGTTTTATATGTGCTGTTATACTAAAGTTCTACTTTCTGTTTTTCAGGTAAGGCCAATTCCCTCATCACTGCATGATTAGGGAATGCACTTGGAAGGCTCGTACTGCAGAAGGTGAGCTATGAATAAAATTCTAGATACGATGTAAAGGTTAGAACTTCAGCGAACATTCCCATACCTTTTGAGGTAAGCAGAGCTAGAACTTGCAGTTCTCCCATTCTGGTGGTCCATAAATCCAGTCTAGAAATACTATTCCACCTGCAGCTGACATCGGATGGAGCAACATGTCAGGCTTCTGGATGTCAAGCTTCTGGCTTCATCTGCAGATGACAATACACTTATACCTGGCACCATTATGATGGCACTAGTAACAACTAGAATGGCCCTGAGCTTGTCACTCTGCAAGCATATGGTTCAGACTAAAAAGTTACAACCTATGCTTGGGGAGTGAGTAGTGTTTCCAGTTCCTATCAAGTGGATCAGGGGCATTGTGGGAGTAAACTACCACTATGCTTTGCTACCTGCGTCCTGTACGGTTTTGCCCTGAGGGTTTATACTTCAGGGCACCAGAGTAATACCAATATGGTTCGCAGTTGCCAATCAGATAAGGCTTATAACAAACTCACACATGCCCAGTAGACCGCCGTAAAAATGGTGCCAGTCAACTCACAATTGATGCCAGGGAAGCTGATCTGACTTCTATTCAGACCTTGCTGACTTGTGGTCTCTACAAGAGTGTCATGCGACATAGGAACTATAATTTTGGATCGTAAGCAATAACTACTGTAAATCCTCTCATGTAAACTGGCACAAATGCCAGAACTCAAAACAAAGTGCGGCTTATAGGTTGGGCTCAAAGTTGGGGTGCGACTTATAGAGGGATAATTGACAGTACAGAATAGTACACTGCAAAAAAGGTGTTTAGATTTTAAACATGTTTAGGTCTAAACACGTTTAAAACCTAAACACATAAATCAGTTAGGTGTCTCATCGACTACACATTTAGGAAATGAACACTTTTATTCTAACTACATAAACATTTTTGCTAAACATGTTTAGATGTTTAGAGTTTAAACAGTTGAATAATAGGTGTTTAGATTTAGACATCATTATGTTGAATCCACACCAGGTAGCAGCACTACCTTTGAATGGACTATCTTTACACAATTATAATCAATTTTTGTGACAAATGTACACAAACCGCATGTTTATTATAGTTTCTATTCATTAAATGTCATGAGAATAGAAAGGGCAATAGAAAGTTGACTAGATTCACCTTACACCACCAACATTAGCATGAAATAATCAATAAGCTCACCTATTTCATGTTATTCTGGAATAGACAAAGCAATTTCCTTCCTGCCAAGCTGTTGTACTTTCTCAAGTCTCTTATTCTGATGCAGTGTGTACATACATGCACATGTAAATATGTGTGGCTGAAATCTTTGGAGACTCTGACATGTAAATAACCCCAGTAAATGAGAAAACAAACAAAAGACATCTTTTTTTTAATGTATACGTATCTGCACACCCTCTCGGTCAAAGCATTTAGACATCTAAATACAAAAATTCATAAACATCTAAACACAAAAATTCATAGATATTTAAACACAAAGTTTAAACCTAAACACCTAGATTTCTAAACACTTGAGCTAAGCACATTGTTTGGCTAAACATGTGTAGGAAATTAATGTGATTACAAAAACGTTGCAAGAATATGTTTAAAATTGTGTTTAGGCTCTAAACACCATTTTTGCAGTGTACCAAACCTCCAATCTTCAAGCCTCAGGTGTGGTTTATAGCCCATTCCAAGTCAAAGGTGCAGGTCTTACGAGGGTGTGGCGTATAGAGAGAATTTACAGTGGGCATATCTGTGGGGTGTTTCAGAAGCCAGACATGATAATGAACATTAAATATCTGTTTCTAAAACTGTTACATTCTAAACTTACAACTGCAACCATTATCATCTCTCACCAGTCATATAGTTATAGACACAGTAAGGTAATGGTAATACTTTAGAAACACATGCAGTTATAAGCCTACTTTCACTATTAAAACTGCTATGATATCTCCTTATGGCCGGTTGTAAACATTACCTGCTTCTGAAACACCCCACAGGAATGCCAGATGGTTGTACTGTTGTTAAAGGGATTGGCACAGTTTACACAAGATTTTGATATGATGAGTGTATTATCCATAGCAAGCACATTGTATGGATGTGCTCTGATTAAATAATAAATCTTTGAATATAATTTCAAAAGGGAACTTTCTAAAGTGGAGCAGTTCGCAGAGATTATCTTACACTACACGAATATTATGACAATTATTGATACAGGCAGCATTGACTTGACACTTTCAGAATAGGCCTTGAATGTTCTAGTTTTGTCAGTATAATTATAGAGAAATTCACAGAATCTTCTCTAGGTAGAACTACTTTTCAAAGCTCTCCTCAGAGTCTACCTCTTTTATTTATCCCATTTTATTTCCCACCTCAGTATTTGCTAGGGGATTGGGGCCAAGTATTAACTTTGACCTTCATTACTCTCAACTCTTGGAGTCTCCATCTACATTCCTACATGACCTCTGTAAATAAAACATGGCATGAATAGCGCCTGTTACTACCGGCTTAGTACACACTTGGTCCCCTAGGGGGACATAACAGTTGTTCATATGGGGCAACATTCATTCAACATAGATCTGGCGGTTGTTTCACCTCAGAGTAAGCAATAGATTATTTTAGTTTTGGGACATCATTTTGACGTAAATACACACAGCTATAGTAGTCAAGACCTCAAGTTTGCAGTTTTAGAGGACATCAGCCATGATACAAGCTTGTTGAGTTATTCATCCAGGTTGCTGCATTTACCACTTTGTACATTAGGTTAAGGCACCATGCATTCCTAGTCTTTACATCCTACTTGATTTCAAAGAACAACGATAAAGCAACATCCCACCAAGTGATAGACCTGCCCTAATGGCCACTACAGTCCTGGGTAACGGGGCATGCCTCACATCCTCCAATCCCAAAGGCACACTCTGCTTTTATTAGTGGTTCTTGTTCAATATTGGAAGATGCGCCAGGTTACATCCGCATACTAGGCCTATAAAGCTGAATGTTGTATCATGCTCTTCTATTTAAGTTCTTATTCAAGTGATGCAGAATTATGTATGATCTTACTTCCATGTAAATTTGATTACAAGTTACTGGTTTGTACTTAAACCCTCAAAGCTCCTTGCTTATATCACTTTCCATTGCCAAAACCATTTTAGTTGACCATTTATGTCCATTATGGTCTCTTTATTTGGTGCTACCCCCCCCATCTTTGTCAGTATGTGTCAATCTGACTGAGGTCACCATCAATAGACATTAATGTCTCCTGTATTCAATCCATCAATATAGCATAAGGCTTAATTCATTACCCATCTGATAAACCATCAATCCTAGATTTGCATATTTGCTCATTGCTTTATAGTTATTCAGGAGCATATTGTGTATGGGAAATAGGAACATTTCCCCTCCCATGATATGAGCTTGCCTTCTTTCATCTTTTCGCCTCTTTGGGCACTAAAAGAGTCAATTTTATTTATTTATTTTTTTTTGATGCAGAGCGTACTATGCCTTTCAACTATACTATATACTCTGGGTCATCAAACAATTATACACTTAGTGTACTGAATTCAGGATGCCTACCAAGTTTATACCATGCAACGCACAACTTAATATCACTCTACTATATATAGCTCTCGCCAATGATGATCTTCTAAATTTTGAAGAGCCTTAATTATATAGGCTTATCTAACTATTTGGGCCTGGACAGTGCTTTTTTGCTCATAAGCCCAGTTCCTTATCCAGCCATAACGCACTCTGAGACCTTTTCTTCGTCTTCAAGAAGCTGCTGGTTTCAATCCAGACATGTTAAGAAATTGGGGGAATATACAATGTCAACTCCTCCATACATTTCCTGTTAAAACCGTTTAGGTTCAACGGGGAATCGATCCCTGGCCGCTGTGGCAGGAGGCGAGCTCGCTGTCCACTATACCAAGCCGACCGGTGATAGAAGCCAATGGCCATGGAGTATTTGAAAAATTTTTCCGACATACCTGATGTTACACACCTCGTTAGCATAGAATTCAATGGTGCCAGGTGAAGTTATTAACAGAGAAACATCCTTACATATCCTATATGAACATGCCATGCCTAATTTCTCCATTTTGTTCAAAATAAATAAGAATCCAATGATTTTCCATAGCGATACGAGTTGGCACCTGCCTCATAAGGCCATTCCTTGTTCGACGCATGGTTGACCTAGTACTTACATCCGGGCACCTCTCCGGTTCGTCAACAAGACGAAATGGCCATGTACCAGGCCGTGTGCGTTGGATCAGTATGGAAAATCAATGGATTCTTATTTATTTCGAAGAAAATGGATACAAAATGTAGGCGAACACCAACTAGAGATCGTATATTTGGTGGTGCTAGAATAACAGGGCTTGACACGCTTGGATTCTACCCGAAAAGTGTTTGGAAAGACTAGGGTTTGACGGGTGGAGTAAAAACAACGGCTACACTGGCTTGGCAAACCATGTGGATCGGGTGCACTTACAAAATTTCTTCTCATGGATTAGTTCTTGGGTTATAAGGTAAGAAATAAATACAAAATGGAGAAATATATTCGATAAACGCCTTAATGTATGTTATGGTTACGCACTCGTGGGTTTAGGGTTAATAATCCACTCCCACTGCGCGGTCGTGGATTAATATTAACCCATAAACCCACTTGTGCGTTCCCATACCATACATTAAACGCTAAATATATGAAGGCAATAGACTGTCTAGACTACACTAACATTGATAAGTACACTGTGTGGCCCTACTCCTATTGGCATAGCTGAATATATCTGGGATGTATAAGATAATATAACATATGAATGCCCTTTCTTATAATGATATGCATTCCATCTTCTGGTAAAGTTGTGTCTAATCATATAAATTGCTTTGAAACAAACTAATCAAGTGAGGAATCCACCCCGGTAGAAATTGGTCAACATTAAGAGAAAGCTTGGTTTCTAAGCTAAGCCTTACTTCACCTCCTCAACCAAAATCATTTCATCCCTTCATCTACAACATTGAATCACTCAAGTCGATTGGACGAGTTGGTTTTCCTACCAAACTACTCACCTGTGCCTCACACCTTAAGTTCAGCAGGTACGGTAGTGGGAATGGCCCACTTCCCTTCGGCCAAACAGGGTGGTGGAAACGAGCTGGAAAACCATTATAAAGCAGGTGCACTCCAGCACACAATGAGGAAGCTTTATGGCCACAATCCACTGATATGAGATAGGCCTGCCTGAAGGCTTAATGTTGAATGGTGCCAGCAAATGGCATTACCTAAAGGTGTGTGGAGAGGTTCTTATGAATGTTGGTCATGTTTCCTAACTGAATCTATGGTTAGAATGAGATCAACGTTAAAATGGTTTAGAGAGGAACTATGGAGTCTACTACAAGAGAAGAGAACAGCGAATAGAGACCAGGATAGTATGGATATAGTTAGAGGGTAAAAGACAAAGAGAGAGAAAGATAAGGAAAGCTAGACTGTCACAGAGAATGAATATATAAAGATGGAGAGCTAGCCAGGTGAATAATATGTGCAAATGTGGAAAATTAAGAGATTGTCAGGACAGGGATAAAAAGCATTGTTTCGATATGATAATTTCTGTGATGCTGATTTTTGAATTAGTATGATCAGAAATGATCAGAAATGGATCTACTCCCAGATGGCGAGAACAACCACCAACTACATTTAAGTCTGAACTCCCTGGATTATAACATAGAAATAACAGAGTGCTCTTTGTCTGTGGTGCTATCGAACATGTAACCAAATCCTAGTCATGCCCTTTGCACGATGCCCTTTGACTGAATGCTAGTCTACAACATAGTAGATCACTCTCGTTAATCCTACATTTTAATGACAGGAATGCAAAAGGAAGCATTGTCAGAGCCTTGTCATCATCATTTTTCCACCTGAACCACAAGGGCTGACCTGTCAGACATAGTAGAAATTGTGAAAAAATAATCTAATGCTTTAGGGTCCATCCACACAAAGCATAATTATGATATACCATACTGGCCAATTTTAGCGCCAGGGTCTTAAATATACTCTCAATTACGGGGGCACTTGGGGATAGAAATAAATCTAATCATTAAAAACATTTTTCAATATTTGAATACTGCTGTCTTGGGTAAATGTGGTATTAAATTCAATAAGCTCCCAGGTGCTTAAGGTGGACACTTTGATAAATATCTTTTGTTTTAGTCATGATGCCTGAGTTCTGGCATAGTGAGTAACTCACCAATTCAGTGGTTACACGAATATAATGTGCCAATGCTGAGTTTTCCGGGTACTCACTTAATCTTTTGTGCATTGCCCTAAAGCACAGAAGTACACGCCAGTAGTAGTAGAATGACTCCAATCTAAACCTCCTGGCTTTGAGAAGTCTAGGTACAAAAAAATGCGAAAAGCTGTTTTATCCTCAATCTAAAGGATTCTTAAGTGCATTTCCATGTTGGTTTTATTTGCTCTTGCCACCCTTTGTGCTGGCATCAGGCAGTGGTGATGTTGCAATAGTGTAACAGGGAACGAAACCACATGTACACAGTGGCTAAGTCAACTTTCTAACTAAAAATAAAACTACTGTACAACGCAGCATGCAGCAGACGATTTTTTATGGGCTGGGGAAACTTCTAATAGAAAGAAATATTAACATTTACCGTCTTATCCAAAAGACTTTCCATGTTTCTTTTTTCAAATCTAGAGCATTACCCTTGACATGTAGGCACACATTGAAGTTTTTAGTGCTAAAATTGCTCTAGTAAACCCTGTGTGATTATATCCTAGCAGACTGATGAACGAAAAAGGTTCTGCAATATTATGGCCATATTGCAGTTTTCAAATAAAATAGTCATATATATCTATCACCTATTGGGATGAACCACCTCGGTCTATACACCACCTCCAAAAGAGAATACAGAAAACAGCGAAGCGAATATGATGTCAAGATGCGCCAGTGCAATACTCAAAAGTAATTTGATATGGCTGCATTGCTGTGATATGCAGTCTATAAGGAAGCATATAAAACATTTAACTTTATCAGGATGCTGGAATCTAGCCCTCGTGATTGATTCATGTGTCATAAAAGCAGCAGATCGTGATGCACCATTCAGAAACTAACCATTTAAAATGTTTAAATAATTTCCTTTTATAATGACTGCAAGTGATCAGGGTCAACAAAGGGGCAGACACATTTAGATATGAATGGTCAAGTTGATAACAATGGCCTATTATCATTCAAATCTGTGTTTGCACTCTGTGGGTTGTCCTCACAATTTGCAAGTCATTGTATCGGCTATGTTGAGGCCTGAGTTAAAAGATAACATACATAACCAATAGTTTTATGTCATGTATTCTGGAATATACCGTTTGCCTCTAGGCCCATTGTCTTTATCAACAGATAGTCCAACAGATGAGCAGATACAACGTGCATTGCTTCTCTCTGATGTCTTCAGTAATCAGGGTCTCGGAATATTCTCCTTGTACATGCATGTGGCAGCTTCATAACGCATCATTCACTTCTAGTCATATGTGATATGCACAGTTTTACTGGTACAGTCGTTTCTAAGGTAGACGAGAAAAGGGATATTGAGAACAGAGTGCCAAACAATTTAGTAGGGTATGTCACTGTCAGGGGATAGTAATTCGCATAATGCATGGGAAGTAAGGAGCTTTCTGCCCTGCAATTCACTTTAAAACGCGCGCTCTCTCTCTCTCTCTCTCTCTCTCTTGCTCTCTCTCTCTCTCTCTCTCTCTATATATATATATATATATATATATATATATATATATATATATATATATTTATATATATATATATATATATATATATATATATATATATATATATATATATATATATATATATTAACCTGTCAATATGTACCTCAATGGTAGTGTTTCTCTATATATGTATCTTAAGATGTCTGGCATACAGGAATCCTAGAGCAATATCTACCTACAGCAATGAGCATGGAGAGAACTCAAGTTGTATCAAAATAAAAGCCGTCTTTAGTTCTATGAATAACACAAATCAATTTATGTTGGAATTAAATTGCAGATATTAATAATCACTGACAACAAGTATCTGAAGCGGACTGCCATTGAAATTCTAAGACAATTACAGCTGCTGACTGCAAATTCTAATTACACTGGCTCTCATAGGCAAATTTATTGAATCTGAATAATTAATATTTATGAAACCAAACATAGAATCCATCCACATTCATCACATTCACAGCCATAACCGTTTCCTGGTTATTAAAGATTTGTATCAAAACTGGATCAATAACAACCCATGATGAATTTAGATAAAGGTATTTTGGCTCATGATGCATGTGGAAAACTAGTTTACAATTTGTTCTGTTGTACATGAACACAAGGCAGTAGGACAATCAATTGAAGTGTGAATATGGGATTGACTGTCTATTTTGGATAGAGGAGGATTGCTCAGAAATTGCTCAGTTCTTTAATGAGTTTATAGGAAAAATTGTGCAAAGGGAAAATTATAGGATTACAGATCCTACAAAGCCTTTCAATCCTAGCAGAAATGTCAAGTAGATTTTCTATACTGGGAGTTTTATCCCATTCAATCTGTAGTGAAGTTACTGCACTCACATAAATCCAACAAGAAGATGTTTTCATCGATGGCTCAGTTGTAGCAGGCCTTTGAATTGTTTACTGAAACAATAGACTGCACTTTGCCCACCAAGCATTGAAATACTGCTCCGTATCCATAGCATCTTTTTCTATTCTATTTACATCTCAGTTACATGCTTTATTCTGGACTAGACTCCTGCTAGACTGCATTGATTATCAGTTGAAACTTGATTGTTGTCAATGGTTTGAAATTATCGGGTTATATGGTCACTATCATAGTGGTTCAGTTTTTTTTTTTAATTTTAGAGGAAGGAAATGTCATTGCAATAGTTTTGTAATAAGAGTCCATAACATGATAGGTTATATTCAGAAACGATTAATTTCAAGAACGAGAATTAGCTACAAAAAAGATTCAGGCCCCCCTTTCTGGGATGATACTTTTTGATAAGAAAATATTTCTTAAGTGTTAATTACACAGCCTTGAATTTAAAGCCACAGAGCTAAAGTACACAAAGCAGTATCAATAGATCTTTCCAGGATAGACACCTCTGATTTCATTTGCATTCCAATACCGCCATTAGTGATTTCATACTACATTACGATGTCACCCACTCCTTACAAAATACAAACTGTTGGTGTATTTGATACTATTACAGTTTTACCTTGCTGTTGCTCTTGTTATTGATGATTCCATTAACAAATCCAAAGAGCAGAATTTCGTAAGGGAATAGGATAGCTGACAAATGTGCCCTGACATAATGTATAAAATAATAGTCCTCCCTTTTTCTCTCCTCCCACCACATACTACCCTAGACACCACTGCCCTACAACTAAAACCTCTGCTGGGAGTACATGTTCACTGATGTATTCCGAAAGTGAATTGTAGTCTGTAGTTTTCATGCTGTATGCATACATTTTCTCAGTAGTATATCAGATATGAACATGCCCCTTGGGCTAGTAGGGTCACACCACTTGGGAGATGCATTCATACGAATCAGTTAGAGGCCTGCGAACTATGTTCACATATTCCATCACATGTAGGCTATTGTCATGGGGTTGGAGCTGGAAGTTACTACGCATTCACAAAAGTGCATTGGGTATTATTTGAATTATCTGATCACTGTTGAAAAATATATGAACATTTTCTATTATGGTTAATTTTGTGTCTAAATTGTAGGCTTGTCAAATAGACTCTGGATCCTGCATGTATTTATATTTGCTCTTCTGTATAATTCAAGTTGGACTTGAATAAAGGGCCTAGATGGGAATTTAACAGCAACTCATTCAAAGCATGTATTATGCAGTTAATTTGATCTCAGCATTAGATTGAAGATGCTGTTAACAGATATCTGAGATATTTTGTCATTAAAATGTCCAATTTAATAAGCACCTGCCTGCAATGTTTAATTACATGTGCTCACGTAAACAATCTATGAAACAAACTTAGACTGCCTCCACATTAATCTACTCAAATTGAGCAATTTCCTGGTTATTACAGATAAGCATCAATGATTGGATTGATTCCAATCAATGATGACTTCAAGATGAAATGGTCTGGCTTGTGAGAAATGACTGGATAAAACCTGAGTGTTAGTTTGAGGGTGGAATGGTTGCCTTTTCCCTTGCCTCTCCTGCAGGAGGAAGATTCATAGTGATACGCTATTATCCTTATTCAAGAGGGTATAGGCTGATTGACTTGGAAATAAATATAACTCATCTAAATGTAATGCTGTTGGCAAAAGAAAATCAACCAACTATACAGAGCTGGTAGTCTCCTGTTACAATTAGCATTAAGGGCCACTAATGCCAGGTTGTACTTTTGGTGTAAATATTGAATAAAATATGAAGGCTAAGGATGAAGGCTAATAAATCCTTAACCTGTACAGTGTAGAAAAAGATGACTGTTAAAATGGAACGGCATTGTAGCCTAATGTATAGAATGCCTAGCTGGAGTGCTGTGAGTGCTGTGCTGAACAAATTGTCCCCCCTTCTATGCCCCAGTGAGAATCCGCCCATTGATATACACAGTCAAAGTAGACCCTAGCCAGAACTAACCCCACATGCTAAATCCATCTATTTGGCCATTGAAGTAGGTAGTGGCAAGGGTGGTTCTACTGTTTAATGGACAGACAGAGGAATGTAAAGCTGCTTTGTGTAGTGTTGAGGTTTGATTTTTGTTTTAAGAATTTTCGATATAAGATGATTACGACTAAAACCATTACTCAGAGCTCAGATTGATGAAGTCAAAGTCACTATGGAGCTTTGGCTATATAATGTTATTTTCATTATCTATAAGCACAGATTGATGAAGTCAAAGTCACTATGGACCTTTGGCTATATAATGTTATTTTCATTATCTATAAGCACAATAAGAGCTATGATGGTTTATCTCACGACTCTGGCCTCTACAGTGCCTTTTTGGTCATAACCCTGTTCAGTTATCGGGGTGCAACAGCACTCTGTGACTTCACTTTTATTTTCTAAGACGACCCTGGACATGTTAATAAAGAGGCGAAGCATACAAAGTCAACCATGCCATTAATTTCCTGGTAAAACCATTTAGGGTTCAACGGGGAATTGATCCCCGGCCGCTGTGGCAGGAGACGAGCTCACTGTCCACTATACCAAGCCAACCGGTGGTAGAAACCAATACCCATGGAGGATATAAAAAAGTTGTCTGACATACCTGATGTTTACAGACCTCGTTAGCATAGAATCCAATGGGGCCTGGTGGAGTTATTAACAGAGAAACATCCTTAGACATCCTAGATGAACATGCCATGCCTACTTTATCCATTTTGTTCAAAATAAATAAGAATCCATTGATTTTCCATAGTGATACGGGTCGGGACCTGCCTCATCCGGCCATTCCTTGTTCGATGCGTATTTGACCTAGTTCTTACATCCGGGCACCTCCCTGCTTCGTCAAGAAGATGCAATGGCTGTGTACCGGGCCATGTGCGTTGGATTGCTAAGGAAAATCAATGGATTCTTATCTATTTAGAAGAAAATTGATACAAAATGTAGGCGAACACCAACTAGAGATCGTATATTTGGTGGTGCTAGAAGAACAGGGCTTGACACGCTTGGATTCTACCCAAAAAGTGTGTGGAAAGATTAGGGTATGACGGGTGGAGTAAAAACAATGGCTACGGTGGCTTGGCAAACCGTGCGGATCGCATGCCCTTACAAAATGCCTTCTCCTACCTTAAATACAGGGTTATAAGGTAAGAAATTCATACATAATAGATAAACGCATTAATGCATTGATATTCTAAGACTCGGTTAGGTTGAAATATTCGCCTTCCCGCTCAAGCAAACCTCACCTCATCAAAAAATATCAATACATCAACAGCTTAGTAATGGGCATAATGGCTGAATTATAGTAGCACTTGGACTGAATTGTAGTAACTGTTAGGATAAGATGTGAGTGCTGTGTGTCATGCGATGTGAAGTAAAACTTGCCCAAGAAAGTCCACACACACACACATTATTAGGATATAGAAAAATAGCCCCCAGAATTACCACTTAACTATCATTCTGCTTATAATTACACTGTACAATGGCCAAAAAAACAGAGACCAAAACATACCAATTATACCTAAATTAAAGCTGCTAAACCTGAAAATGAGGTTAAAAAATGCCTATTGGCTCTCACTTTTGAGATATCCATAGGGTGTGATATATGCTAAAAATCATCTCTGATGGCAATGATTTCACTATGTTCACCTATATAGTGCAGTCCAAACATGTCAATGTCATTCTTATGTCATTCCTGGCAATTGGTAATATCAATCGCTTGGACACTTGTGCAAATCATCTTTCACCCCAAAGTGGCTCCTCGGCCTCTATCATCCCTAGCGTCGGAACCAGTTTAGGTTATGTGTTCGGTGTAAGCACACTCCATATGCATGGTTGTAGCAGTTTTGGTAGTTCAGAAGCAAGAGTCCATATTGGATAATGCCAAAAGGGGTCAAGATGTATATATATCTACACCAAATAGGTTCGATTTCATGAACATTTGTATTATAACCACTTGTTTTAGGGATACATTGCTTCATTTTGGTACAAGGGCAGTCATCTTAAAAAGATAGCAAAATTTCCATGTTTACCTCCTTGAAACATTGACTTCTTGATCATTTAGAGCATCCAACCATGTTTTATGGTGAATACAGCTGCATCTAAACACTAGCATTATCCATAATCATGAGATGAAAGTGAGGATAATTTGATATTATGACCAAAAATAGGCTACATAGTAAATGAGACTCTTGGCTTGACCTCAGTGCGTATATAACGGGATTTCTGGGAAACAAGGGAACTGAGGACATTGTAGAGTGTGTGGATACACTGCTGCCACATATAAGAAACTAAAATGCAAGATGTCTGGAAGATCCACTTTCTGCATCTGACCCTCCATCCTTTAAAAGAAACCTGCAGCTTGGTAAAGGATATACATGAGGAGAGATTCTAACGGGGCCTCTCAGAGATGAAAAGATGCTACCAAAGATAGTGGGTACCTTTTCTTCTAGCAGGCTAGTAATGGGGTCTGATATGGGATGAGCCCGAACATTGTGTACAAGAGACAGGCAAGGCAGTCCCGAACAAGTGCTGTCTAGCTAATGTTTCGAGCATATCAACTACTTTTGCTGATATTACTGAGTCAAAGGATGAATTTTCATTAGATATGGGTTTGTAAATGGTAATAAAAAATAAATAAACCAGATTTGATGTGAAATCTGGTGTTTCTACAGATTGTACTAATATGGATTTGGCTACCGAGGATGAAAATGGCTAGTTCTAGGTAGCCGCCAGCAAAAAATGGATGTTATTTTTGAATTCCCCAGGTCAAAACCATAGGAATTAGTGAGTTTCAGCTCCGTTTTTTTCGAAAAGTGAAATTTTGTTGTACAGTATTATCTATTGTTATAAATATATATCAACATCATGGTATAAATACAAAGGTACACTCAAATGCACTCCAACGGAGGATTAAATCACTTGTCTACACCTTGTGAAACAACTCTTAGTATCCTTAAGTAATACAGTGTTTTTTTCCCCAGCACCGGTGCAAACAAAATGACGGTGATTAAATCACCACAAAGTTGCCCTGGTAACACAGGACAACGTCCCATTTTAACTTCCTTATAGCACCATGTAATGTTTTCTTCGTGATAAATGGCCACCTGATGGGTCTGAACTCAATTTCCCAATGCCTTTTGTAAATAAAGGATAACATCAAAAACGAACTTCACTATCTGTTTATCACATATTTTATCTACTAGGGTTGGTTCTCGCCATGAATATGGCCTTAGCTGTTGAAATGACGTTAAACATCAGAATGATTTTTACCCCCCTTATCTATGAAACCTCCCCCGCCTCCGACGGCAGTGGACCTAGGGTATGTCTGTTCGTCTGCTGTTTTCACGCACTGACATGAACTTTTCCACCAAATTCTGCCCCCAATTTACGTCACCTTTTCACTTTTCAATATTTTATCTTCATTTCCTGCTCATCTTACTCACAATTTGAACGATAATCTAACTTGACTCTAAAGGATAATAATAATTTAGATAGTTTTTCAGGTAAATCTTTGGTTCAAATCCCAACCCACAGATCTCTCTTTACGCTCATTGAGGCAGTCCCATCATGCACCATTGTTGTGAATATAGCGCAACTGAGGGTTCAGCCAAAAGCGAACTTTTCCCATTAAAATCACAGCGCCTGGTATACATTATGAAATCTTTTCATATCATCATTTACTTCTAGTCATATATGATAACATAGTGGCCTGTTTTAGCACCTGGGCACTCATTAATTTCATAACCCCTCTGCCCCCGGCCCTTATTTGAGACAACCACTTATTTGAATACTTATTTTAGTGCTTAATAATAGTTCAATACCGACTTAGCTGGATACATTATTCACCAATCAGAATTCCCTTCATTCAGATCAAATGTTTTAGGGTGCATTACATAACAACTGGTCCTCATCATGCTGGCTGTTATCAGTCCTTATCTCTCAAGGTACCAGTTCAAGCTAGGGTCACCCCAATGCAAATCCGGCTAACCAGGAATAGCCCCTTATGCTTATTCGAGACCGGCACATTTTTGAGACCCCCATGCAGAAATGGGCTATTATAGTATGTGCAATTTTTTTGGAACAATTACTGTTAAGGTGTAGATAAGAAAGAGGACATTAAGAATACACTGCAAAACCAGTAAGGAGGGTAAGTCAGTGTCAGAGGCTAGTAACTGACATAACAAATGGCTAGTAAAGATCTTCCTGACCTACAATTCACCTTAAAGAAAAAAGGCATATAATATCTAGTATTAAATCCCTGAATGTGTAATTCAAGTGTGGTGTTCTCTTTATAAATGTCTTTCCTAGGATGTAGGGCAACTTGGAATTCTAGAGCAATATCCTACTACAGCAACGAGCATGGTGAGAAATCAAGTAGCATAAATATAAATGCCACCGCTAGTTCTATAAATAACACAAACCATTTCATTTCAGAAAAGAATTTGAGATGTTAATAACCACTGATAAAAAGTATCTGACATCGACTGCCATCAAAAAGTCTGAGGCAATCATTGCTGAGCTGCCTGCAAATTCTAATTACATGGGGAGCAAATTTATGAAACCAAACATAGAATCTATCTAGATTGATCTAGTCAGCCACAACCATTTCCTTGTTATTAAAGATTTGTATCAAAGACTGGATCAATTACAAATAATGATCAATTCAGATAAACATATTCTGGCTCATAATGGATGTGGATTATTGGTTTGATATTTGTTTTGCTGTACATGAACACAAGGCAGTGGAATAATCAGTTGTAGTGTAAATGTGGGTTTTGGTTTTACAATTAATGTTTTAGACAGAGGAGGTTAGGGGAAATTTATCAGTGCTTTGATGAGTTTATTGGAAAAATCTTACAAAGGTTAGTATAGCATTACTATGCCTTACATTCGTAGCAAAACATGTAAGTGGATTTTTCTATTCTGGGGATTTTATCCCTCTCAGTGTGAAGTGAAATTAAAGTTACTGCACACACATGAATCTAACAAAAATATATTCACTGAAACAATAGACTTCACTAATTATTAGAACCCTATCCGGAGTATCCTTTTCCATTCTATTTACATCCCAGTTACAGGTTCTATTCTGGTCAACTACTGCTAGACTGAATAAAATTATTGATTATTAGTTGAAGCTTGATTGTCAATGGTTTAAGGAAACATTGGGGTACACTGTCGTTGTGTGAGTAGTGGATTGGAGTGAGTGGATAGTGATTCAGTATTTTATTTCAGGGAAAGGAAATGTCATTGCAATAGTTTTGGTGACACAGAGTCAATTATACCATAGCTTAGATTCGGAAATGATTATTTCGAGAACTAAAATGAGCTATAAAAAGACTTTGGCCTGCTTCTTTTTTGATAGAATATAATTATGACAAACTCTTTTTTAACCTTTTCACCCCTGGATTTTACTCAATCATTCGCGGTAGAGCACAATAAGCAGCATGCAACATTAGTGGTTTCATCTTCAATTATGATGCCTTCCACTCCTTACAATACACGAGCTGTTGATGCATTTGATACTATCACATCTTTTCCCTGCTGTTACTCTTGGTACTGATGATTCCATTACCGAATCCAAAGAGCAGAATTTCTTAGGGCGATAGGACAATTGACAAATGTACTCTGACATATGTATAAAATAATAGCCCAGCTGCAGTGGATTGCATTGACAATGTACCGAATACTTAATCATTTAGAGGCTGAGTGTGCATGGGCTACATATGTCAGGGAATAGATGGGAAAGCTAGAGTTAAGGGTTAGACTTTGCTTACTGTCATACATTGAGGACATCTGAGGAGAGGTCTATATCCAAAATTGAAAGTAGTAGACATGGACGTAAAATGTATCCTATAGGTCTAGGTTCAAGGTTTCCAAATACCAAATAACTTATGTACTTCTATGACGTTGCACACATGTTCCAAAACCTTTACAATTAAGGAGATTGTTACTGTTGAACTTTACAGAGGGGACAGATGGGCAAAGTCCAACTGTCATATATGTAGGACACTGCTTAACTCCAGATCCACCAAAGTTCAAAAATTTCTTGTAGGGAATAAATGGCAACATATATATATATATATAAGCCTATTTCTCAATGTTGGCACTCTCCAACAGGTATGGCCAATTCCATGTCAACTAAACAAAAACTGGTTTCAGTGAAGGCCTAAAAGACAGTAGTGCTAAGGCCTACTATCCTACATGTAGAACGGTAAGCAAACAATTACTATATCAAGTGCAACATAGCTAAAGCTGCGAAATTCTTAACAGGGTATATCTAGCTATGTATCCTAGTTATCTTGGCTAACACCTAAGCTCAATAACACGAATACATGAATTTGTTGATTGCAGGGGGCAGTGAACCCCGATAGAATTATATACTATAGCTTATATTTGAATTAGAGGCCTCCATAAACCAAAAGTCAAGATGCCACATCTCTAGACTTGCATCCCAATGACGACCTACCCCCCTGCAGGGGAGGGAGGGCATTTGGTATGAAATTTATCCCTTCCGGACTATAAGTTTGACTAACATGTAAATCTCAAAACTTACGCAAATCTTGAGGACCTTGTGGCATATTGACTTTGAATTCATGCAATGATTGAATAAAACTGGAAAGCACAAACTCTCTAAAACCTTCCAAAGCCCTCTTCTCCAACCACCTACTACCCTGAACACCGCTGCCCTAGAAACTCTATTGGGAGTACACCCAGAGTTCACTGATGTATTCCCAAACTAAGCTGTAGTCAGTAGGTTTCTGGTTGTATGCATACATTTTGTCAGTAGTATATCAGATATGAGCATGCCCCGGGGGCTAGTAGGGTCACATCACTTGGGAGATGCAGTCAGACAACTCACTAAGAGGGTAAGGTCATGTAACATGACATCTTTCTATGTAGGCTATTGTCAAGGGACTGGAGTTGAACTACACAGTCACAAAAGTGCACTTGGAATTATTTTACTTGGGATGTAGTGAGATCCCTCAGTTAAATGCCATTACAGCCTTGCATCTAGTGGTCACTAAGAATTGCACCGGTATGACTGCCCTCCCAAAACCTATACATGTGATTACTGCCTTAAGTGCTGATCGTACAGAGTAGACATAGTGTGTTACCTACAATCACCCACTCTGATATTGAGGGTTTCGAGTTGTACTGGTTGTGTCTAGCCATACCATCTTGAGAAATGCCCTCCAGATCAGTTTAGTTACAAATCTGAACTATTGCCTCCAGCACCATAAAGTAAAATGGGTAATGGCCCACTTCACTTTTGCAAGACACAGAGAAGACACCCAGCTGGAAAACTATTAAAACCAAGGTTACTGAGGAAGCTTAATGCCTGTAATTTGTTAATGCAAGATCAGTCTACTCTAGCCTCTATTGTTGAGGTGCTTCGTAGTGGCTGCCTGGTACCAGGAAGAGCATTGCCCTGGAGGCATGCCCCAGCAAATTGTCGTTATCTGTCGCCATGATTGGTCATCAATGGTGACTCCTTTCTGAGTGATAACTCACCAGGTTCTGTAAAACCCCAAAAATGATCCTGGGTGAAAAATGACCCAGGGTGAAAAATGACCCTGCTCTGTCTGCTATGGAAAAAGCAATTTTAATTTGCTTTTTGGGGCCATTTTTCTTTATCTATCCATCATAAAACCATCATATATGAAAAGAGGAGGATTGATAATGGTAGTCTAGAATACCAAACTACATTTTAGCCATCTTATTTTGCATTCTGTTTTAATTATTGCAGTGGGTATGAGGTAAAATAGCTCTCTGGGCTCACAATAATGCAAATGATAAGTTTGTATCACATTTGAGATTGATCAATCATACATCACTGGAAAGACCAATATGTATCCTAGTTAAATCTAAAATAACTTTTGGATATGAACTATAGCAGTTGAGAAAACACAATTTGAAATTTAATCTGCTGCCCACTCATAACTGAAAGTCAGTATAGGGGAGAGGCCACTTATCTAGGTCAACTGATAAGGCAGAGAGAGGGGGAAGGGGAGGGGTGGGGGACAGGGTCATAAATGACTCTGGGTCAAAAATGACCCAGGGTCAAAAATGACTCTGGGGTGAAAATTCTTCAAGTAGGGTAAGTGGGGGGATGGTGGGGGCAGGTCAAAAATGGCTCCGGGTCAAAAATCACCCAGGGTCATTTCTATACTTTAGCTAAGACCTGCTCACTGCGTCATCTTTCGCCACTGTGTGTCAGTCTCACATGGCATGGCGATTTATCACAACAGTCGCCAACATGATCTCACTCACTGCGTGAGTATGTGCCACCCCTTGTCATCCCTCACAAAGCATGGTGACTTATCACCACCATCGCCAACATGTATCTAACTCACTGCGTGAGTATGTGCCACTGCCTGTCAACTCTCAGTCAGAATGGCAACTTTTCACCTGCATTGCCACATGGCTCTCACTCACTGCGTGAGTGTGTATCACTCCTAGTTAATCTTCTCTCAAAATGGCGACTTATCACCACCATTGCCAACATTGGTCTCACTCAATACATGAATTTGTGTCACTCCAAGTCAATGCTCTCTGAGGATTGCATCATCTGTCACTCACTCTCATTCACAGTGGCAACTTATCACCACCATTGCCAAAGTTGTTGAGACAGCACCACTGTTCAACATGTAGCCTATCTAGGAAGTGTGGGCATGAAGTATAAGTCCCATACATATCAAATGTGCTTTGTTTCACACTGATTTCCATGTAATACTTCAGAGTTGAATCAAACAAGATTATATAGAGAGAATAGCAATTGAATTTAGATAGAGGTATCTCTAAAATGAAAGCAACTATCCATAAACACCTTTTCTCTGGTTACAGGAAAAATACATAGGGAAATATCAACATGAACACCTTGTCTGTGGTAAGAGGGAAGATACATATGGCAATACCTTCTCTGGCAAAACATACTTTGATCTGGCAGATGTGAGGCTGCATGATTACCAATGTCGATGATCATGAGCTTTTCATCTAACAAGGTGAGTGATCACCAGCGTCGCCATCACTGGTGAGTCTGAGTGATCACCACTCTCGCCATCCATGGTGAACCTGCGCTATGACGTGGTGCGCGTTTCATCTAGCGAGGTGAGTGATCACTCGTGTCGCCATCCCTGGTGAGTGTGGGGGATCAAGATCCTCACCCTCTGTGGTGAACCTGTGCTATCACGCGGTACGCGTTTTATCTAGCGAGGTGACTGAACACAATCCTTGCCATCCATGGTGAATATGTATTATGACATGGTGTGCATCTCATCTAGCGAAGTGAGTGATCACTCATGTCGCCATCCCTGGTGAGGATCAGTGATCACTCATGTCGCCATCCCTGGTGAGGATGAGTGATCACGATCCTCGCCATCCCTGGTGAACATGTGCTATGACGAGGTGCGTGTTTCATCTAGCGAGGTGAGTGATCACCCACGTCGCCATCCCTGGTGAGTCTGAGTGATCACCATCCTCGCCATCTGAGGTGAGGCCATGTGATCACCACCATTGCTATTCCTGGTGATCTTGTGCTATAGCGACGTCGTGTTCCATCTAGCGACATGTGTGAGCCACTTCACACAGGTTGACGAGGAGTCACGACAATTTGCTGGGGCATAAAGGAAATCCCTTAAAATTAATACTTTTGGGCATTAATAGAGTGCAAACAAATCCACAAAAGAGGAAAATAGAAATCAGCATCGATTCAAAGGAGTGTGTATCAGGTTTTATACAAGGAACAGAAAATGACTGGCATAAATAATGAGAGGAAGAAGAAGATATGACTATTGAAACGTATATGCCTTCTTTGAATGAGGGATTTGATGATGCTTAATTACGGTATGTCCCTTTCCAAAAGGGTAGTATCACATAGGCAGATTGGAAGTAATTATCAGTCAATACGAAAACTCATGGGACCAAGGCCATTGCTAACAATATAGCTGCCGGGCCTGCAAAAGCGACTGGACTATGGGACCGAATGTCTGGCTTTAATCGTATGACCTTGGGCTACATTTTTGTTTCTGGTCCTGCCAAAATCAGTCCGGGACTGCAGACCAATAAGATCTGCAGGACCGAATGTCCTGCATTATTTATAACCTGTCTGAAGGTAGTGCGGCTCTGCTAAACAGAGAGATGCCGGAATGGTATAATGGGGATGAATTTTTTTCATTGAGATCTAGATATTCTCCCATTAGTATGAAAGACTGACATTTGAGCCTTAGTACCTAGCTTCACTCTTTCAGATCACCTCTAAACATATTTGGAAAGACAAACTCATCCCAGTAGCACTAGGGAATGAATTCCCTAAAAGGCTTGGTATTGAATACTTCACTGAAAGAACAGTTTTTATTTGACTCGGTCGACACAAAAACTCTTTTCAATCACCTTTAATAAAACAACTCTCAATTGAAAAAATGAAAGAAAGAAAGCTTTTCGAGAACACACAAGACACATGTATCCCGCGGCCAAATGGTTTCAGCTTTCCATTACCATACAGATCATAAGCAGATGAGGCATTCACTACTGTTACAGTTTTGGTATCGAAGATACCATTAACAGCTTGGGAGCAGGGAATTTCCTCTGGGGATAGGGTAATTGATACATGCAGCCTCCCATACTGCAAATACAATAACAGTCCCTCCTCACCCATCTACCCATATATACATTGGCTGATGAGGGTGATAGTGTAGTTTCTACTTTGCTTCCAGCTGAGCAAATACCAGTGGCATATCCAGGATTTGGGAAAGCAAGGGCTGTCAAGGTTAACCCACAGTAAAATTTATGTGAAAATTGTGTTCTGCTAACGACATAAAAATAGAAACACTGTAGTGGAAGAATAAGTTCATGTCGTAGCTATGCAATGCAGTGACTGATATATAAAATTAAGCTTTGTTCTTTTGTGGCAAGTAGTACATCAGTGTAGTACCTATGACAAACAGAGAAGTTCAGGTAAAAGTATTGAAAAGGAAATATCTGAAGGCAGATAGTACATATGTTGTGGGAATCAGTTACCAGGTATCAGTTAACTGGAGCAAATACAATACTGAAATGAAGAACACTGCCTAGCAATGCCGATTCACACTGTAGAAACGGAGACTGAAATGGAAAAGGCATTGTGACGTATTGAGTATAATGGCCATCTTGGGTGCTGTTAGGGCTGAACAAATTGCCCGCCTCCAGTGAGAATCCTGCGATTAATATACACAGTGAAAGTAGGCCCTAGTCAGAAGCAGCGAGCACCACGCAAATACATCCATTTGGCCAATGAAGTAGGTAGTAGCAAAGATGGTTGTACTGCGTAATGGAAAGAGAGAGACATGTAAATGTTCTATTTGTAGTGTTTGGGTTTGAATTTTGTCTCAATAATGTGTAGCACAATTGAGCCTAAAATCATTACTCAGAATTCAGATCAATCAAGTCAAAGTCATTATGAAGCTTACGTCATATAATGTTACTTTCATTTTAACAAAAAATAAGAATTATGCTGCTGTGATGGGCATAATGGCAGGTTAGTAATAGCAATTGCTCCTATTACTGTCCTTACAAATGTCTATCATTATAAATATCTATCAATAGTATCATGATATAGATACAAAGGTACACTTAGATGGCTTCTTACTGAGGGTTAAGTCACTCGTCCTCCCCTCATGAGATAACCCTCAGTACCGTCATGTATATAAAGGGCTCTGTAGTAAATACCAAATTTAAAAACAAGCCATGGAGGTCTGCATAGACTGTTTTTCTAGCTCAGGTGAAAACCTGATGATCAAGATTAAATCACTGCAATAGTTGCCCTGGTAACACAGGACAATGCTCCTTGTTAACTTTCTTATAGCCCCATGTAATGTGTCCTTCTTAATAAATGGTCACCTGATGGGTCTGTATCTCCATTCTCCAATGCCTTTTGTAAATAAGGGAGAACATCAAAAGAGCCTTTTACTACACATTCAGCACATCTATATCTACAAGGGGGACATGATGGCTGTCACCATAGTCCCCTTAATGTCTTGACAGTTGTTTCCCCACACAGCTAGAAGGACATTCATTTCTAGCTATTTCCTTTTGCTTGTCTCTAACATCTAAGTATACTCAGGCTAGGACATAGCGGACTGCAGCTAATTTATTCTTTAAACATCTATGTTCTTTAGGACCAAGTTCCTACATCATACATTGCCAGAATCAGAGTAAAACAATACACATGAGACTGTAGACAGCAATCACCACTATTTTGGCTAACAGTGATTTTGGTTGGTACCTCTGATTAAAAGCAATTTCAAAAGCAGGAGAAGATACCAGACATATATAATATGAGTTTTGGATTACTTGGTCACTTCAGATATGCATCTACGATTAGATTGATTACAAACTAAACCTAAAATTCTAGAACATGAAAGGTGACTAAAAAAGGCAAAATACTAATATTAGGGCTATGCAGTCATTCCCTGACTTTTCATTTGTTTGGATGAAGTGATATAACACGGTCTGTGCGACCTTCCAACAATGAACAAAGGAGGGGAAGACTGCTATTCGCCCTTTACCAATAACAAGGAATGACACTCGTCAATTAACAAAAACATAAATCCTGAGGTTAAGAACAGCAGTGGTGCAGGGGAGCCAACCTGATGATTCCATTCTGAAATGCAAGTGTTGAAAATTCTTATTTTAGCTGCCCCAGAAAGCAGACATATAATGGGAATGACAAACTCCAGTTCAGTCAAGCAAAGAAATGAGGTGGAGAACTAATATAAAGCACCCAGGTAGCAAGGGTAAATTGGTTGGGCCAATGTCGGCTTATATTGGGCCAAGCATGGACAAGCATGGCCCAATGCTCCATTGATGATTGGGCAGGTGCACTGCCACATGTGATTAAGAAGGTTTATAGCTTTAATCTGTTGATATAATAAGATTTTCCAAGGCCGAAATGATATTATAAGATTTTCCAAGGCCGAAATGCTTCGCAATGACGGGCAGATCGTAGGAAATGTCTTTGCCCTGGAGAAATAGAAAACAGAAGCCTATAGAATATGGAGTTTATTCATGAATTTTGAAATCTATCAGACAGATTGAAAAGGATGCCATAGAAATGAGTATCGTTTCAATAATATTTGTCCTCTACTCATAACCAAAAAATAGGTAAAACCACAAGAAGGAAGAAATATAATTGCGTATTGATTAAATGGTAGGTGAAAGTAGGCTTAGACCTGTTTCATAAGCATTCTTTATTTAAGATCAATCTTTTCACTCTAAGAGTGACCACTTAGGAATGACTACTAGTGTTTCAGAACAAGCTGTCACTCCTATTGGAACATAAGACTGGTCCTATAGAAACAGCTGTCAATTAGACATAGGAGCAGTAATCAAGATCAATTGTAAGGTCACTCACAGGCCAATTATCTGGCTAGTAAGATCAATCACCTAGGTGCAGAATATGGCTTTACTTCATTATTACATGATAGAGAATGGTATTAAAAGAAGGAATTTCCATTTGATATATGCCTGACTTCATGCAGTAGAAAATATTGTTGGATTTCACTTGTTGATAGGATTTTTCACATTTATGTGTACCCTCAACCTTCGACATAAATCAGCTACTTTATGTTGGTCATAAGTCACTCTTACATTGACCCTTTACTAGTAAGTTTCACTCCCCATTTACTTTTGAAACACTTCCCCTAAGCCTAAGAAGCCTAAGATCAATCTTAGGATGACCATAGGAGTGATCTTGCTCGTACACCAATCGTACTCGTACATGGTGGTTGTGAAACAGGTCTCAGGACATGTTCTAGGCAGGAAGGAGAAAAAGTGAAGATGCTATGTATATGTTGTGTTTCATAACGGTATCATCATTGTCACGTTTCCCACACATTCTACATTTTAATACAGCCCTACACAATATACTCAGTTAATCTTCTCAGGTAATGTAATAAAATGTATTTGTAGCTTTACATCATATTTAATCTTCTGAACTATAATTGCTAGTAGTGAATTCTTATGTGGATGGAACCCCATTTAGAAAAGAGGGAAACGCACCAGGAAAATTATCATCGCCCGAGATGGGATTGAACATTGAGTCTCCCTCTCTCAGTTAAAAAAAAACCCTCCCTATACATGACATATCCCGATGATACATTTGATACTATTATTTTTTTCCCTGTTCTTACTCTTAGTATTGATAATTCCATTAGCGGCTCAGGGACCAGGAATTTCCTTGGAGGATAGGATAATTGATGAATGCAACCTTCCATAATGCATATTAAGTAACAGTCCCCACTCGCCCTTATCCATTGCCTATGTAGCCTCTACTTAATCATTAAGAGGCTGGGTGGACACAGAATGCCAAGGCTGATGGTATGGGAATTGTATTTGGAACAAAGGCAACACTAAAAAAAGAACCCAGGCAAATAAAGCCAATCCACTCCCCAGATCTAGACTGTGCAGGAGGGAGACGAATTGCAGTTCATTGAATAGAATGGGCAACCTAGGTGCCGCTATGCGTTAACAAATTGTTTTTCCCTCTATATATGCCCCAATGAGAATCCTCCCATTAATATACACAGTCAAAGTAGGCCCTAGCCAGAACTACTGACTTGATGTGATCCATCTTGGTGGCCAATGGGGGAGATCGTACACGGGAGGTAGTACTGTGCACTGGGAACTGAAAGAAATGTGAACCCAGAGTATCATTTCTAAAGAGATTACGATCACACACGAGCCTATGACTAAAATGTCTGATGACAGTGGTATTACTTAATTGATATTACAGTATCAAATAGACCACATGCTCTCATGAATGAATACCTTGGAGTGAATATGTTACTATATCATGGCCTCTGTTGCTTATTGAAACTGGTTTGGTAGTAAACCAACTCTATTTATGCAGAAATCAAAATAAAAAAACACCTGTATAACTTGGCTATGGCTTGTAGCCGGTGATGGACCCTTAATATTACACTAGACGCTTTTACTTTTCCAGATGTTATCAAAGGTCCTCAATATATGGCAGTATTGGTTTTCAATAATGTTGATAACCATTATGAAGAAATGCCCTGCTAGAGGGCTAGGGAGGTAAGGATGAATTAACCCTTTAAAAGCCGCTGATGCATTAATGCATCATGTGCAGTGGTCGTCACGATGCACCAATGAAGTGCTGGTGAGACTGCTCACCAGCACTTCATTGGTTCATCGTGCCGACCCTTCAGGAGTATATGTATCAGCCCCATAGGGTCGCCATGAGGCTCCTATGATGCACTCGGGAGCAGTCTCGACAGCACTTCTTTGGTGTTTCATGATGACCGATGGGCATGATGCACTCCTGCATCAGCGGCCTTTAAAGGTTTAAGGTAGAGAGGCAGGTAGTAAGACTAAGAGGAGTAGAGGGAGTAGAGGAGGTGGTGGGTGTGTAGGTGTAGGTTGGGTGAGTAATCGAGGAGGGGTTGGGGTTACAGGAGATGTCTGTCCTTGGACTAGGCACATGTCAACCTGTCGCCGGCCAGTGTGAGTGGTTATGAACGCAGCTGGAATACGGGATATGGTCACCGTCGCAACTAATTGCTGCATCCTGATGAGCACTTGTCACCACGCATGTTCGCAATCAGCGGGCACTGCTGACAGTCCAGGCCTTACGACCATGGCTGCCATGACAGTCATTTCAGGCGTCACAACACAAAATGCCTGTCTCAGACAGCCAAGATTGATTTCTCAGACCCAGGAACAGGGGTCTGGCCTCTATGCATTGCACAGAGATATTACCCTGTCAAGGAACTGACTTTTGATCAAAAGATGGTGTACTTTTAATTGGGATCTCTGTTCAGGAGATATAACTTATTCAAAAAAGAGCATCCGCTGAAGTATCCTCTGTGTCTATATTCCATGCATATGAATGAGGGAAGTAATTTGTAAATTTCATACCATCCTTTTTTCTCCATACTCATTAAAATTAGTACTTATGAGATACTTTCCTAGGAAAGAAATTACTATAAAATATCCTCAATATGTTTAATCATATGCTGTATACCATATGACACTGCTGTATACCACTTCAATGTCCCTTTCATTGGCTTGTGGAAATTAATAGCATTCCACTAAGCCCACCCTTAGTGAGCCTCCTCAGGGGATATGCATCTGAAATTAATTCCTTCCTCTTCACATATGAGGAAAAAAATCTTCTTATCAGGAAGTCCAGGAAGATATCATTACCACACTGTGGATGATTTAACAGGGACCATTTAATGGTTGAGTGGAGGGGCTTGTAACCATTCAGGGCCGCATTGTGTGTTAATGCATGATACCTAATCATAGTCACCTGTCATAGTTATGGACTGTGGATGCTACTCTGTAATATGACTTGTTATCACCGCTGCAATCATGATCCATGCCTGCCATTAAGGGCTATGATGCTCCTGAAGCGCTAGCCAGATATTTACTTGGTGAGTGCATTTGCTTATGCTGACTGCACGCGGTGTCAAATAGCAGTACTGTACTAGAGTATCACAGGACCCTTGAAGGGTTAAGGGTGTGACAGTAGAGGGTGGCGAGGTGTGGAGATGGGTGAGGACAAGGAGTCATTCAGGAACATAAAAAGCCCTAACGAGCACACACTGTTGGGAGATAATTCTGTGAGGCAAATTGCAGAGGACTGTGCTCAATCTGACTTAACCCCTTGAGGGGTGATTAAATGTGTCATTCGCCTTAGTTGCCATGTTGCCAGCAATAGGCCCTATCAAGTATCAAGTAAAAGCCTTAAATGTAGCCAAACAGAGGTGTTTTCTTGTGTTCAGGTTGTTGTGGTCATTATTATGAGGTATGATTTACCTAAATGGTTGGCGTGATGCTTCAATGAAATATGTACATGCAAAAAGGTGGATTAAGACAGGGGCACAGGAGCGCACACCATGTTCTTTTTGATAGTGCTTTAGATATTTTGGACTCCAAAATTTGCTCAAAAGTATGGGGTGCATCCATTTTTTTTTGCCATACCCCTTCCTTTTCCATGTCATTGAACATGCACTGCTGACAAAAGCTTAAGGCGTCCTGTGGTCTTTACCGGCTTATTAATGTGAACTCCTTCCACCCCTGTTCTTTTTGATAGTGCTTTAGAGTTAATTTAGATATTTTGGACTCCAAAATTTGCTCAAAAGTATGGGGTGCATCCATTTCTTTTGCCAAACCCCTTCCTTTCCCAAGTCATTTAACATGCACTGCTGACAAAAGCTTAAGGCGTCCTGTGGACCTTACCGGCTTAATAATGTGGACTCCTTCCACCGCTGTGGCTCCCAGATAAGGATTTGTATAGGCCAATTAACAGCCTGGTCATTGTGATGGCTGCACGGAGGAAATTGCTACCTAAGATTCGAGACATAAAGTCTTCCCCCAAAGTACCATTTCCCAGAGATTTTCCTTGGTTGTAACAAGTTATATCCAGTAAGATAATGCTCCATTAGTGAAGGCATTTCCTTATACTGGGCCCCTTAGAGTGGGAAAAGAGCAGAAATTGAGTTGGAGACCAGTTTATTTTGTGGTAGATTCATCCATACAACTGTTTCGATAAGGAATACGATGTGCAACACTTGCAAATCATGTGTATACTTTTACACTCTTTATAATGGGATCAAGAAGAAATAGTTCTGTTCAGAAAGCTCATATGGATTCTACAACTTATTTTTCAGCATGTACTGTCAATATTGAAAAAAAGAAAAGGAAACTCTTATCTCATAACATCATGCATTCTCTTTGTGATAATAATACTAAGGCATAGAACATGATTTCTAGCAGAATCTACATCTACACTCACATACAATATTCACATGCATATTGTACCTCTCCTTCAACCTCGCTACAATGTAAAACAAATGAAAATATGAGTCATTTATGCAGCTTTCACAATGTAATGATATATGCCACTAGAGAATAGGGAGTGTTTCAGTGCAAGGCAGCTGCAACCGTGCTGAATAGGCAAATATTGAAATCATCATCCCTCAGGGAAAATTGATGGCATTTGTTCAGTTCAACTTTTGCTTCAAATGTCTCACATTTCCTGTCTGTGTCTGTCATTGGATTTAACTTGCAGATCACTCTGCTATGGAAATAGCAGAGTCATTCTGTGGAGATAGAATAGACCAAAATAGCGTGCTGAGTGAGGAACAGTGCACGTGAAAGCTTTTCCAATGGTTTGGGATAAAAGATAAAAGGATCATTCCTAACAAAACATCACAATGCCTTGCAGTCTGATCAAATGTGCCTTGCATATGTATAATTCACAGATATTTGTATATAAGGCACATCATCAGCATATATGCGAGACCCTTAAGATGCTAATGGGATCAAATCATTTTAGTACTTTTTCATAAAGTAAACGAACCTTCATATAAGGTGCACCCCTTTTTTCAACTGATCTTATCAGGTGCACCAAGGTATCCTCGCATTCAAGATGTATGTCACATGCAAGGTAGCACACTCTATCTGAACCTTATTATGACAATTCCGTAATGTCCTTTTTCCCATACCATGAAACAGTACAGGACCTGCAGTACCTTGACCATGTAAAAAGACACAGGTTTTACTCCTTAAAACTAATGGAGAATATTACCTACGCTAACATTTGGAGGATTATTGTGAATGACTTGTAGCCTAATGTGTCATTCAGATCTCTAACAGCAAATCTTCTTTATAATTTAAATAAATGCTGGATAACAAGAGAGCTTCATCTAAGTTACTTTCAGTTGAATTCCTTAGCCCGAAATGTGCAGATAGGAAAAGCTGCAATGCTCTACAACACCTTTGGCTTTTTTGACTCATCTCGTTTCACTGCCTTAAACTACCCTCCACCTGTCATAGTCAGTCTCAAAGCCACTGTGAAGATCTACCGGCTTTTCCTCCTCTTTCCTTTCCATTTCCTTCCAGGTCGGGGGAGGGGGCTACACCTTCTCACACAACACCTTTCCCATATACATACATGTGTATGAGGATTGTTGATTCAACTGTCATTTCCCAAACAGCTGAAATGAGGACCAAAGTTGCATGGAATCTATTTCCTTGCAAACACTCCTGGGAACCGATATTCAATTTCACAAGCCAAACAAAATAAAGAGTGAGTGAGTGAGTGATAGATGTTTAACGCCATTTCGACAGCTAAGGTCATATTCATGGCGAGAACAACATTACACATTTTCACAGAGGAATGTGTCAGTGCCTGCACATATGTGCACCACACACATCTGAGGGGATAGGAAAGAGGAGATATAGACCCTTTTAAGTGGGCTAGGGAAGCCCACAAAATAAAGAAAAAATGATGTATAATGATGCGCTGGAAGCAAAAGGCTATTACCAACCATGAGATAAAGAATTACACTAAATTAATGAATTCATGACACAATAGAGGTTTTATTATATGGTGTGTATAGCCAACCACCCATCACTATCATCCATATCTTTAGGATGATAATTATGCGAAATGATGAGCTGCCTCTCTACCTATAGAGGTGTACTATTCACATAATGAGGGCATGTTTGGACTAATAATTGCTGAAAGATTAGTCAAGCTAATTACAATTTTTTCTCACTTGTAGACCTGTGTGTACCTTGAATACTTACCACCATAAAGCTTTATGCTCAGATCTTGTCATGATATCCTTTTAGTGACAAGATGGCAGCATACACATTGGAAACTGTGATAGTGCTATATACATGAGCCCCCTTAGGGTCCTGATGCTGCCTTCACTTGGCAGATTACTTCATTTGTAATCATCTCTTTCCACTGCTAGCTCCTGCTAATGCTGAGTGGTGGGTGCATGTAAATTGGCTTTTAATTGGAGCCTCAGCACCTCTGGTGGTGTAGCCATAAAGTATAGTTTGTCAATTATACACACAGCAGTGCCACCCATTAGGAGAAAATGCATTGTATGAGTAGGTAGATTAGAGAAGGGCTTGCATAATCACATTATATTCTGAATAATGTTTCCTTTCCATTTTCCTCTTTCATGATCATTTAGGGTAGTCTTTGAATTACTTATTGAATAGCATCAGGTGAAAATCAAACATAGAATTTTATTTTATTTGCTGCCAAATGATTGCCATCCAGGGACACCATCCAGTGCCAAAATAGTATCAAAGGGATTATTCATTGTTCTTGTTGCTAATGAAGGCAAGTCATCAGACGCTATTTACACTTATACAAAAAGATAACAACAAGATAGCCCCTGTAATTTTCATTAGATACCATATTATGAAGTCCAGGTGGGGAAGGGGATATAAACCACCTTGATACGAGCATCAAAGTAATTATATTATGCTATCAATCCACAAAAAAGCTGTAGTTGTACAGTGTATGTGAATGGGTGCAGTGCTAGATGGGGATGCAGCACATTGAGGCAACACATTGAGGTGGTCTATGGGAGGTATGATCACCCAAGGCGGCAGTGAAGAGGTCAGAAGGAGAAACCATGGTATTTGCGAATGCAGTAAAAAGCATCTATGCTAATGTGTGCCCAGAGAATTCTGACTTATATCAAACAAGCTAGACCTTAAGTTTGGATGCTTTTGAATGGCATAGGTTTACAAATTTTAACTTTGAAAAAAACTCATTTTAGTAATATGTGCGAAAACTATGTATTCAAACTATGTACCATAACGTTGATGACGGGAATCAAAATGATCAAAATACCAAAGAGATGAAAAGCCATATCCATTTATGAATCGGTCTACAATGAATTGCAATATTCAACACAGAACCCACAATAGTTCAAGCCAAGGCAATCCATCCCCCTCCAATATTGCTGGCCAGATATGAGGACATGAAATGTCTTGGTGGCACATGATGTTATTGCTTGCAGAGTCCAAACTGAATCACACCAAGAGGATTATTGATCTAGTTTCTATTTATTTTAGAACTACTCCTGAAAACACTAAAACACCATAATTCGTCATAACCCATATGCATGCAGGCCAGGAGTACACTCTAGGAACTGACTGTTGAAGCCTTAAGGCATCCCTTTAAACTGTATAGTGAACCACCATGATCATGATGCAGTGGAGCTGTGTCATTTCTACAATATAGCCCTAATAAATAATACAGTATTGCATTGTATTTTGAGACATGTGCAAAGTTGGCAGAGAACTGTTAAGATTTTGAGAGCATTTTATACATAGAGGATTTTAGCTATGCATCTAAATAAACCAGTATATTTGCATGGTTGCAGATCTCATGAGTAGTGTTACAGTCTTCGGCCCACGGATGCCATATGGTGGCTAGAACTGAAGGTGTCATACCATTCTAATGAACAATAAACATCAGAAATGAAGCATGCCTGTCGCAGATTTTCTCAAGGATCTGCACTCAATCGGTTATCATGATATTGATGATGATAACCTTGAATATGTGTGAGACCTCTTGGCACCTTTCTTTGTTCTAATCAGGAGAAGATTCTCAACCTACATGGGTGGCACCGATGAATCCTTGTCACCTATCAGAAAAGGAACCTCTATCTGGATCTTTTTAAGTACTAAAGGATTTCCTGTTTTGAAAATATTTGGAAGCGAGCAATTTCATATGACGTATCACTGGTCATTAAAACATTTTACTGCACATTTGTCTCAATAGACCTGGTACTTTCAAAGACCATGATGGATTGATGTGTTGTGGGTAGGATGGAAAGCAATAAATCTATCATAGACATTGATGGATTCAATGGTGTCTTTGGGCAGTTGAATATGGGTCATATATTACACATGAATTCTGCACATTAATCCTTAAAAATACAGGTTGTTTTCTACTTATGTTACTATCAGGTAGATGGTTAGCCGGTTTCTATGCCTTGTATTTAAGAAGGTTTATTCGAGTACAAAATAATAACAAAGGATCAGTAAAGGACCAATTTTGTTCCAATTAGAGGTGATACTCATCATGGTCACCTGCTACTATAAATAGCTGCTTATTCGGGCAAGGTAAGGGGTTCGAGTGAAGGCTCTCATAATCATTATGGAATGCTAGGCAATAAAATTGGGGGGTATAGTAAATTCCAGCCAATCAGAAATATTAGTCATGCATGCTAGATTTATCCTCCACTTGGAACTTTTTGCTCCTTGTGAATTGGGGAACATGTGTGTCTTGGCTGCTGTACCATTATACTTGCAAGTGTTACTAGCATTTTCTTTAGTGACCTAAGCAAAGGCATATAGGAAGAAAACAAAGGGGGTGACTGTAAGTTAATAATTCCTGTTCATTTCACACTTTTAGCCCTTGATTCATTGTGAACTGGTTTTGAAAATGACTTTTAGATGAGTTGTGTTGTGGTCCCTCTCTGCCCTGTGGCTAAAAGATTACTCATTAACTTTGAGGCTTTTCTCACTGACTCCTTCATCAAGGATCATTATTTGGATCAGGGTCAAATATAAGGACACGACATAGTCATATATCGAAGCTGATATCGATTCATCAATATGGTAATTGCAAGCACACACCATGGAGCACTAGGGAATCACTATTTATACCCTGTGAAGTGCCCTACAGAGTAGAGGTTCATAGAATATACAGCACCAAAGCTATTATACTGTCCTATTGCAGGTGGCAAGCCGAATTTAATCCTGTCCAATTCGGCAGTGGAAGTAGACAGGGACCAGGAAGGCATTTCTCAAGATGGTACGACTACACCCTTCAAATCACAGCGAGACACCTAATCTTATGACATTACAACCCTGCATGTATACATAATTATTAGTCCCTAATGATTGCACGAGTGAGACTGCACTACCATAGGCTCTGTAAATACTACATAAGCACTGACAACACAGAGCAGTCTAACGGCATTGCCAATGAGCACCACTAGTTTTAAGTATTTTAAATCATAGTGACAGTGTGCAGTCATTCTGTGTTGGTGAATGCCCTTTTGACTGACAGTGAAGAAACTAAGTAGTAGGGGATGCTTTTGTAGTCATGGCTGACTTAAATTTGCTTGGCTCTAGTCATGCAGGCTTTGGAAAGGACCCACAGAAAAGATTATGCCAAACAGAAGTTAAACAACAGTACGGTGGAAACAGACGTTTCTCATAGATATCAACAAATCTCATGTATATATGAAATGAGAGGGAGCACAGAAATCGGAAATAGGACACTGTTATACCTCCATTGGGTTCAGTCATTGTCATCATTGCATAGATTACTTCATTTTTAATCTTCCTTTTAAGCTTGAGGCTCCCTCTAAAGTTGACAGCTATGTACATGTAATTTACTTTTAATTAGAACCACAGTTTCTCTGGTGTTGTAGCCATAGGCTTCATTCCAAACAGTTAGAGATGCATCTATATGACACAGACAAGAAGGGGACATTATCTGGGTCAGGGAACGGTCAGGGAACAATACAATGAAAAATATCATAAGTTCCTTTTTTTATTCAAAGTTTTCACGGCCATCTGAGACAATTAATAAATGTTTTACAACCAGTCATTTATATACATGAATGGAGAAAATAGTAATTGATGTCACATTTGGGCATAGGCTTCTTCCAATTTCCTAGATGGGGAAATTTCTTTGTGCGATATTTGGATTTAGTACTACAACATCCTATCCTATATGTGAGTTAACCTCTCTCTCAAATATATTCTTTGTTATGCCGTCAGTGCTATGCCTTTTAGCCCTCTATACACGATACTAACTTAAAAATCTTTTTTAGAATCTTTACTAGAAGTTGTATTAAAGACATACCTATCATGAAGTCAGGAATACTTCTGTAAATGGAAGGCTCATCAGTTATTCATGTGAATCATGTGGCTAATGAAGGGAGTCACCAAATGCCATTTGCAATTAATCAAAGATATCCAATGTTAACTAAGTAAATATTCTATGATGGCCCAATTATCTGAGTTCCACCTGAGATCTTCTGTCACATTTCTTGCCCTTTTTATTGCTTATGACCAATAAAATCTATAATCGTTTAAGTACACAGGATAAAATATGATAAAATATGGTCTTTCTAATCTTCATACCACTCAAGATCTGTCACATGTCTTGCCTTTTTATGTCTGTCTACCAATATAGTCCGGACACAGCTGAAATATAAGAATAAAGTAAAAGGTTGGTGGTAGGAGGGGATATAAACATCCTTGATATGAGCAGGAAAATATGTTACTCCATCTATCCCCACAAAAACTGATACAGTGAGTAGGGGCAGTGATGGGATATAGACATGAAGCATAGTGGAAATGATATGTGGAGGTATAATCACATGCTGCGGGAATGAAGAGATCAGTAGCAACAAATACAACATGGCTCCTCCTGAGTATACACAGAGCCAGGTCCCACCTCTGGCCACCTATTTAAGGAAAATGCTAAGCTAGGCCCTTGACAAGGCCCTGGTCATTCATGTAGAGGGAACCTTGTCCTATCTGACCTGTCTTTGATAAGAAAATCACTGATTTTAAGCAAGTAGACACATTTTTCCTTACAATATTCTAAAGCAAGAGAGGACAGTTTCTTGTAAGATAATAACCACAGCATCCAATATAATATGCAACAACGTATTTAGCTTTCACTTGTTTTATGCAGTCTGACAGTAATACATTTTCCATGTAAATCTATCCCTCTGCCTCTGCATTGTTCCCATGCTCATACATTTCCTTCAGCATAAGATACTGTTCTAGAGAAATACGACAGCATACAATCTGGTTAACTGAGGTACAAACAATATTTTCTAGCAGACTCTACAACTACCCTTACATACAATATTCACAAACCTATTATAGTGACAATATGTTACCTCTCCTTCAAACTCACTAGAATGTACAACAGATGAGAATATGAGTCACTTATGCAGCTTTCACAATGTAACAATATGCCACCAGAGAATTGTGTCTCAGTACAAGGCAGCTGCAGGCATGCAGAATAGGTGAATATTGAAATCCCTCAAGGGAAATTGATGGCATTTGTCTGTTCCACTTTTGGTCCAACTGTCTCTCAGTTTCTTTCTGTGCCTTTCATTTGATTTAACTGACAGCACTTTCTGCTAGGGAGAAAGCAAAGTCATTCCGTATCTCAATATGGTAGATCCAAAAATGGGTCAGCCATACAGATAGGTTCAATGTGTAAAATTAATGGAATTGTTTGTACACATATTTTGCCATATCTGACTCATCAGGCTATTTCATAAGGGATAAATACAATATTACAGGTGCTTATTTCAGAATAAATAACGATCTGAACTTTCACTGACATTCTGGAAAGGCATGCACATTCTCATCGTCTTTTCAAAATAATTCACCGGCAATGCATCTCAAGACATATTTTCATATTGAGCATTACATTATAGCTATAGTGTTTTAAGACTTTTATACCTGTTGAAAGCTTGTCTGAAAACTAATTTGTACATTATGGCTCAGCGTTTTGCCTTCCTACAAACAGGACATGAGGGATATATTACATCTAGTAGAGATAACATTAACCAAAAGGATTTCCAGGACAATGTCAGAACAGTGTAAAAAAACCAGCTTCTACAATGGTAGATACTTTGGAAGTCAGTTGTCAGCATAATGATAACAAATGAATGAATGAATATTTTGGTGTGTATAGCTGACCGCCAAATCCAATCATTCACATAGAATTATATGCAAAATGATGAGCTGTCCCTCTACCTCTAGAGGTGTACCGTGACCATTCACATGACAAGGGTATGTTTGGATCACTAATTGCTGAAAAATTAATCAAGCCAATTATGTTTTCTACTCACTTGCAGACATATGTGTACCCTAAGTATTTACGAGGATAAAGGTTTACACTCAGATTTGGTCATTACATGCTAAACTATAAACTATAGTTTGTCAATTATACACACATCAATGCCACCCACTGGGTGAATGCATTTATAAATGTAATATGAAATGAATAGACTTAAACGAATGCCTTTCAGGGGATGATAGAGGTACAATGCGAAGCTGAGTCCCTCTATCAAGCCCCTGAAAGGCTTGATATAGAACGAGTGGACTAAACGGCCCTCCGCAATCTTGGTGTCATGTTGATGTATAGTTAAGCTGGTGACCTGGTACAACTCCCATTCTCGTAGGCCAACTACCAAGGATATCTCGGGACGGACCTGTATCAGTCTAAAGGCTCCCCGATTCTTTACACTCCAGATGGAGCCACCTGTGGTATTGACAGGATGGCGAAGATACACGGCCACTCGCCTGCATCGTAACTTTATCATTTTCTCATATCAAAATTTAATACAGCCTTAATATCAAGGAATGTACCCAACAGAATAACATGTAAATGATATTATGCTCAAACGATGTTGTCAGATTTTGTCTATAAGCTTCACAAATAGAAGGATTTACATTGGTGTCAACTCACTGTCAAGGTCGGCTGTCATTTTATGATGCCTCTATCACACTATAGAGGGGTCACTACTATCCAGTTTGCGCATCCAAAATTGTTCCGAAATTCGATAACCATGATATAAAGGTATGTAGATTAGAGAAGAGCTGAAATAATCACATCATATCCTGAATTTTGCTTTCTTTCAATTTTCCTCATTTATGGTCTTCTGGAGTAATCCATCTCAATCAAGTCCCCAATGAAACATGTCTGACTTAAGGGAAAACAAAATTCTTCATGAACACTTATCTCGCATATCTAACAAAAATCACAAAGCCATTGACTCATTCCAGGTTTGATACGGAAAATATGCTTTGAATCAATTTAAAGACTGCCTAATGCCAGCATAGTCTGTGATTCCATTCACTTCACCACCAGTGAATACCCAAGATTTTAAAGATCAATTGTCCAAAAATCATCATCTTTTAGGGCATACATTAGTCATGTTTCAAATAAAGGGGAGTAACCAGACACCTTTTGCAGGTAATCAAAGATCTTAATATGAACAATGAAATATACTATGCTGTCAATCAACATAATAGCTGGGATTGGACAGTGTATGTGAAAGGGGGCAGGGTGAGATGGGGGTGCCGCACATAAACCAGGGCATTGAGGTGGTTACTACTGTATTGTTTACTGGGGCTAGTGACAGCGGAGAGGACAGAAGGAAACATGATGGTCTTTGCGAGTGAAAGAAAAAAACATTATATGCTAAAGTGTGTCCAGAGACTTCTGATTTACATTGTAATGGCATAGCTTTATAAATCCTTAGCTTTGAAAATAACTCTTGCTCTTTTTGGTGATACACGAAAACCGTGCATATGTACCATAATGCCTGTGAGGTGTTTAGTTGCTAGGGGACTGCAGAATGGTAATGATCTAAAAACAGATGAAAAGCTATAGCCATTAACAGTTCCAACTGCAATGACTTGCAATATCCAATATAGAAACCATACCTTTCCATAGTTTAAGCCAAGGCAATCCATCCCCCTCCAATATGGCCTGCCAGATATGAGGACATGAAATGTCTTGGTGGCATGTGATGTTATTGCTTGCTGAGTCAAAACACACCACACCAAGAGGATTATTGACCTAGTTTCTATTTATTCTACTCCTGAAAATTCTCCACAATCCTCATAACCAACATGCAGGCTACGAGTACACTCTGGGAAATGACTGTTGAATTTCTTGGTGGCATGTGATGTTTTTGCTTTCAGAGTCCAAACACACCACACCAAGAGGATTATTGACATAGTTTCTATCTATTCTACTCCTGAAAACTCTCCACAATCCCCATAACCCACATGCAGGCCAGGAGTACACTCTGGTAAATGACTGTTGAAGCCTCAATGCATCCCTGTAAATTGTATAGTAAACCACCATAATTGGGATGCAGTGGAGCTGTGTCATTTCTACAATATAGCCCCAGTGAACAGTACAGTAGTGCATTGTGTTATGAGGAGGGTCAGTGAAAATATGATCTGTGCAAAGTTGGCAAAGAACCGTTATTATTTTGAGAGCATTATTTACAGTGAGGATCTTATTTGCTATGCATTTTCATAAACTAGGATCTGTAGATCGATGCAGATCTCATAAGTACTGTTACAGTCTTAGGCCCATGGCTGCCATGTGGTTGCCGGAGGCTCAAGGTTTCATAGCATTCTGGTGAGCAATAAGGAGTGGAAATGAAAAGAAAAAAAATGTCTGTCACAGATATCCTCAGGGATCTGCACTCAAATTGGCTATCATGAAATTGATGATGATAACCATGAATATGTATGAACCTCATTGGGACGTTTCTTTGTTATAATCAGAAGAGGATTTCTTTGAGACATATCTCAATGTGCTCTGGGGCTGCCACTTTCTTTAGTTCCTACTGAAGACCCTACCAACTAAAATCTAGGTAGGCACACGAAACATCCCCAATGATAGTTCTCCTGTGTGTCAGTATTTAATCGGTGGCAAAGGTAACAGACAAATGTTATAATCATAGGACAACCCATTGTATATGGAGCATGATGATAGAATAGTATGTTCACACTTAACATATTCCTCATTTCGAATGTGTTCATTAGGCCACAATTCTATTATTTCAGGTGAGTTGAACTATATTGCTCAAGATAATAAGTAATATGTAAGTATGACCCGCTTTCCATGCATTATATATTCAATTCTTCCGTGATCTTTCATCAGAGGCTTCATGGGTACACTGCAAAAATGGTGTTTAGATCCTAAACACAATTCTAAACATATTCTCGCAACGTTTTTGTAATCACATTAATTTCCTAAACATGTGTTTAGAAATCTAGGTGTTTAGGTTCAAAATTTGTGTTTAGATATCAATGAAATTTTGTGTTTAGATGTCTAAGTGATTTGGTGGGAAGTAAGGGTTTGCAGACATGTATCCATTAAGAAAATACAGAAATATCTTTTGTTTGTTTTCCTATTTACTGGAGGACATCAGCAGGTATTTACACTGCAAAGTCTCCAAAGATGTCAGCCACAGCTATATACACATATATGTACATACTGCATTAGAATAGGAAACTTAAGGAAGTACAACAGGTTGGCAGGAAGGACATTGCTTTATACTTTACAAAAAAACATGACATAGGTGTAAGTCATGGAGCTCATTAGTTATTTCATGGTAATGATGGTGGTGTTAGTTGAATTTAGTTAATTTTCTATTGTTGTGTCTATTTTCATAACATTTAAAGAAATGACACTATGATAAACAAGGGGTTTGGGGATATTTGTCATAACAATTGATTGTAACTGTGTGCAGATAGTCCATTCAGAGGTAGTGCTGCTACCTGGTGTGAATTTGACATCCAAATATCTAAACATATTGATGTTTAAATCTAAACACCTAATATTCAACTGTTTAAACTCTAAACGTCTGAACATGTTTAGCAAAAATGTTTATGTATTTAGAATAAAAGTGTTATTTTACTAAATGGTTAGTCGATGATACACCTAACTGATGTATATGTTTAGGTTTTAAACATGTTTAGACCTAAACATGTTTAAAATCTAAACACCATTTTTTGCAGTGTAGCCCCGTTAAATCCTCCTCTTATTAATAACTGCTTATTTAGCCGTGGTAAGGGCTTTTAGTGTAGGTTCTCATCTCATGGAATGTAGACAAAAAAATTGGAGGTATAGTAGACTCCAGCGAATCAAAAATGTAAACATGCTCGCTTATTTAGCAATGATAATGGCTTTAAATTTAGGTTCTAACATCATTGCATGTTAAACAATCATGTATGATAGTTTAATCCTCCAATTAGGAATTTCTGCCTCTTGTAAATTTGGGAATAGTATGCCTTGGCTGCTCTGCTCTGTACCATTATCCTTACTTGTATTTTTCTTTATTGGAATCTTTCCATTTTGATTGTGACCATAACTGTAGTTGGCTTAGAGAAAGGATAAATATGCAAAAGGATAGAGGAAGAGAACTAAGGGGATGACTCTATGAAAATATTTTGTGTTGTGTTGGGGTACCTCTATGCACTGTGGCTAAAAGTTACTCAGTTACATGGAAGCTTTTCTCGCTAATTCTTTTTGCAAGGATCATATTCAGAGCAGAACCAAATATAAACATGAGATGCCATTGTATATCCAAGGTGATATGGATTATCAATATGGTATTTGCAAGCAAACACCATGGAGTACTATTAAATCACTAGTAATACTCTGTAAATTAGGTGCCCTACAGGGTAGAGGCTCATAGGATATACAGAACCAATGCTATATTCTGTCCTATTGAAGGTGACAAACTAAATTTGATCCTTTCAGTGGAACTGCACAGAGACCAGGAAAGTATTTCTTAAGATGATATTACTAGACTCATTAAATGTAATGCCATTACTAATCATTACAGCCCTGCATAATCACTAATGATTTCAATGGTATAACTGCACTACCAAAGCCTATGTAATTACTATACAACTGCTGATCACAAGGAACACTATACAGCATTATCTAAGACCAGTTTTTCAGTTTCAAAAATGTTTATTGGCCAATAGAATCACTACATAATAGAGCTTTTATAAATATCCAAGACCATCATTGGTTTTGAGAATTTTAAATCATATATAGTAGCGTTGTGCAGTCATACCTTGTTGGGAAACTGCCTGCTGTCTGACAGTGAAGGGACTAAGTAGGAGGGATGCTGTTGTAGTTATAATTAGACATAAACTTGATTAGCTCTAGTAATACAGCCTTGGGAAACAACCTTCAGAAAAAGAATTCTGCTGTACAAATGCATAAAAAGGAATAATACCTCGGCAACACAAGTTTCTGAATGATTGGAGTAGATGTAGTTAGCACAATAATCAGAACGAGCCCGCAAATCTCATGTTTATATGAAATAATCTAGAGCATTGCCATTGGAACTAGGACACCGCTATATCGCATGGATTACTTAATTTTTTAATCTTCCTTTCAAGCTTGAGGCTGCCTCCAAAGCTGACAGCTATGTAAATGTAATTTACTTTTAATTAGAACCACAGTTTCTCTAGATAAGGTGAGGTAACCATAGACTTCATTCCAAACAATTAGAGATACATCTATATGACACCCACAAGATATAAGCATATATCTGGGGCAGGGAACATCAGCATGAGGAAAAATATCATAATTTTCGTTTTTCAATATGCCTAAAATTTTATCATAGACAGGTAATAAATATTTTTCAACCATTCATTTACATATATAAATGGAGAATAGAATGGAGAAAATAGAAGATGTTATCACAGATCCATAGCATAGGCCTCTTCCAAATTCTTAAATGGGGAGATTTTCTTGTACAATATCTGGATATAGTACTACAACATCTCTTACTAACAAGTAATCAGCATCCTCTTTGGATTATGGTGTCTGGCTGTCGTACACCTTTCTCATAAGTCAGTCCCTCTATCTTTGCATTGTTCCCATGCTCATTTTCTTCAAGAAAAGACAACCCTATTTTCAACATGACTTGTTTTTGTAGTTTTTTTTTTTTTATTGAATAAAAGATTCTGATACAGTTGCATGCATATCTGCCTCTATGAGGGCAGGCAGCAGATTTCTATTCTATGACGTCACAGGAGACCAAATGCACCAGATAGTGCATTATTATATCACAGAGGCTGTTGTAAACCTATGTTTGGTTTTTATTAAAAGCTCTACCCAGTGTCGCAGTAATTTATGTAATCGTGTTTCCATGTGAATCATGTTGCTAATGAAGGGGAGTCACCAAATGCCATTAGCAATTAATCAAAGAAATCCAATGCTAACTAAGTTAATAGTCTATGATGGCCCGATTAGTTCCACCTTCTGTCACTTTCTTGCTCTTTTTATGCCTGTTAACCAATACTTACAGTGCACAGGATGAAATATGATGTCCATGTGAGGAGGTGGAAATACGAGCTGGGAAATACACTACACAATCTAACCCCACCAAAAATCTAGGTACAGTGAGTAAGGACAGTGTAAGATTTGATGTGGGACATAAAGCATCATGTGGAAATGATATGTGTGGGTGTCATCGCCACGTAAGGCAATGATGAGGTCAGTAGGATCCACTACAGCCTTGCTCCTACTGAATATACACAGAGCCAGGTCCTAGCTCTAGCCACCTGCTAGGCTATGCTCAGGACAAGGCTCTAAAAGGTACAATACATAAAGCGTACAATATGAATCACAGAATAAAAGAGACGAATGACTTTTATTCAATTTCCACAGACATAACACTGAGTAGAATGGCACAAAGTTCATTTATGGAGAGGTAACTTTTATGACCTGTCATTGGTAAGTAATTGATTGATTTTAAGCAAGTAGGGACATTATCATTTTCCTTACAATTCTCTAAAGCAAGAGTGGAAAGATTGCTGTAAGATGATAAAGTTCTACAACACCCAATATGGCACAACGTATTGAGCATTCACTTGTTTTATGCAGTCTGACTGTTTTCAATGCAAGATCCGTCCCTCTGTCTCTATGCCTATGCCATTCTCACTTCCTTTAGCATAAAATACAATCTGAATGAAATATGAGAGCAGGAAATTTCGTATGGCGACTCCAAAAAGTCTTTTTTTTTTTTTTTTCTTTTCTAGCTGTCAGAGAGAGCTATGATTTGGAGCTTCTAAACATGATTTGAATAATTCAAATCTAGCCGTCATAGATATTTTGGCATAAAGAGGGGGGGTGAAAAAAGGAGAAAGAACTCTTCATGAAAGTCTACCTATGTCAGTGTGGACCCATAATTTTGATATAGAGATACTTTTATTAGCCCCCATTTTGGCCGAAATTTGAGGCTTAAATGAGGCAATTAGACTTCTATCTTTAGGGGAAAAGGAGGGGTGCCCACCACTGTGGCCCCCGCTAAAACAACTCACATGTCAAGACTGATGCATTAAAGTCAGAAATATTTCTGGAAACTTAAGGCCCATTGATGGGAAATTTCTTCATTTAGAGACCTACCCAGTGCCACAATTAAAAATGTAAAAACAAATGTTGTCGAAATAACAGTGCAATCCTCTTCCCAAAGTTGCCAGATATCCGTTGTTATTTTCATAGAGATTCCTTGTAATTTTGTGTACCACATTACTGCCACCTGGGGATTATTGTAAAAACTAAATTGGTACATTGCTTTACATTGACGTTGGTCCAATGTTCAGTTTTAAGACGACCCCCCATAGATTCAACAGTTATCTTTACTGTGTAGTCTGATGGTGAATCAGATTGTTAATGAAGGGGAGTCACCAAAACCATTTGCAATTAATCAAAGATATCCAATACTAATTACATTAATGGTCTTCGTAATCTCCATACCACTCAAGATCTTCTGTCACGTTTCTTGCCTCTTTATGCCTTGAGTGCTACCAATATAGTCCTTAAAGGACACAGCTGAAATATAAGGATAAAGTATGAGCTTGGTGGTAGGAAGGGGATATAAACCTTCTTGATGTGAACAGGGTAATACACCACACTGGGGATCAACACAAAAGGCTCGGTTGGCGAGTGTGTTATAAGGGAATGTGGATAATAAACCATCACACGAAGGTGATCACCACCCAGAGTGGCCATTATGAGGTGAAAAGGAGACACTAAACCTAACTCTGAATAAGTGCACACCGGTCAATGTCCTTGTTATGGTCACCTTGAACAGCACCCTGTACATCACACAGCAAATGATAATGTAAAAGCTTTGAATAGTGATTTGATTATGACAATGAAGGAGAAATGAAGTAGCCTCATGGTAGATTTATTAAGAAATGGTACACCCACTGTGGTACCAATGAGAGCTCCCAGCGAGGAATAGGAACCTAGTATTTATTTATTCTAGAACTGATGCCAAACACAGGATTTCCAATCTGCTTAGCTGATATGAATGCCTGGGAGTGGGGTGCCCGAGTGGTGCAAGCCATGTCTACTGGGATGATCGAGGCCCATATGATACCACAGGAGGATCAAAAACCTTGTTCTTATTTACAGTCCCCCAAAACAAGTTTTTTCTGCTTTTCAATCCTCATAACCCACATGCAAAACATGGTAAGTGGGGTTTTGCACGGCTACTCCAACTCTACTGGGACATTGTAGATGGTTTGTGGTGGGGCAGAGTAATAGGGCATCATGTATGGTAGTGCCTGCTTCAGCATTTCTCAACAGCCTAAGCATTTCACTAACATGGTGAGTGCAGGCAAAGCGCTTTCAGGCGAATAGGTTCACACTTAGTCAAATGGACCATTATGTCATCATCATTTGTGGCCATTGAACTAGGCCATTCTCTAGATCTTAACTCACTACCTATATTGTGTGTCAATGCTATACTAACCATTAGTTCATTCCCACCCTGGCAAAACCAATTTAGATCAATCCGGGTAGGGGCCTAAATACAGCAGTGGGTCACAGCAGCACCATGAAAATTCCTTAGACATAGATACAACAGTATGTATTTTCTGACTGAGAGAAATTGCTTACCGTATTCATTCTAATAAGCGCACATGTGCGGAAAATTAATTGTCAGGTGCTCATTACAAGAATTGATTCTAATAAGCGCACACCCAAAATTCCAAAATCGTTTTATTTTACCCTAAAGATCTTGATTTAACACTTCATTTGACTGATTTTACATCAGGGTGGGACCCAAAATGGACGGGTGTGCGCTTATTAGAGCATGTGCGCTTATTAGAATGAATACGGTACTTTTTTGATGAGGGGTTCAATTAGGCTATATTCTTGTAATGGATATTCCTGAGTCTGCATCCTTAATTGCTATGAATATATGCTGAGGCATTTGGTCATATAATGGGCTATCAACCACAGCGCATCTACAAAGCGGCACTTGATCAGTGTTGATCAATGATTCAGTCTTTGAGGTGAGAGTTGGGAGAGCTGAGAGATGAACCACCTCAAGCAGGCCAACTGCTTGAGGTGGTTCTACAGTTGTCTGCCCATATAAATTCCTGCATCACCAATGGTAGGGACCCTCCAATAAGGAGCCAGGCTCGTAACTGTTCCCACTAAACACAATAGCTTACCTCCAGGGTGCCTCCTGCCATCCTTTCTTGTGTCTTCCGATCACCTCCAAGTCTAACCCAGCTGCATCACATTCCCTACAATATGACTCCCATTCCTATGCACTGGCACTCCCAGTGCCCCTCCTTTTTATAGCAGTATGGACTGGCTATAGTCTATAACGATAGGGAATTGGCACTGCAGCTACACAGAAAGCCAAGGGGAGAGAGACTCTGAAAAGGATAGATACAGAGGATTGGCGGCAATGTTAGAATACGGGTAATATTCATGGAGACGATTCTGGGCCAGTGATCGTTGAGCCATTTATAAGGCTGAGATGATTGCGCAGCCCAGAATCGCCAAGAGGAATATTACCCGTATTCTAACAATTACTGCTAATCCAGTACTTATTATCATATGCTCTTAAAACAGACAAAACCTCACATTTTATTAGGTACAATAGGACGAATTCCCTCTTGTGACCGCCGCCTGACTTCCTTTCTTGTTGTTATACGTTGCAGTCAAGGAGTAAAGAGGCTGCACAGATGAGACATATTGATTCCTAAAGCCACGTTACAAATAGAGCACATGCCAGCTTACACTATCACATAGCTCCCCTCTTAACATTTTTCCTCTTTGATACAGGCTGTGGCGGGACATTTGTATCGGCAGACCGGACAATACGGCGCCAGATAGTGTGCGGGGAAGCAATAACAACCTCATCATGTAACGCAACGTAATTCTTAGGTTCCCTAGTGGGAACGGGTACCCAGTAAGGGGCGGACAGATAGAGAGAGGGCAAAAAGAAGAAAAGGCGTCCTTTAGGCATGTCAAGCAATATATTTTGATGATCATTAGAATTTCTGAAGAAATGCTGGTTTTAAAAAGACAACACTGCATTGCATTTCAAACACTGATCAAAGAGATCCTCTCCTCACATCCTCTTTGCCAACCATGTCTCTGCAACATGTTAGGACTATTTCTCTACTCTCCCTAGTGTTGATAAGGCATCTCTGCTTCCAATCACACCATCATTCCACTACTTCCATACAAAGCAATCCCTGGAATTCCTGTTTCGAATGAGGGTACTCTAGTTAGGGAGCCATGACCAAGTGCATTATTCCCGTTATAACAAAGAAAAATTATAACCCATCAGCCACCTGACAGCATATGAAAATCAATTGTGAAGTCTAAATGTGAGATGAAGTTGACCTCCTGTGCTAGGAGTGCATTATCCATCTAGATAATGCACGGTCAATCAACCAATCAGAATGCAGCATTCAGGATAATGCACTCTGGCTTTGCCAAGCAGTGTTATAATATATGATAAACTGCCCATTGCAACAACATTCACAGAACCTCACTAGAGACTCCCTATACTGAACTAGCGTGTGCTAACCTAACTTTATGGGATTAAGGGAAATCCCTGGCTAACTTTCAATGTCACCATCAGCCAGTTCTCATTATGGTGATATTCTACTCCATGAACAACTACAGTAGCTGAAGAACTACTTCCGCCCACCACCTCCATTCCTAAAGGGCCTCCTCGCAGGCACCTTCCCCTCCTTACCCCAACCACATAGAGCCACCTGCCGAGGGTCAGGTGGAAGCTGTGCCATTGATAAGGGGTATAACAATGGGTAAGAAGCTTTCAGCATCATTTGGGTTGGGTTCTTTCCTCAGGTGCCATTACTAGCTAGGTTTACTTCATGAGGCTTCAGTAAGTCCACAGCTTTCTATGTACAGCAACGTCTTTCAGGTAGGGGCTCTGGATTTCTTCAGGTCCATGTTTATTTCAAAAGACATTAGTAGTTTTTCCCATAGCTATCTCTCCGAAAATAACATGTGTGTGTGAACACACTGTCCGCCCGCGACATGTATTTTACAGTAGACTACATATTGTAGGTACAAAACTACCTGCTGTAGGTATGAAACCAATGACCCAAAGTAGATTGTGCTGTAGCTGCTACAGGGATATTTATAGCCCATTTACAATTGCGGCTGAGCGTGTACCTGTGTTACTTACCATTCATTTGCTTGAAGACTTTTAGGATGTTGGGCAAAATTGATTGCAATTGATATGATATTCTCCATTACTATGCACAGTCATAAACATATCGGGGAGCTAAATGACAAACTTGAGACTAAAGCTAAAATTGATGAGGAAAGGCATAAGGACTTCAAAGAGTTCCAAATTGAGGTGAATAGTACGCTGGATAAACACAAAAACTTAATTGAGCGTAACACTACCCTCAGTGTATTCCCGCCCACCCCCTCTGGCTTGCAGGCTTCAGCCAGTGCAGTGATCCGTGACAAGTGCAGTGGGAGTCTATGGCAAGCCGATACATCAAAAGAGAAAAATATGATTATTGTTGGTATAGAGGAGGAAACTGGTGATGATATAAAAGAGGACACAAAAACATTGGTACTGAAATTCCTGAATAGACTAGGGGGCGACATTGAGTCCAAAGATATCATAAAGTCCTATAGACTGCGACCACAAGAAGTGGCACCAGATCCCGCCATCACCAATACAATCATGGTGTGCTTCGCTAGTGTAAAAGCTCTGAAAGAAGCAATGAGTCTGAGGTCAGGACTGAGATCCCCACGGCAAGAACAGCGCATCTTTTTCAATTATGACGAAAATGGTGACATAAGAGCAATTAGGTGGAAATATAGACAAATAGTAAAGTACCATAAGGAACATGGTGATAGCAGAGCCACATCCACAGATGATGGTATGGTTATCAAAGGCACAACATATCTACTGACTGCCCACAACCATTTAGCTACTGATGTCCTGAATGATGAACTAAAACAAATCCTCACTGACCTTGATAACGAGAGAGATAGGAATTTCAAGGCACAACCATTTAAACAGGAAAAACAGGAAAACATGCGACTCACCAAGTGCGGCCTGATTTTTAATGGGCCAAAGGCAGCGTTCACCAATATGTACAAAGCTAAAATCAAACACAAAGCACTCCTAGAATATGGTTTTGAAGTGCCTGAGTTGGAATTTGTCTGTAATAAGCAAGCATTTATCCATAACAAGGCTATTGTTGCGGATAAACCTGACATAGCTGATCGGATCCTAAAGGAGACAGATCCCTTTGAAGTGAAAAAGATTGACAAAGAGGAATTGAAGTTGCCCAATGATCACATATGGTGGAATATGAGGGTAGAAGTAATGAGTCGTATAATTGAATGCAAATTCAGGCAAAATGAAGAACTTGCTGAAAAACTCATGGCTACCACTGAGATCCTTATTGAGTCGACCAAATCGCGATTTTGGGCTGGTGCAATCGTGTACGAGAGTAAACTCTGGGATTTAGGAGTTTTCCCAGGGCAAAATAAATTAGGTGAATTATTGATGGAACGGCGTGACATACTACAGCGTGAACAGAAAGCCCGTTCCTTGCTGAATGTAGAGCCGAGTGAGAGCGGTGATATTGGGGAGGCCAGTACAGGTGACTGAACACACATACCTGTTAACATATTGGGTCTGACTACTAATAATGGTGTTTGCTAGTGATATATTCGACTATAGCTGGAGGCCAAATCTCGAGGAGAGTAAATGGGACCAGTGGTACCAGCAAGATGTAAACTGCGCAGCAATAGGATACTCCAGAGTAAGAAAACCTGCTAGGTACTAGGACTACAGCCATGAAGATCGGCAAGTAGATGGGCAAATGCATGAGGAAAAAACTATAGCTGATATTAAAGGCAATAAATGGCAAGACTACTCACATGACTATTACTTGCATGGTAATTGACCTATCACCGCCTCTAAATCTGTTACTCTATTTGTACTGTTAAGCTTGGCAAATATATTGCATGCACTAAGAACTAAAGATATACATGTTGACCTTCCAAGGTCACTATAAACTATTTCTCTTAAAACCCCAGTGGCCGTCACAGAAGAACCTCACATAGCTACCTGATCACTACAACCAATGAACTACACGCTGAGCAGACGCTACCCACCAGGATAAACGACACACATCACCATGAGTACCTTACGTTGACATGGTTTGTCTCTCATTTGTCTCTCATTAACACACACCGATACTACCAAGGTAAGATCTGTACATTTCCACCTGAACTATTGAATGCTGAAATGACTGCGTTTCATTCTGGAGCATGTTGCTGAGTCTGGCACAACTGATACACTGACTGTCTTATAAGACCTAAGCTGCTACCTGCATCTAATCTGCCTCATATAATTCATCTCATCGATATGAAAACAAACTCTTATTGACTTTGATTTAAGTCGCACATTTCCTTCTGGTACATTATTAACTGTGCGCAGCCTGATTGTGCATCATATCATATGACTGGATGATATATAGCACATTAGTAACCCCATCGGCCCAAATTCTTACACCGAGTTGCTCACATTAACATATTCCCTGATTGATACGTCACACTGTTAAATGTTTACGCTGGTAACAACAGGTACTTATGCATAAAAGCTGACCATCATGAACTGTATCAATGACAACACATTCACATTGATATTAGTGTATAAGGTATTAATATTGCACTATTGTTGGAAATGACACGACATTATTGATTCTTGTATATAAATAGCTATGTTTGAGTGAAAAGCTTGATTATGTAGTCAATGCATGTACACATACAGTTGGGTTACGGATGATTTGATAAGACATTTATTTATTTGTATGTATCATATATTGAATATCTGTGCGTGAAGATACTATTGAGGTCTGCGGAGTCCCTCTTTAGTCCCATTGAGTAGATTCAAACCAAGCTTTCGGTGGCCCCTTTGGCCTAGGTTTGAGAATACTCCCTCGGCCCCTGGTTACTCCCCTGGTGACACAACTCGGGGAATACACCAACCCCCCCCTCTCCAAATACATTTACCACCTGTATCATTATTAGCTGGAATGAATGATATTGAGCGCAGACGCAACCTTGTACATGCACAGCAGTTCCTTGATAAACAAAAAGGATTAGTGTTTGTCAGTTGTAATGCACGCAGCCTGAACAGGAAAACACTTCTAGAAGTTAAATTAAGCTTAAACTGTGACTTTTTATGCATCTGCGAGTCCTGGACACAATGGACTAGACAACAGTCTAGTCCATTGGGGGGGTAAAACAATATTCAGAAATAATCGAGTCAGCACAACAGGAGGGGGACTATTAACTTATGTAAGCAGTACACACAGTCCTTATTGTAATGTAAGGTGTGACCTACAGTTGATGGAAAAGGATATAGAAGTGCAAGCTATAGAATTTGACAAGCCAACTTATAAATCTATGATCATATTAAATATTTACAGACCACCAAAGGGTAATATTGCTGAGTTTATGGAGAAATTGAGTGCCACGTTAAACGCGGTTGACAATAATAAATATGAAGTCTGGGTCATGGGTGATCTGAACATCAATGTGCGCGACAGGAATTCTAATGAATCCAATGAATTATTCGATAAATGTAGAGAGCATAGCATCAGAAGATTGATTGATGACATCACTAGGCCAAATGAAAGTGACAATGGAGGTACCTGTCTGGACCAAATTATCACAGATTGTGATGTAGTAAGTAATCACGGAGTGCTTAATTGTATGATTGCTGACCATTTTGCTATATTTGCATGTCGAAAAAAGCCACGTGAACTCTATACCCCGATTGAATTTACAGGTAGATCATACAAACACTATGATTAAAATGATATGAAGGAATATCTGTTAGACCTTGGTTGGGAGGAATTCTATGAGTCAACGGACCCTGAATTCCAGTGGCAATTCATGTATGAAGCACTAATTGAATATCTAGATGCCACCTGTCCTGTCAAATCCTTTACTATTAAAAAGGAACCTCAACCATGGATAACACAGGAAATTATTGAGTTGGTAAATGAGAGAAACGAGTTACTTATTGAATGGAAGCGGACACATAACAAAGACACCTTGAAAACTATACGGAGAATGAGAAATCGTAATCATAGGCAGCTCGAGCTAGCCCAAGGTGATTTTGTAATAAGGAAGTTAGAAGAATCCAGAGGGGATCCACATAAGTTCTGGCGTGAGGTTAATGCTCTGTTAAATCCTGTGTCCAAAAACCTTAATATAAATCTAGTAAATGACGTCACTGGAGAAGTTATTCCTGCCGATAACACAGCTGAGTATATTAATGATTACTTCTCCCATATTGGAAGTGAATTGTTCAGTAAGCTACCTGTTGCAAGCCCAACAGCTGTCACAAGTATTGATGAGGTGGTCATAGATGCGGATGACAGAGACCTCCCCCTGCTTGACATAGTCAAGGAGGAAACTGTCCTATCCCTGGTCAAAACTATCAACATTGACAAATCCAGTGGTATTGAAGGCATTAACAGCAGGGTTCTGAAAGATGCTCTATTATTTTTGGTGAAAAAACTGACTACTATGTACAGAAACTCCATCCAGCATAGTGTTTTTCCCGCGTCCTGGGCCCGTGGTCTGCTCGTACCCATTCCCAAGAAGGGTAATCTCCAGTCAATAAAAAATTGGCGGCCCATAACATTATTGCCTATCCCAGGAAAACTCTTAGAAAAGATCCTACATAAAGAGATCTCAAATTACCTAGAGGAAAACAATGTACTCTGTAAAACACAGTACGGATTCAGACCGGGTAAAGGCACAGCGGATGCAGTTTTTAATGTGGTAAATGATTTATTTGAGGCTAGGGATGATGGTCTGATCACCACTGCATGTTTCATCGATTTCTGTAAAGCGTTCGATTGTGTCCACCATCCCACTCTCCTACACAAGGTTGCAAGGTTGAATATACACGGCAAAGTAAAAAAATGGCTCATGAGCTATTTGTCCCATCGGGCACATGAAACTATTGCCAATAACGTCAAGTCCAGCACCAAAAATGTGCAATATGGGGTCCCTCAGGGTTCCACATTAGGCCCTCTGTTGTTTGTCATCTTCATTAATGATTTAGGCCCTGAAATAAAAAATTGTAAGTTTTGTATGTATGCTGATGACGTGATCTTATATGCCTCGGCAGACACAGTTCATGAATCAAGGCGCCTACTTCAAGAGGACTTGGATAGAATATGTACTTGGTGTGTGAATAACTATATGACTGTTAATGCCAGTAAGTCCATGTGCATGTATTTCGGAACTAAACATAGAGTGGGCAGACTACCTGGTCCTGATATGAAATTAGGTACAGATGTCTTACCAAATTGTGTTACTTACCCATACCTGGGTGTGGAGTTGGACAGCTCCCTTAATATCTGTCATCATATCACCAAATTAAAGAAAAGTCTAGGCAACAGAATATATAAACTCAGTAAGCTCCGCAAATGTATGACTAAAGAAACCTGTATTAATATTTATAAAGTCACCGTAGTACCTGTAGCAGAATATTGTTCGTTTTATACTGGCAGCGGACAGCAGGCTGATCTCTTGAAAATACAACGACTTCAAAATCATGCTTTGAGGGTCTGCTGTAAAACGCGGGTACGAAATAAAAGTGTAGCTGATTTACACAGAGAATGTAAGGTAGAGAGATTACAAGTAAGAAGGTCTAAACAACTTCTTCTAATGATGTGGAAGAAAGCATGCCAAGGTGAGGTGGTAGAGAGGCACAATATTAGAACTAGAGGTGATCTCAAGTTGAAATTCGCTATTAGACGTGCAAAAACTAGCGCCTATCATCGCTCGCCATATTATCGAGGGGTGAAACTCTGGGACTTGCTAGATAAAGACACTCAGCGCTTACCAACCAAGCGGCGCTTTAAAGCAGCGATATCTAAGTTGAATATATATGAGTAATGGTATTGAGCCACCCACATTTATTTGATGGGCTTGATGATTACATATAAAGTGTAAGCTAACTATGGTTTCATTATGTATTGAATGTTTTATAAGCAACTCAGTATACTGGGCATACAGTTTGACTATAAGCACTTGTTGTCTGTACCGGCGGAGTGCGCGGAAAAACGTCCCATTGGGAAGAGTTCATGAGAATAAAGTAATGATAATAATAATAATAATAATAATAATAATAATAATAATAATAATAATAATAATAATAATAATAATAATGGGAGTAATAGGCTAATAAAAAAAATGACAGAAGGAAATTTCAAATCACATTGATGGTAGACTTCACTTTAAACTAATATAGGTCTAGGGGTCAGAGGATACTGACAAGTGATTAATTTAATTGGGGCAATGAATGATAAAACTGCTCCTATGGGGGCATGTAGATACTATAGATCCTCCTAATTAAGTCAAAGTAAGAGGTCAGAGGTTCTTAGCTGTAATTGGGCACTTGAAGATAGATAGGAGGAGGATTACACTGAAGGGTTTGGCTGAGGGTAACAAGGTAAAAATCACAATGAGTGTTTTACATTGCATGAATTTTTGACAACTTTCTGCATTTAGAGGCTGTTCTTAACAAATTAAGTGAAATTTAAAATCCAAGCAGTAGCATTTCATATAATTATGATAAATTGACTTATTTGGCTCCGAGAAAAAAAGGTAAAAAAGGGCAAACCATAGCTTCACCATATGCTATGTCATGGCTATCCCTCTCTATGTATATGATAATGGTGTTGTATTCAGGAAGACTGAGTACCTCTAACCTATCATAAATAATGTATCATTGCACACTTTATTTAGGTCTATGTACCAGCAAAGAAAAATACCCCTGAGCCCACACTATACCTTCAGCGATCACCTGGCCTTGACTCCACCTCTCATAATACAGGCATTTTATTAGCAGACAATAGCAGACATACACTGCCACCGGTGTGCATCTGCTTACTAATTAAGGTTAGAGGAGAATTCATAAGCAGGGTACCTGACATAGTTTTGAATCATTTCTAATAAACGCACACGTACTAATGTGTGTCCAAAATATTTAAGCAATACTAATACATTGTAGTCACATTGCTGGGAATTCATATCATATAGAGTGCAAAAGGAGCTTTTTGGAATCTTGCTTCCAAATGCATTATAATGTTTCTGATGAAAAGAGTCACCAGATGCCAGTTCCAATTATGTAGAGATATCCAACATTAATCATGGCATTGGTCCTTGATAGCCCTCTTCATCTGGGAACCACATGGCATCTTTTATCACTTCCCTTTTCTTTTTGTGACTGTCTACCAAGAAAGTCCTTAAATGATACTGCTGAAACACAAGGATAAAATATGGTGTCCATGTGAGCAAGGGAACATAAACCTTGTAGATATGAGTAAGGCAATGCACTATGCAATTGATCCATAGAAAAGCTGTGCTTTGACAGTGTATGTGAATGAGTGTAAGAAGGGGAGGTGGGATATAAAGCACTATGTGGAGGTGATGTGTGGAGATATCGTCACCCAGCAGGGCAGTAAACAGGTCAGTAGGAGGCACTACTATAGCCTGGCACCTCCTAAGTGCACGCAATGAAATGTCTTTGTAATGGCCAGCTTCTCTATATTAGGAAATAACATTCTGTATTTGATATAGTGCCTAGGACGTGCAATGTGATTCAGATGATATCAATTTGTGAAAGCAAAAAAAAGTGGTTTCATGGCAGATTCATGACAGTTCGATGACTAATCTTACCACATCCTGGGTCAGTGAATGATTTTATCAGCTCAGCACCCATTGTGTACTGTTTATCTTTTTTCAGTTAGCTGCTTTTGATGACATGATTATGCCATTATAGGAAAAATGCCTCTTGTTTCAAAACATTTTACTGGTGATATATGAGAATGATTAATACATGTCATGACAGTGCCATGAATAGAGGAAAATATTTCCGCTTGCAACAACAAAACCAGAGAGCACCAACCCTTCCTTCATTACTAGTTAAGGTTGCATGTGACGCTATTTTGCTAGACTGAAAACATCCTGATAGGATTGTTGACCTAGTTTTTAAGATATTTGAATCCTACATGCTTGTCTAAAATCAGCTTATGTGTGCTCTGTCAGAATTGACTGGCGAGGTTGGGGTTGATATTGGAATATGGCAGGTTTATTAACCAAGTTTTTCTTTAGTCTAACATAACTCAATACCATGCAATGATTAGGGCGTATCTGCATGGCTTGTTCAAATCAATTTTTTCAAGTTCTCCCACATGGATCTATACAATCATGAAATGATGACCCTCCAGTTTAGGCGTGCACACTTTCCCTGAATGATATTTCTGCCAACAGATGACGGGCATTTGCTTTGCCTGTTTGTCATCTAGATATGTGATTTGGCACATCCAGATATAATGGCTGTCAACCTCAACTGATCTACATAGAGGCATTTAAGCAAATACTCAGGCGCTGTGCCTAGATGTTTTTGAATTGTTACAATATGATCCTACATATATGAGACTTATCCTTCTAACAGCTCATCAGCACCTTAAGGTACCTGAGACCTGTTTCATAAGCATTCCTTATTTAAGATCGATCTTTCCACTCTACTAGTGACAACTTAAGATCAGTCATTTGGGAATGACTACTAGTGTTTCGGAACAAGCTGTCACTAGTATTGGAACTTAAGACTGGTCCTTTAGAAACAGCTGTCAATTGGACATAGGGGCAGTAATCAAGATCAGTCCTTAGGTCACTTGTAGACCAATCATTCAGCTAGTAAGATCAACCACCCAGGTGCAGAACGTGCCTCTACTTTGTTATTTCACAATATAAAAAGTTATTATAAAAGGGTATTTCATTTTGATATATTCCTGACATCATGGATTAAAAAGATATGTGGGATTCCACTAATTGATATGATTTTTCCCATTTATGTGTACCCTCAACCTTCCACATAAATCAGCTACCTTCTGTTGGTCATATGTCACTCTTACATTGACTCTTTACTAGTAAGCTTCAATCCCAATTTCCTTTTGAAACATCTCCTACTAAGAGTGAGCTATGGAGATATGACCAATGAATCCAATGATTGATCTTAACACCACCTTATGAGTATCTTGCTCTTAAGTCTATGTCACTAGTATATGGCCCTTGTGAAACAGGTCTCTGCAACGCCATCATACAGTAGTGGTACTGCAGTTAGAGTCCTATGATCATCTGCCCATATAAATTCCTGGAACATAGATAGTACCTCTTATCGAGAGGCTTGTAAATATTAAAACATAATAGATTACCCCCAGGGTTCCTCCTGACCATCTTGCCCTGTATCCTCTACTCACCTCCTTGTCTATTACTGCTATTTCCTATTCCATACTATGTATATACCTCCATGTATCCCAGGAGCATGTTGCTCCTATGTTAAAAAGAGCTGTCAGTATGTGCACTCTTTTCTAAACAAGTTGTGCACTGCTTCACCTAAGTACTTGCACTCACCACATTAGTCTGAAAAGTCACCTGCCTTGTTTAAAATAGAAACAGCTGCACTACCAGGTACCTACTCATGTCACACACTCTATAGTTTATTATACTGACTGACTTCTCCCAACTAAGTACCTACTAAAATCCCCCTTTTTTAGCACCGTACTTGAATGACCACTTGTGAGCAACAAAAGGGACAAGTTATAGCTACACGAAAAGAAAGGGCTGGAAACAAGGGCATTTTTAGCCAGCTCTTGCTTTTACTATAGGAGCAACACCCTCCTGGTACATTCTATTTTTATAATTTACATACATCCAATTTCCATGCACCTCTCCTGATTTGTCCCTCCCATATAGCACTATGGACCGTCTATGGTTTATAATGAAAGAGATCATGCTGGACAGGTGATACAGCGTGTAATGAGGTAAGAGCACTTGAGGGAGGTAGGCCATAATGGAAAGAAAAGAGTGCATGGGCAGATAGATACAGTCAACAATATGTAATTGAGAGATGAGGTATCTAGACATTTCAGGGGAAACAATATTTCAATGATTAACAAGTTTCAATACTATGAAAAAACTGGTGTGAAATACAATTTTAATATAAATGCTGATCAACAAGATGTCCTCCTCACATCCACTTCAAACTGTTTATGCTTTCATCTTGCTATAACCTTTAACCTGCACCAACCCATGCAACTTTAAATAGACACTCTCATGACATACCCCCCATACTGAACATGGGGACACCATATCCTGATATTACTACATAGGGTACCAGTAGCTACCTAAGATTGTCACCATTATCCAAACCAAGGTATGGCCCCAACCACTGAATGACAAGAGTAGCTAAAGAACTACTTCCACCCACCACCTCCATTCCTAAAAGCCTCCTCGCAGGCACCTTCCTCTCCTTACCCCAACCACATAAAGCCACCTGCCTAGGGACAGGAGGACGCTGTGCCATTGTTGAGGTGTATAACAATGGGGAAGAAGCTTTCAGCATCATTTGGGTTGGGTTCTTTCTTCAGGTGCCATTACTAGCTAGTTTTACTTCATGAGGCTTCAGTACGTCCACAGCTTTCTATGCACATGTGATGGGACTATATACACGTGTGTATATTCATATAATTAACAACGGTGAGTGATACGCCCGTCTGGGACTATTTATTGCGTGCAACAATACAACGCTCTATTTGTAACTATGGCAAAGATACCCTGCACTATAAAACGTTTTCAAGCATTTTCAAGTAACTTGCCAGTCGGGATCAAGAACTCATACAGTCCACAACACCCCTATGCTGGGGATTGGCACAAAAATTAAACTTTATTTTAATTCTTCCATTTATTGTTAGTTTTCAGATTTTAGTCTAGGTGCTGACTGTAACCTAGGGTTCACTTTTTGTTGACTGATGTTGCTTTGAATAAAAGCAGTTTGTATATTCAGATCAATTCCACAAAACAGATGTCTCTGTTCAATTATTTATAATTATCACAACTGATATACATCATGTAGTATCCGTAGCAACCGGGAGATATATAGTATATTGTTAATTTACCGGTAATTACCTAACAGGACTAACTAAAGTATATTAATCTACCGATAGTAGTTAACCGGTTTTGTAGTCGCCCCTAGTTAACTTATATGAAATATCTGTGTTATTTACCATCTATTTTTGAGGATGTCAGGCTTATAAGTATATCATAATTCTATTGAGACAATATTAAGTCATAACATGATATTAGAATTTGAGATCGAGCATTCTTATCACAGTCATGGTGACATTTATCCTGTACAAATTAAAAGTGCTATGTACAGTGCAGGGGATTAAGGCTACTACTGTAATGGTTCGTATTGACTTATATGTTGGGTGGCTCTTTGGCTCGCTTACCACTAGATGTACCAACACAACACGAGTAGTTCGGGTTGGGCAAAGCCCCAGAAACCCCTACCTCTCGGGTAGGACTTTATTTAATCTCTCTGATGACAAAGTATTAGCGTCTGGACTGGACCATGTCCAGTCCCCTTCTGCCGCTCGTCCGGCTCCTTAGTAGGAGCTGGACGCGAGGCATGGTGCTGCCCCCTCTTGTACCAACGAGGTATCGCAAAGCGACACCTAGCTAGCATAGAAGGAACAAGCACCACACGAACACGTCTCTCGGATGAACGGCACTAATATATATACAATGATGCCGGCCCCTACACCACCCCCACTAGACTTTACCTAGGGTTGGGTGTAATTAACAAGTAACTATTGTTGACTTTATACAGTGGTGTTATAAATAAATAGGTAAGTCTATATATACACAGTTCGTATTAAATATAGAACATTTAAGGGGCATTATAAGTTATATGTACACAATAAGGCATCATCGTATATAACCCGAAGTGTTTATAAATAATAACAAAAATAGGAAGTGGCCCCTTATGGACCATCGACCTATGGTGATAATGTTACACGTGTGTTATTATTAAACATGAGACGCGACGAAGAATATTCGATGTGTAGTAAGGTGATATTGATAAATTTTTACAATGTTTTTACCGACCCGAGGTGGGGTAAATAACCCGAAAAAATTTTGACTTTTACTTACAAGAATATAATATACGATATAAAAATAGATTTATACAAAATATGAAATATAGGTGTCCTACCAGGGTAGCAGGATCACCCTTACAATATACCGGACTTCCGGCGAACCTGGAACGACTGGTTTCTGCAGCTCCACCCGGCGACATATGTGTGGTGGCAAACCACGTTGCTGTTATGATGTGCCCTGATGAAGATGGGAAGATTGAGACCCGGTTAGATGTTGTAGTCCTTTGGGTGTTCGGGTTAGCGTCCATCCTCGCTGCAGGTTACGATCCAGGTATCAGGAGTCCAGCGTAAGGAACAGTGCCTCTGGCATACTAAATGCATTTACCCTCGGGTACAAGGAGACACCAACAGATGGACACTCAAAGATCTTCAGGATCTGTGTCCATCTTCTCAGCCGGCTCCACTGAGGCAGATGGAGCCGAGCTGCTACAGCTGCTCGTAGAGAGCGCCGCTGAAGCCTCCCTGGGAGTCTCGCTCCCCAAGCTCAAGGCCCTCATCACTGCGGACGGACTGTCCATTGCCTCGGATGCTGGTGCAGCAACCGTGGCAGTTGGGACAGCCCGGTTCCAAGTGGGGGGCGGGAGCAAGAGAGCTGCCGGAATCGGCGGAGCAGCCGGGACCGGTGGAGTGGCCAGAACCGGTGGAGTAGCCGGGGCTGGCGGGGCATCCGGGGGTATCTCTGGTACGAAGATGAGAGACGACGGTAAGCCGTCCCACTCCTCCAGATGTTTCCCGAATGCCAGGAAAAACTTGAGGTCAGCCTCCTTAAATCGATGGATATATCTGGAGTTTTCAGCTTCGTGAAACTCTTTAAGCTTTTCGGCTTCCTTCTGTTTCCGCCGGCAGGACTCGAGGGCTTCCTCGACCTTCTTCCTTTCCAGCTCCCTGATTTTCTCTTCCTCCCGCCTCTGGATCTCGTAGACCAGATTGACAGTGGCTTCAGTCATCACACGCCAGTAGTCAACAGACTTCTGGCGGTGCAATGCCTGCCATTCTGCCATCAGGTCATTCTGGATCTGAACCGTTCGGACATCGCGGTGGTCGACGAACGTATTCGGATCCTGAAGACCTGACAGGGTACCGGAGATTAGTTCCATTAGGGGTACCCGAGGACCCGTCGGTGGAACTATCACTGGTGGTGGCGCTGGGGCCTCCACTGAGACAGGCGGGGTGCCTGTTGGAGGAGCAGATGGGCCCTCCACCGTGATGCCTCCTCGGCCTCGGCCACCACCCGGGGAGCCTCGGGTGGACTCCAGCCCACCGCGGCCCCTACCACGAGCTTTGGCCCGGCCCAAGGAGGTAAGGACCTGCGACTCGGGTCCAGCCGGTCCCATTGAAGGGAACTTCGCCGCGTACTCACTGTACGTGGGGCGCTTGCCGGAGGATCCCTCTCCAGCCCACCAAGTAGAATACCCGGATGGGGGAGCGAACAGTTCGCCCCCATCATCCAGGCCGCCAGAGGCTTCGCCCGGGCGTTGTTCCGCGGGTGCAGGTGTGGAGGTGGCTGGAGTCGCCGGTGCGGTCGCCTGGCTACCCGACCTGCGGGCCTGGTTGCCAGGCATCTCTAGAGCCGAGACCTGTTGTCCCGACTCGCGACGATCAGCTGGGTTGGCTGGTCTTGGCTGGTCCTTGCCACCCGAAGGGCTCACGGACCGGTCTGCTCGGGTCCTCTTGGAAGCAGTAGTCGTGACTGTGCCTCCGTTTGGACCTTTAGAGCGGGCTTTGGCCTTCTCTCGCTTGTCGTCTCCTCGCCACTTTTTCACCTTCAGGTGCACCTCGCTGGGCATCCCGAATTTTGTGGACGAGGAGTTCGTCTGGAAGTAAGTCAGCAAGTTGCCGCTCTTCCACGAGCAGAATCCGGTCTCGAATGCCTGCTCTTTCACTTCCTTGATGCTCAGCGCGGACCAATTAGCAAGGAGCTCGCTGAAGCACTTGATGGCTCGTTTCCTGGTCTTCTCCAGGCCGATGCCATGGGCCTTCTGCAAATGCAGAGCCATGTCTCGGCGCCGGTGAGTGCTGAACGAGCCATCACAATGTTTACTCGGGCGGTCCCCGAGCACACACATCATCACAGGCTTGTGATGCATATGATACTCGACGATGTGTCGAGCGAAGCGGGGCTTCGTCTCGAACATCTTCTCACCCGTGAGAGCCAGCTGGCAAGACTCAAACGGGCACCTTCGGCGGTTGCCGGTTGGTCCCCATTGGGTCATTGCCCACTGGACTTTCGTCCGGGCCTCGTAGCTGTAGATCGAGCCTAATTTGGACTTGAGCTGGTCAATCCAAATCAGGTAGAACTTGCCTACTGGCGTATCCGAGGGGCCGGACTTCATCCACTCCTCGTCATCGCTGTCACCGTCCTTATTGACGGCGCTCGGACACATATAGTGGACTGTGTCGTAAGCACAGTCCGCGAAGCAGCGGGGAGTCCGTTCCTTGAACCCCTCGGCTGCATTCTTCCACATCCACTTCTGATTGTCGTCCTTGGGAACATCCGTGGTCATTTCTTCCCACGTTGTCACGGACTCCAAATCAGATTTGGCAGACTCGGGCAGCTCTGGATCGCTTTCGCTTTCCTCGCTGTCCGTGTATATGTCAGCTCCCCTACGGCTGGCTCGGCTGGAGGTGGTAGTACCAGTCGGAGCCTTGGTAGGGGACTTCGTCTTTGCACCCGACGTGCTGGCTGCAGAAGATGCAGTAACCGAGGTGGCTACCGTGGTGGTTGTAGTGGTGGGAGCGGGCGTCTTCGGTTTGCCCTTACCCCTCGGCTTGGTGGGGGGCGTGGGCTCTGCCGGAGACGCTTTCGCTCCATTCTTCTTCTTCCGGCGCACAACCTTAGTCGGTTGGGCCGGAACTTCGGGACTGGAATCCGACTCGCGTCGGCTCCTGTCCCCTGTCCGAGGGCTCCTCCTTCCGCTGACCGGGGAGTCAGAGTCGGAAGAGATCTCAGCTTTTCGTTGGGCCTGCTGCTTGCGATGGGCCCGGCGAGCTGCGGTGAGCTCCTTCTGCTGCTTGGCAAGCTCGGTTCGCTTTGCCTCTACAGCAGCCTGCTGGCGCGAGATGTCCTCTTCCGAGATCTCGCCAGGTGCCTCCGGGATGTCGGCAGCTGGGTCGGTCTCGGTCGTGGACCTCTCGACGGCGATGCGGACATCCTCAGCCTCCAGATCGCTCTCAGTGAGAGGACCCTTGGGCGCAGGTTTACGGGTCAATCGCTTGACCCGGTCGGTTTCCACCGACGACAAGGTTACTGTGGAGTCTGTATCCATGTCGGATTAGGACTCCCTTAACTCCGTGGCCTTCTGGATGATGCCCGCAGAGATCAAGACGGCTCGAGCTAAATTCTCGTTAGTCGCCATATTCTCCGCCAACTTTAGGTAGTTGCGGAGCCAAGAAACTGGCATGTTGTCAGCCAGCTCGTCACTACACGAGTCCATTACCATAGTTTTAAGTTCATCTGGTATGGGCTCGGGCACGCCCTGCTCCACCGCCATGGGCCCGCATCCGAACATGGAGGCGTGCATAGGGATGTACGTACCCCAGGAGGTATACACGATACCTTCCTGGCGATCAACGTGTGCTAGACGTCTGATCTGAGTCCTGAATCCCGGAGGATACATTGGAATGTCCAGGACATCCACTTTGCTACCCGAAGCGGCTGTTGTAGACGGGCGCTCCGGGCGTGGCGGGGGTGGAGGTGGCATCCTCTCCCGGTCGGTTGCCTCGGCCATAGCCGAGAGCGTCCGGGCGGCCTCCTCTGTCGAAGAATCCATAGATTCCTCGACCCGAGACGGGACCTTCGGGTCCTCGTCTTGTTCCAACGGAATGTTGGCTGTTTGACGCGCAGCGTCAATCGTTCCCTGTGCCATGGCACCGGGTTCGACTTCCAAAATTAATTGGCAAGTTTTGTTGGACTCCTCCCGAAGGATTCGTCCAACAGAGAGGCTTTTGGGTTAGCTAGGCTAACACGACAGCTACAGGCTGTATAACCGCCGACAAATAACTAGAGCAAAAACGGGTGGCGTCTAACCACCACGAGTCCGCTCTAGTTATGACCAGTATGACGTCAGACCTCTCGTCTCGCGAGATCCCGCCATGGCTATCCGGTGACCTAGTTCCGCGCTTTCCCGCCACACCAGCAGCGCCACCTAGGGAACTAGATCCGAACCAACATTCGACTCGACATGTGAGACGCGGCCTACTACCCGAGTGCTATCGTCTGGAGCTTGGCGGTGTATACAACGCTTCAAAGCGAATGTACCGGTTAATCCGACCGCCACTCACGGGATACAGCCACCCGGGGAGGGCGCGTTCGACATCTCTGGCCGTGGAACGTATGTTGCCTGCCTATGGCGGACAACACGCAGCAGCTCGTTGTGTACTGAGTTAGGTTACAGCAGACCTCAACCGTGGGCTGCGTCTAACGCCTTCGGTTAGCATTTTATTTTTCCCGGCTTTACGTACGGCCTTTTCTGGATCTCGCTTAGTCAGAGCGGGACCCTTCCCATACGTAATGCCTTCACTCAGCGAGACTTTCTTCCATTTCTTACGATTAGGTCGTTTCCTGGCCTTCGTCTTCTTTTTTACTATAACCTCGTCTCCCGGCGTCTTTCTCGGCCGGCCTCTAGGGCGCTTCGTCGGTACTACCACGCTCGGTCCGCTAGGGACAGATACAGGTGGTTTGTAGCCGAACTCCCTCTCCGCCTCTTCGCGCCCCTTCCAGGGCCGAAGTTTTCCGACATTTGTCTTCCATTTCCTACCCGTCAGGCAATCCTCTATCATCACCGTGGACTCGGAGATGACACGAACGATTTTAAATGGACCTTCCCAAGGCGTTACGAGCTTCAGCTTATCCAGCGGCTCGTAGTACCTTAGTACTTTGTCCCCAACATTAAAACGAATTCGTTTAGCATTGGTGTCATAGCCCACCTTCTGCCACTTCGCACTCTTCAGCAGTTCTTTCCGAACGGCCTCGTATGCCTGTTTGAACCGGTCCCTTAATGACTCTACAAACAGCACCGTGCAGGGCGCCTCCGGGTCTATTCCAACCACTCCATACACTAAGTCGGCGGGCATTATGATGTCCTCGCCGAACACTAGCATGTTTGGGGTGCAGTTAGTTGATGAATGGACAGTGTTGTTGTAGGCATGTACTACAAACTCGCACTGTTCATCCCAGTCATCCTGGTGGGTATTAACCAGGGGCTTTAGTACTTGTATGAGGGTTCTATTGAAGCGCTCTACCTGCCCATCCGACTGTGGTCGGTACGGGTTTGTTCGGGTCTTACAAATGGCTAGGTAATGGCACATTTCCTGCCAAAGTTCTGACTCGAACTCCCTTCCCTGGTCACTGTGCATCATAAGGGGAACACCCAAATGCAGCACCCAGCCTTTCACAAATGCCTCCGCGCATGTGGCGGCTTTGTGGTTGGGAAGGGGGAACACCCGAGTGTACTTAGTATAATAGTCGGTTACGACCATCATACAAGTATTGTCTCGCGGCGTCGTCTTAATCCCACTGATGATGTCTATCGCTACTCGAGCAAATCTGACACCAAACAATTCCTGTGATAAGGGTTGCTTACCCAGGCCGGGTCCCGGTTTGTTTTTACAACAATCCGGGCAAGTGGCGATCCACCGGAGCAGGTCGCCTCTCATACCGGGCCAGTAGTAACGCCTTTGTAGACGCTCTATCGACCTTCTCTTACCGAAATGGCCACTCGTTTGGTGGCCATGGCAATAATACATGATATCCCTCCTCATCGGGGCGGGTATCACTATTTGCAACAGCCTACCGTTGGTGGGAGTTGTCTTCCACCTACATAGTATGCTGTCTCGGATCTCTAGCTCGGCCCATTGAGCCAGCAACCGCCTCGCTTCCCTATCCTCCAGGGAAACTAGAGGCCTTGCCGGTTTAATGCCTGACCGTAGGTATTCCATTATGCGCGCAGTGGTGGGGTCTGACTGTTGAAACTTCTTGATGGTCTCCGGGGACCAATCGAGATAGCTGCATACAGCCTCCTCCCAGGGGATACGGGGGGTGGTATAATTAAATACCAGCCCGGCTACCACAGCATTGTGGGCCCCGCAGTCTTCACATGTGGCATTTTGGCAACTTCGGATAGGCCGTCTTGACAAGGCATCCGCATTGATGTGTTTAGCACCGGGTCGGTGCTCTATTTGTTTATGCTCTAATCCGAATTCGGATAGGTGAGCTAACCAACGTCCAATCATCCCCTCGGCGTCCTTAAAGTTAAGGAGCCACCTAAGAGACGAATGGTCTGTTCTTAAAGTAAAGTCACTTCCCCAAAGGAAATGCTTAAACTTCTTCGTATACACCACCACAGCGAGGAGTTCTCGCTTGGTGGTACAATAATTTCGCTGTGTCTTGCTTAACGTGTTGCTAGCAAATGCTATTGGCACTTCGACTCCCTCTTGGACCTGAGAGAGAGCTGCCCCAATCGCATCATTGCTCGCATCGGTGTCTAAGATGAAATGTCCCTCGGGAGTGGGATATTTCAACACGGGTGTATTCCTAAATAAATCTTTTATTTTATTAAAAGACTCTTCTTGCTCGCTGGTCCATAGGAATGGGTCCCGTGCCCTACCCGGGGTCCAGTGAGCTGCATGGGGAAGCTGACACGAGAGTAATTCGGTATGAAATCACGATAATAGGAACAAAATCCTAAAAATGATCTCACCTCCTTAGCACTCGTGGGTCTTTCCCAATTTTCTACAGCTTCTAATTTTTCCGGATCCGCACTTACCCCGTTAGGAGTAATGATCCTTCCCAAGTATGTAATGGTTTTCTTAAACAAATTACATTTCTTGGGTTTAAGTTTAAGACCGTTTGATAGTATCCGGTCGAGGACTAATTGCAGATTCGCCAGGCATTCCTTGAATGACTTGCCGAACACGACCACATCATCCAAGTAAACCAGGCATTTCTTCCACAAAAGGTCACTCAGTAAGGATTCCATCATAGCCTCGAATGTAGCGGGGGCGTTACACAATCCGAAGGGTAGGACATTATACTCAAACAGCCCCATATGACTGGAGAATGCTGTCTTCTCCTTGTCTTTGGGGTGCATTGGTATTTGCCAATATCCGGACTGTAAATCCAAGGTACAGAACCATTGGTTTCCGCCCAAGCTATCTAAAGTCTCGTCTATCCTTGGTAAAGGATACGAGTTCTTCTTTGTTATACCGTTCAATTTCCGGTAGTCGACACAAAAGCGGATTGTACCGTCTTTCTTAGTAGTCATACAAACAGGGCTGGACCAGGGACTTGAGCTAGGCACGATTACCCCTAGGTCCAACTGTTTTTGTATTTGCTCTTCACAGATTAACTTCTTCTTAAGGGGAAGTCTACGATACGGGATTTTAAAAGGTTTCTCGCTGCCCACATCTATGGTGTGCAACACCTTATCGGATCTACCCACCGGGCCTCCTTCCCTACCAAAAGCACCTTCGTACTTTTGTAGAAGTCTCGCTAGGCAATCCTTATCGTCCGTATTCTTTAAATCTGACTGATCAATCAGCTTTTGGAATTCTTCATCCATAGGATGCTGACTAACTGGGTTTAGTGGTTTGTTAAATTTAGCCTCGGCGACATGTTCTACCGAACTCATCCTTCCAACACTGTCGCCTCGCCTCAAATAAACCACCGAACCACTTCGGTTAGTTATGGGTAATACAGACCAAGCTGCATTAGCCACTAATGTATCCACTGAGTCTAACCCGATGCTTGACAAATACACCGTGTCGGGTTCGTAGACTCCAGTTTCATTCCTCTGAGCCATGGATCCGCCACAAAGGACATCGCAAGTGGTACCCGGTGGGATCTTCACCGTATGTACCACTGCTGCGACCGAAGACACCTGTCTCAATACGCATTGGACATGCAAGCCATACGGGCTCCGTATACCCATCGTACCGTCCCTCGGGTCCAAGACGGCCCCGTATAAGCTTGCAAAATCCAATCCGAGGATTCCGTCATCACTAACCTCTGCTATAGTTGGCGAAAGAACAAACTCTTTGCCTCCTATATGGATAGGCATAAACGTCCTACCAAATGTACGCATACTGCTTCCGTCGGCCGTACAAGCATTTACCCCCGTTTTGAGGTTCTCATGGCTGCCGGCCACCGAATCGAAGAATCTTTTGGACACACATGAATGACTAGCTCCAGTATCCACCAAGAATTCCCCCACCCGGCCTTCCACAGATATGGGTACATACCACCGTCTCCCCCCTAAAGGCGAGGGGTTACTGGTAAACTGGTGAAAGTCTCCCGAATCACCAAGATTCAATCCGAGTCCTCTCAGGAATTCCAGACACGGATGACTTGGGGGAAGGCGTGTCCCACACACTCGAATCAACTCTTTGATCCATCCTTCCTCTCCCCTAGTGCGGCCACTCGCCTCCATATGATCGCTCCTGCACATATCAACACTAGGGTCCCTGGCCCCGGCCGAGGTGCAGGGGTGCGCACCCTCAGCCACCCGGCCTCCAGGTGTAATTGACTCGAAATCTTCCACCGGGATACCCCCGGTAGCATTTTGGCATTCGTTCCCACTCGGGGCCATGTCAGATGCCGTTGACACAACCCCCACTAGTTTTCCACATCTGTGGAATCCGTAGCATTCTCCCTTTCTACGCCGTCGTCTTCGGCTTCATAGAAGGCAGCCATTACCGGCTTAGTAGCGGTACATTCAGATGAGTAGTGTCCCATGCGCTGGCACCTGAAACACTTAACCGTTCGGCGATCCACCCGGGGTCTTTGCCGATTGGCTTGGATGGCATCTGTAATTTTCTTACACATGTCTTCCAGAAGTTTGGTCATGTCCGGGGACTGAGTCTTCACTTTGTCAGTGCTTACAGTGGACTTGACCGCCTTCTCGACAGCCTTCGGGTCACTCTTGACCTCGGATGAAGGTCTAGAGTCCCTTTGTTTATTGAAAGATTTCCTGGGAATATACTTCCTACCTGAAGTATTCTTCCTTAATTGCATCGAACAGAAGGTGCCGTCTTCCTGTTCGATATCAATCAATTCGAAGTCGTCTGAGGGAGTATTGACCTCCGACTGCTGGGTCACCGATGCCAGGGGTACCAAGCCGCTGGCATTAGGTATGTCCCCAGCTAACATAGCTCGCTTCTTCACGGCCATATCTATACCATTAAATATGCCGTGTAGTGTTATGCCCTCCTTCCAGGCATCCCTCGCTGCTAATTGTTCATCTCGGTCTCTTAGACCCTTGACGAATTGTGTGATCAAATCGTCCATATACCAGTCCTGGTTTTCAGTACCGGGTCTGGCCTTACTTAGCAGGGCATGGAGTTCCATACCGTATGCTCTGAAAGCTTCATTCGGCTTCTGTGTGCGTTTCTTAAAACGGACCATCGGGTCTTCCTTGACCATGTTGCATAACAGTCCACTAGCAGTTTCTACTAACTGCTCAAAACTCCCAACGAGGCCGTACCAGGTTCGCCATTGCTCTACAGCCATGCGACCCGGCCCGCCTTTCAGACATCTCACCAGATGTGGCTTGGCCTCGTATGGGGTCCATCCATTACAATTCATCACATCGATGAAATCTTCAAACCACTCTTTCCATGGTCGAGTACCGTCATATTCTCTAGGAATAACGGCTACCCTTCGGGCAGAATTGTGAGCATACATCAATCTAGTGCATTGCTGTTTGCTCCATTCAATCGCCTTGGTTTCATTCAAGGTCCGATTGCCCCCTATACCACAGAAGCTCGAATTGCCCGGTGGAGGCGGTGGTGGAGGTTGTGTATACGTCCACTGTGTACCACTGTGGTTCGTATAGCTCGCACCACCCTGGTTGGGGCCGGTACCCGAGGTACCGCTATAGCCTGTGGCACCCGAAGCACCGCCCCCCCCTTGCGCGCCTTGGTAACCGCCGTCGGATGGCTGGTTTCCCGTTGACTGGCCGCCATCGTTTGATGGATTCGGTTGGGTGTTGTCATTACCAGCACCCAGCCCCGGGTCGTTACTAGGATCCACATGAATGTGGAACCCACTGGTCTCCGCACTACTATCGGAAGCCTCTCTAGGGGTATAGTCCGGGTCCAGGTTGTGGACTATGGGCACCTCACTTATCCGGACTCTACTAGTTCGGCCATGCTTATCCTGGGTTCTGATGTAAACGCCCCCTTGATCTACGTTCCGCGAAGCATTATCATTTACAAAAGGATTATACTGCGGATTCTTCGGTGTAGAACAGGAGACCGGGTCGCCCTGTTTCACGAACGTCGAGTTCGGGTTTGTATCCCTACTCGCCGGAGGGGCATGTGTTTGCTCTTGCTCCTGTAAATAACTCTCCATAGCGGACTTATTTATTGTGAGGGTAGCTACAGCTGTAGTCAGGTTTCGCTGTTCCTCCCTAAGCTGTGCGTTTTCTGCCAAGATTTCGGATCGAATCTTTTCATTTTCAGCCACAGCTCGGTTTCTTTCTTCTTGGGCGATAATTGCCTCTCGCTTAAAAGTATCCTTAAGTAGGCGGTACTTTTCACCCTTCTCTTTCTGAGACCTGTTATATTCACTGGTCTCCTTCCTGATCTCGGCTTGTTCCGAGACCATCTTGGCTTCTGTCTCAGCTTTCCGGAGTTGAAGTTTCTTAAGCTTCTCCTCCATTGCGTGCAACTCAGTTTGTAATTTATTTACATCCCGAGCCTTAGCAACCTCCTCGGCCCTAGCCTTGTCGATTGCTCTAAGTTTATTGGCTTCCTCGATTTCCAACTCAGCCAGCCTCTTTTCTTTTTCCTGTGCGTCTCTTTCCTTCCGCTCCAACCGATGGGATACGGAGGATAGACGATATTTGAGGTCGGATTCTTTTAGAATCGCCTCCTGCTCAACGGATCGTAATTTTCCGATCCGAGACTTAGCTTCCTCCTCTATTTTGGATTGGGCTAACATGAATTGTTCATGTTGCCTCTTTGCCTGTAACTCTACCTGTTCCTTGGCTTTCAAATAGGCCTGAGTATTTTTATACCCGGGACCCATCCGACGTCCGTAGATAGACTTGCGACTGCCTCCAGGGTAAAACATGGAGTCAGACAAGCCTTCGTCTAGAGATCGGCCTAGGTGATGCCTTTCCGAGCTTTTCGGTCCGGTACCACTAGGCTTATCTTTTGATTTCGCGTCTGGGACTATTGCGTCCCTTTTGGTTTTACCATCGTCGCTGTCATGATCCGACGATGTCATTAGTGGGGCTACTTCGGTTCCACCACCTGGTGCTGAACCCTGGGGGGTTGCAGTACGCTGCATAGGGCTTTGTGCAATTGGTGTACCCAAGCCGCTAGCCGAGCCTGTTGGTACCATAGGACCTAGCTGGCGTCTGCTAGTTATAACTTGGGACCAATCGCTCAAGTCTAAAGTTGGGGGTCTTAACACACCCCTAAACAATCCGGTATCCGGTACTCCTGTCTGGGGTGTAGCCGGATACAATTTTACGATGCCATCTCTGGTGGCATTGTCCCTAAGGTCGGGTGTAGAAAAAATATTTCGTACACCCTCCTGATTAAACATTTGTTGTTGACCGGGTTTCCAGTCTAACAACAGATGCTGGGATGTGTAATCATCCTCTTCGAATCCCTCTAGCCCAGGGCTGGGGGGATCCGCTTCGGGTTTCCCGAGGCTTTCGGCCAATGTGGCCGCGCACCACCCCCGAACCAACTGGTCACGGCACCAGTGTAATGGTTCGTATTGACTTATATGTTGGGTGGCTCTTTGGCTCGCTTACCACTAGATGTACCAACACAACACGAGTAGTTCGGGTTGGGCAAAGCCCCAGAAACCCCTACCTCTCGGGTAGGACTTTATTTAATCTCTCTGATGACAAAGTATTAGCGTCTGGACTGGACCATGTCCAGTCCCCTTCTGCCGCTCGTCCAGCTCCTTAGTAGGAGCTGGACGCGAGGCATGGTGCTGCCCCCTCTTGTACCAACGAGGTATCGCAAAGCGACACCTAGCTAGCATAGAAGGAACAAGCACCACACGAACACGTCTCTCGGATGAACGGCAGTAATATATATACAATGATGCCGGCCCCTACACTACCATTAATTATAAAAGTGGGTAATCTAGCTGGCTCAGTAAATGATGAAGGTGGTCCTGTGAAGGTATATAGAGATTTATACAACCCCTCCCCAACCACTTCATTAGGTCACAGTGAGAGGACAAGGCTGTGATGAGACACATGAGGATAGAAATGGTCGTGACGTTGAATTATGGTGATGGATGTCACTGAAAATATGTCCTTAAAATTAAGTGTAAAAAAAAAAGGAATGTCCGGAACATGAAGGGTAGCATAGGGTCGTTCAAAGCAGGAATTGTTTCCCAAGTCTAGGTAAGTTTTTTCCTCAATTATGCTATCTCAAAGTGGAAGAACAACAGGTTTGTATTTCCTGCTCTGTACTCTTTTTTAATATCTCTGGCAATGGTTCTGATGTTTGGAACCAACGTATCATTGTTATAGTGGCCTACATTGTATTACAACCTACATCTCCTCTTCTTATTCTGAATGTCACTAATAGTAATGATATTTTTGTTGCAGGTAAGTTGACCTCCTCTGCTGAAGGTGTTAGCCGTTCTGTGAGTATGAAAATATTCAATAGCTAATATTATTATATCGAATATACATCCCTGTAAAGGTTTAATGATGAACTAAAGAATAGATGCATGCCCTCTAGACACTTTGTATGTGCCTATTACTATCAAAGTTGTGAATAAGTTAATAGCTTCAAAGGTGCTTGAGTTCAAATTCCCTATTCTATCCCCATCTAAAGACCTAGTTTCACTCATAGCATACTTTGTGCCTCCTACTTTTATTTTTAGATTTGGAATGCGTCATCCATCACAGTCAATGTCAGATCTAAAATGTCAGATAGCATCTACTGTCTGTTCTCTTCTTTTGTGATGGATGGAAAATCATTGTTTTCTACTTGAAGGATCAGATTTGTATATGGCATGGGTTCTGTGATATACTTTTCTGACGCTAAGTGAGATATAGACGTGCATTTTATACTGCCTCTGCCAGAGAAGGCATTGTCCCACATGTTTTTCATGCAGTATGGGGAAAAGGGGAATGTTAGAATATTTTATGCATGAGTAATCATTTCTTTTGTTTGTCATTCTGTATCTACTTTAAACTGTGCGGCTCATTCAGAGAGACATACGTAAACACGCATTATATGAAGCCCAATTTAATGGCTTCCTTAATAGACTGATGCCCTTTGAAGTATCAGTATCAAATATAAACATGTACATTGAACCACAAATAAAAGAAATTTACTTTATTTGCAATTCATATTTAAACTGCTGTCTCAGTACCTTGAATATCATCACATCCTGAAGGTCAATGCAAAGTGTTTTAGAAAAACATTCATTATATTCAATACATAGACAAAGGTGCACGAGAATTGGTCAGCACTGAGGGTTATCACACTCGGCTTCGCCTCATGTGATAACCCTCAGTGCTGACCAATTCGAGTGCTCCTTTGTATTTATCTCAAGTTATTTTAGTCAGATATGTTCAAAATTCGATTGATTTGGCATTAGAAGTGATTTTATCATCAGTTATTTGACCGTTTTGGATGTTTTCCCAGGGAGTGTGATACGGGGAAGGGTTATCACACTGTGGGGTGTGATACAGAGTTTCTTGGTTAAGCCTATGGGGCTCTCGTATTCAACTTGAGATAAATAACATACACGTAGGAAGTGGTCCACACTTCCTGTAAGATATTGCAAAGGTCACCAAGATATGAATGTTATCATGTAACAGGATAGAGAACGAGGGCCCAGCAGCTAATGTTTTGCGATGGATTGATCTTGTTATTGTTCCGTATGAATAATGTGAAACGATAGGAGAGAGGAAGGCTAGGGAGGCCTGCCTCATGTTGTTACTCTATATTATCATCACACTGCATAAAATCAGCAATGCCATGTATACTACTCACTAAAAACGGTATTCAGGAGATGATCAAGTTCATACTCATATGAAGGCCTGAACTAAATATCTAAACAATTCCAAGATAGCCTGCAGTATTAACATTTCAATAGAACCTCCAGTCTCAAAAACATGACAACAGAAAGACCCAGGTAATTGTATAAATACATACAAGCCTGCTGTTTATTATAAAAAAAAACACCCTCAGCATTTTATACACTCACAAGCCACCAAGCATATGGCTGGGATATTGCGAATCAACAATTCTAATTTTCACTCTCTGAGAATTAGGATCTGCTGATAAGAGACCAGGCCGCACTGAAATAGGGTGGAAGGCACTCTATTGATCAGTGAGTCAGTCCTGAGTATGAGTATAATTGCCAATAAAATAGCAATTCAGTCCAGTCCTCTCCTGAAATAGTACCCGAGATGAGGCAATTGCAGTACAGAGAATGAGAAGACATAGAGATGGTGTAGCAGTAGGTCTCCACTCTGTAAAAACATAATGTTGTCAAAATAATGGTGAACTCCTTACTCAGAATGTCACTATTACCTTCATGGAGATTCCTTGTGATACTGTACTGTCAACTAGGGATTCATATTAAAAACTGCAATGTAATTATGGTGGTTCACTCAAGAATAGTATAGGTTCCCTAGGATATATTACTCCATAGAGTCCTATAGTGGAAGCCACCCCCTCTACCCCCCCCCTTAAAAGTAGGCTACCTTTTGTGTTCAGTACTGAGTCCTATGTAAGATAAGGGGGTTTATGGCGATGTCAGGAATCTTAATCAGAGTGATATCAAATGAAAACAAGGGGCCACCTATACCAAAAAATCCTGCTGAATCCAGAATTTGTGGTCATGATTCTCAAAATTTGGCCAAAGGTACCTAAAAAGGACGTTTGATGATGAGAATATTTTAAAAATGTAAAAAGGTTATATTGAAAATGATTGGAACTTTTTATAGATGCAACATGCTAATCAAAGTCAGTACCTCAATCTACATATCCCAATGTCTGCCTATCTCAACCTGACAAGTACTCTACCTGTGTATGGCTTTGCCTCTTCAACATACTGCCTATCCCTTAGTCTACCTATCACTCATACTACCTATCCCTTGAAACATCTAGAGTTTAATCAGGTTTTCCCTCAAATGGCTTAAAGGATTAAAGTTTAACCCTCACCTTTGTACCTAATTTTCTCTGTACATTCTTACCATAAGTCTACCTATCCTCAATCTGCCTATCATTCACTTTACTTATCCCTCATGGTGACTATCCTCCAACTCTTCATATCCCTCATATTTGACGGGCACATCTGTGATATTACCTAGCACCAATGTATCTTTTGAATATGCTCACCTTACAAGGTACCCTCTGTCCCTATCTCTTAATCTGTTTATTACCTATCCTCCTTGCTACCCATTCTCTTCAATACCTATCCCTCATGCTCACTTTATACCTTTCCTACCTATCACAGCTTGATCAGCTGGGATAGCTCACATCCAACCTTCATTATGATCTCTTAGTCAACCTATCCCCTAAAGAACAAATCCAACAGTCTACCTCAAGCATACATCTACTGATCACTCATGCTATATATCCTTGAGGTTACCTGTCCTTCAGACTGCCTAACCTTCATGGTATATAGCCCTCAGTCTACCTAACCAGCTATCTATGTATCTCTCACCTTGTATTCTATTCTTTCTACATTTATAGTAGCTCTTATAGTCTATGCCTTGTGAAATATACCTATTGCTCATTGTACCTATCCTCAAGTCTGCATATCACTCATGTTTACCTTACATATCCCTCAGCCCATTGAATTATCATGCTTTTCTAGAATGCCTCACCATGGCTATCATTAGACTAGCTAACTTCCTATCATACATGTATGTTGTTTATTCCCCTCTTCCTATCCTCCATGCTGCATATCATTCATGCTATCCCACTTGACAACAAAACATTTTTAAGGTTAAAAAACTGAGGGCTTTATACCATGAAGGATAGGCAGCCTGAAGGATAGGAAACCTCAAGGATATATAGCATGAGTGATAGGTAGATGTATGCATGAGGTAGACTGTTAAATTTGTTCCTTAGGGGATAGGTTGACTAAGAGATCAAAATGAAGGTTGGTTGTGAGCTATCCCAGCTGAACAAGCTGTGATAGGTAGGAAAGCTATAAAGTGAGCATGAGGGATAGGTATTGAAGAGTATGGGTAACAAGGAGGATAGGTAGCATGTGTAATAAACAGTTTAAGAGATAGGCATAGAGAGTACCTTGTGAAGTGAGCATATTCAAAAGATACATTGGTGCTAGGTAATAATCACAGATGTGCCAGTCAGACATGAGGGATGTGAAGAGTTGGGGGGATAGTCACCATGAGGGATAGGTAAAGTGAATGATAGGCAGATTGAGGATAGGTAGACTAATGGTAAGAATGTACAGAGAAAATTAGGTACAAAGGTGAGGGGTAAACTTTAATCCTTTAAGCCATTTGAGGAAAAACCTAATTAAACTCTAGATGTTTCAAGGGATAGGTAGTATGAGTGATAGGTAGACTAAGGGATAGGCGGTATGTGGGAGAGGCAGAACCATACACAGGCAGAGTACTTGTCAGGTTGAGATAGGCAGACATTGGGATATGTAGATTGAGGTATTGACTTTGATTAGCATGTTGCATCTAAAAAAAGTTCCAATCATTTTCAATATAACTTTTTTACATTTTTTAAAATATTCTCATAATCAAACCTCCTTTCTAGGTACTTTTAGTCAAATTTTGAGAATCAAGATCACAAATTTTGGATTCAGCAGGATTTTTTGGTATAGGTGGCCCCTTGTTTCCATTTGATATCACTCTGATAAAGATTCCTGACATCTCTATAAACCCCCTTATTCTACATAGGACTCAATATTGAACACAAAAGGGAGCCTACTTTTAAGGGGGGTAGAAGGGGGGGGGGCTGTTACGCTGTGTCCATAGGTAAAGCTCTGAGTTTCGCCTCCTATCTATTGAAGCTTCTTGGTTCACTTTTCATTTCTATGACTTTGCCTGGTAGATTCAACAGTTATTTCTTAGAGAGTAGCAATATAATCTCTGGGCAAATAGGAAGCAAAAGTGGGAGAATATTTTAGCAGATTTGCCCAAAGCTGGGTGTAAAAAATGGTGTGTAGTGGGATAAAAATCTTGGTCTCCAATTATTCCTTAGTGTCTAGCTACACTAAAAGAAATATGGTAGTTAGCATCCATGCCATGAGAAGGGTGGAGCAGTGAGAATGGCAACAGTCTCCACAATAAAATGTCTATGGGTAATATGTGATGTATCCGTCAGCATTTGCGTGTCCAATTAGGCTGCATCCCAAAGTTTTAATGGCTTAGGGTTGCCAACAGGGTTTTTAAAGAAATAAGCCAAGCTGGGTTCGTCCTGCCTTTGCCATGGCCTAGCAGCTGCCAAATAAAAAAGTTACAAGAATAATTAACTTAGTTTCTTAATATTTTCAAGCTAATCAATTTTGGACTGCTCCCAGGTCCTCTGATAAACCCATGGGTCCTCATGAGACGCTTTTCAATTTTCTCATATCATGGGAGCATCGCAGCTGTCTTACCCTTGTAGGGTAAAGAGGACAAGTCATAATAATCAATCCTTACAGCAAATCTGACATACTTAATTATTTGCCTCATAGAATATCTCCATTCTTGGTGACTAACCATGAAACATGTACAATTTCCAATTATACTGCTTCTCCGGGGTACTCATAAGTTATGTTGTGAGGGGTGATTTCTGCAATTAGCAGTTGCATGTTATATATATGATGAGATGTGACAAATCTGCTTTATTTCATGTGAAGCTCAGATGAAGCTGCATTAATCATTTTAAATGAAGGTCTTTCTCAAGTTGAAGATGTATAAACAACACAACTAGATTCCAACTTTGGGCTTTTAATGAGGACATTTATTTTGTCAATTTGAACCAACAGTTTCGGCACATGTGTCTTCATCAGGGTAAATTAAATGTTATAAATACAGGTATAAGGTACATTGTGAGTGGTTTGTTACACAATGGTTTCAGATGCATTCTGGGTAAATTCATTGTTATTTGCAATAAATTGTCAGCTGAACCTTTTTATGGTGTTTTTTCATAAATAATTCTTCATAAAGGGTGTACATAGAATGATATTGGTATAATTTATAAAATATACATTTTTGTGACATAGGTTGTCCTGGTTACTGTAAGCAATCTCATTATTGATAGAAATATCTTTACAAAGGTTTTTTAGGCATACAACATAATATATCCTTCTGTCATTATTGTGCTTTTCATAAAGTATCCCGCTTGTTGATTGATTATTGTGACCATTTGAAGGCGTGAGCATAAATGTATATATGTATATATTATTCAACTGGTGCCTTACCATGTTGTGTGTGTTTGCTATGCTGAATTTGCTTAAACAACAAACCACCCTTTCACTCTTCCCATGGGTAAGGGCCAAGCCTGGTTTGCCAAAAATCAAGATTTTTTGGAATACATTGGCGACTGATGTGTTGTCGAATATAGGTGCCAAACTTTCAATAAGCGGTCACAAATAAGGCCCAGGCGTGAGGGGGAATTGATATGTTTCTAGAGCACTGGAAAAATAGCTTGAATAAGGGCATGTCTTGTATTAGGGTCGTGGGTAATCATTCCTCTAAGTCTTTTAGTGCCGGGGCAGTTTTTCAAGACAGTGGTGTATAACAGACTAGCCTGTGAAGGAGGCCAACTTTTACATTTCCCCTGGGCTGCTATTATTGTTGGTTTTCAAATAGACATCCCCGCATAGCGTGTCCTGATGTCAGTGGTTTCGACCATAACAACTGCCATACTAAGCTACCTCCAACAATCTCCTATGGCTTCTCTCTTTGTGCCCTCCACCTACTTACTGGTCATTTGTGCATTCATATGAGTTCGTACAGTACATGCTCCTCACAATTCCATCCACTAGCTATGCCTCCCTTTTCCTACAGGGTATATTGAGTGAATTTAGACTGGGTGATAGAAAGTGATATTACAGTGATGCACAAGGGAAACATTCATGATTATTTATGATTTCTCTGCTAGAATTTACAATTGAACAATGTTTTATTTCATATTTTCTGTAGATAAATGCACCTTCATGGTGGATATCAGATACCAAGGTCTTCTGGGCCACGGAAGGTAATAGGATATTATTAGATGAATGATGATTGTGAATGATGTCTGCCACTGTGCTATTTAGGAGATCCTCAGTTATTTCTGCACTCACCATTCAATATGATTAAGGCTGTGATATTGCCAACGAACAATTCTAATTTTCACTTCTCTGGATCTGCTGATAACCGAGTAGGCAACAGTTAAACAAGTTGGAAGGCATGCTATTGATCAAGATCCAGTCTTGGTTAAAAGGTATAATTGCCAATGAAGCAAGGATTCTCCATGGTATGGACAGTATGAGGAGGTATAATGGACAAGGCTGTACATTGTGCAGCAGATTCATAGCTCAAACCAATGTATAGAGGCACTCTAGGAACTCTCTGTTAAATCTAAAAGGCATCTAAAAGCTTAACAGTGCAAGGATACCTGGTAGTTTCAAGAGTTATTTCTTAGAGTGCACACATGCCAGGCCAGGGTTATGTCTGTGCAGCCCATTGACACCATGTAGAAAAGTTTGGAATGAAGTGGCAAAACTGGCTTGATAATACAAAGGCTAGATACAAATCATTTACCCTGATGTGGAGCTCAGATGAATAGATGCTCAGATGATTTTTTGCATAGATTTTAAGGGATATACACATAATGTTATATTCATGTAGAACAATGTCCAATCTTCTAAAGTGTTTCCTTTCAGAAATAGAACCGACAGTGCTCACAGCTTATTACCCAATATTTTGCTTAGGTGAACCAAACAACTAGCCTACTTGTTAATGTTCCCATGAGAAAAGGCTATTTGTTGCACACCAATGTAAGGCCCATGTTATGTGCTACAACTTTCACTCACCATTAGTTCTTTCACACTCATCAGGGCCATAGCCTCCACCTTTGATTGTGCAGACCATGTTTCTATCAATTTCCTCATCACTATGCGGCTGCATTAGAGTGCTGCAGTAGGGCTGCCATTCAGCATCGAAGGGACATAAAGGGCTAGTTTGTTAAGGAGACCAGTTTGTTCAGAAGTAGACCTATAAAAACTCATAATGTCTACAGGATATACGACATATATCTATAACATGTCCCTGACTGCAACATACACAATGTATTTCAGTTGATTTCTCTGCAAATTTACAGCTGTTTGTACAGTGCTTGGATAAGTCTCAATCTCACTTTTGTGTTTGATATGCCTAGCTGCCATTGAATGTGGCCATAACTATTCCCATAGTAAATGACTGCCAGGGCTCCCCAAGAGCATCCCTCTCAGTCCCCCATCTCCTTATGGGCCATTCCTAGGTACAGTCTAGTGTATGCAGGCTAGTATAACCACCTCTCATTCCTATGCACAATATGGCTTTGGCACATCTTAAAAATTGATGTAGTATAGAGGGTATAGAAGAAATGCAGTAGTATGTGGCATTTGGGGATAAGGCGGGTATCAAAGGGACATAATTTCAGGTAAGCATTGTTGAAGATTAGTTCCCCCCTCTTCCAAAGAAAAAAATGGTTTCTCATCAAGACTCCAGGCAAATAACTTAAAGTGAAGATTTCTTTAGGTCTATCAGCTTCATACCCTAATTTTAAATGACAAATCAAATTTAGGTCTCAAAAGCAACAATACTTCAAGAATGTTGCAATCAAAATATTGCACATTTCAAAGAGTTGTTTCTGCCTCGTACACTAGAGGAGCAATACAATACGATGCCGCAATTCTGAAGCAGCCTATACCCATTCCCAACTCTGCTAAACTGCTTTGTAGTATAAAGTAGAATATAGCCACCAGGGCTGGATGTAAATGCATCTAGCTATGTCTATGGGCCCACAGACCAGCCCCTCTTGTCTTTGATGGTAAGGAGGATGTATTGTCAATGTCCTGTGACTGAGAAGAAAATAAAACCATCTGAAGGTAAAGGCAAACAAAAGTGATTGCTGGCGCTTCAAATGATACCGTATTCGATGTAATTGGCGCACATACCCTAATAAGTGCACAACCCTACTTTTTAGTTGAGCTGTGCAATGCTCCTCCCAAAAGTTATACAGAAAATGGGTAAAGGGAGGTAGCAATATACACTGATGTAACCTGAATTCACACCTAGGGAGCAGGGACTACTATGCAACACTCAGCATTTCACACCTCAAGGTGTTGTGGCACATGTAGGTGTGAAAACTGAAGAGTGGCAGTTAAACACTTGGAAGTTATACCATCTCATATATATCAGTACTCATAATACTAGGGATTTGCGCTTACTGGAATTATTTTTTGTTTCATATTTTACTGCATTAGACAATTTTTCAAGCGCACTGTGCACTAACTATGTCGAATACAGTAATTGTTCTAAATTACTGAACTGAAAATCTGAAAATTCACTGACTAGCCGACTATCATAGTGCAGAGCCATGCGGCTATTAGCGATTCCTGCCTCACATTAGTCCCCATATCTTCAACATAAAGGATTTGGTATCTATAGGCCTACACTGAAAAATTATTCGTACTCACTTGAGTCTGGATCCAGACTCAAGCAATGTAGCCAAAATGAGTATCATTTGAAACTCAGCCTGACACTTGTATGATACTCAGGCAGAGCCAGAGCATCATCCAAGGATCAGCCTCAGGATATACCAGAGTATCACCTCGGGATCTCAAATCATACTCATTTTGATGACATTGCCTGAGTCTGGATATATGAATATTTTCTCAGCGTAGTATTTATAGCACTGGATGGGCATACTTATGTAGGCTACTATTGACAGCACACAGTGGGTTTATCGAGCATCTCAAGCATTTGTTGTGGTCAGGGATACTGAACTAACCCCCAGTTGTGACAAATTTAGAGAGGAAAAGGTAAGTGATAACAGTTTTTTTTTGTGTGCAGAACTTGATATCATTTTGGATAGTTAAAAATAATGGCTTCATTTTTACAATTCACAGAAGAATTGAACTCTCAAATACTGTGTTCCATTAGGGACGTAAAGCAGTAAATCAGCAATGAAGATCTGACAAAAAAAAGCTAAAGGTTCCATACAAATTGGTACCACCCATAAACAGGTGAGATGAATTATGAGGGGACTGTCTCTTAGGCTAAGCTTGTGTACTTTGTTTAATCCATTAGGGATAAGTGCGGCTGTACTGTATTCTAGCCTTCCCTGTTTCCACATGTCTTTAGGAACCTGGAATTTTTACATGCATGATGCACAATGTGTTCCATCTGACAAATGAGATTATGGCTGCATGGAGAGATTTAGGACCCACTCATTTCCATTTTAATGGCCTGCTCTTAGACAGTTTTAAAATCACACAGATTATGTTCTTATGAACAAGGTGCTGCACAGAGATGGAATATATAATGAATCACTCAAAACATTTTTTAAATAGGTACAGGAGGTCATTTCTTAATGTGCTACAATTGCACCCGGCCCTATGATGCAAAAGCTCCAATCCTATTTGTATGGGAATTCCAGCTAGAACTTGGAAGACGCAGTCCTAGTTAGTTAAGAAATAACCCCCAGGACTCATAGATGTGTTTTGGTAGGTTGTTGAGAGAGCCATGTTCTTTATCCATCCATGTCAGGGAGATTTCCATTGCCCCTGTTATGCATTTTAACCAGTGGCATGGAAAAGGTCTGAATTGATTGGCCAATATAAAAAGCCTATTCTCTCTCTCCCATATCACATGACCAGCATGCCTTGCTGGGAACGGCTACTCCACCAACCAACTGACTGACCTGAAAGCTATGAAATACACAAATCTGTTTTAATTTCATGAAGAACACACCTCAGCTGTCAATGCTACATGCAACATCTTTAAAAAGTGACTGCATCACCTTCAGCTGAATTCTTCAATCGTATAAAAAGTTTACCTGTCTCTCAAAGGCAAGAAGAGACGTTCGTGACCAAATGCCACATTGATTTATATAATATGATGCTGTGATATTGATATTGGGGTTTTTAAAACAGTCTTGTAGCTTTATTTTTCAACTAGAAATGTCTCAAGTTAGAGATGCCAGAAAGCATCTACCATCTATTCTCTTCCTTTGTGATGGATGGAAAATCATTGTTGTCTACTGCAGAGACTACACAACTATCCAAAGTAAAGATAGAGAGTGACTGATAGGGTAATACAAGCATGACATTGACTCTCCATTCTCTTTTACAATCATTAATGATTACCATACTGTATGTTTGGTGTCCATTTTCCAAAAGATGAGGAACTTAGAGGACTCACCTACAGGATTTAGGGAAAATGACTATAAATGTATACACTATGCATCCTAAATCATCCTTCCAAAATGGATCGTAGTTCATGATAATGTCTAGACAACCATTAACTCTATTTGAAACCAAAATTATCTGCTGATTCTTTGTATCAGGAAGGGGAAATAAAGTGTTTTCTCCTTGAGCAGAGTCCTCATGTTAAACCTTGTTGTTTTAAACCATCATTAGAATATCGGTGTAGCCTGAACTTGCAAAACACTTCATGTGATGAATCTTAGATGTAGAATAACATGAAGAGTAGAAATGATACTTTATACTGGTTTCGTGAAGATAGGTATGAATGAAAGAAATTCTATATTCCATTCAAAGGTCACTAGGTCTATTTCTTCTTAGGTTAATATGTATGGAAGGGCAAATTATATGGCATATGCAGAATCTGTTTCACAAGACCAAGTTCTCAAGTTGATCTCACAAAATTATTTTTGAATATGATTGAAAACTATATCATGCTATCTAGTCTACATTTAGGTGTAGTGCAATTCGCACGATTAATAGCTTCATTTAAAGAGCCTTTTCCTCTTATTTATTTCAGATAATTCTATGTTTGCCTCAAACAAAAATGATCATCTTGATAACATAACACTGTGTAGTCTTACAGGGGAATGGGTGCCAAAAGTTTCTATCATGACAATACTGTCCCTACTCTCTCCCATCCCATCCCCTACCATGTGTGGCAGAGGCGACAGATAACACTGAGCCCTTCCCATGCTGACGCTGATAACCGGACCAAAGGTCATACTTTAGATAGTCTCCTGACCCTAGTATACTAGTACATATCTAACACAGGGGTAGACACAAACACTGACCCAGTGGCGATTGGCCAGTAGTTTTGAGTTTTGGCCAGTGATTTCTTCAAAAACCACCTTCCTACTGGCCTGGGCCAACAGCTTTTGCTGCGGGCCAATAGATTTCTGAGGCTGTTGGCCCGGGTGACCAGTGGCTAAAAAAGTTGTCTACCCCTGTAAAAAGCATAAACAAAATGAAAACATCCATATGTTGTTAGAAATAATGTTGTAAAACATAAATAGCCTCCTGACAAAAAGGCAAAACAAGTCATACTACAAAATAAACGTGTCTTATATATAGTAAAACATTGCACTTACAGCCTCACATCCTCTTGGATAAAGTACTGAGAACTACCACCTCCCATGCAACCTACACTCCATGAAATAACTGTTGAAACTAAAATTAGATTTGCAGTGCAGTGAGGTAGTGTAGTTCCAGTGCACACTTTGGTACAAGGAATCTCCATCAAAAACAGTGGATCTCTGGACAAAGATTTCACTGTTATTCCGATGACATTTTCGTTTACAGTGTAACACTACCCTCTATCTACTGAATCAAGAACAAATTTATTTTGGGCAGGGATGCTGGTGTATTGATATCAGACAAGAGAATGAAACTGCCATGCTAGGTACCTGATATCACAACATGTAGGCTGCTGAAACTGATAGAACATTGCAGGAGTATGAGAGGTTGTTAGATTAAGGATGTTATCTTGTTGCAGTGTCGAGGGAGGGTAGTCAATGGGTATCGTCTAGATGTGTATCAAAGATATTGGTACAACACATCGTGATGAAGAGACTAGCTTCATGTAATTGCTACTCTGTTTCGCTCAGTTATTCTGGTATAGTTTGTTTTGGTCTAAAGCCATTGTCTTGGGGTCAAATATTATGTCTTTCAGAGAGGCTGGAACATCATCCTGTATGCTAAACAGCAAGCTGGAATTCTGACAACTGCCATTATAATGTGCTGCATAATCCAAATCTGACTGACAATAATAACCTTCTAAATAAACACGCTCATAATAGCACTGTGTCATGTGACTTGTCATTACATTCACATTGAACAAAGCACAGTCTAGGAGGCATGACTTAGTGAACAATAAAAGCATTCTCATCTCCCAAACAATACCAAGTTTGAAAGGTAAAGACCCAAATCAATGCAAGACTGCTGGTGTGCCATTTATAATAGGAGGTCCTCCAGCTACCAATTCAGTAAGACTCTGACATTGATACTACCCGTAAACAATCTTTATTTTCCGTTCATATTAAAACCGATAAAAAAATCACTGAAAGATTCTCATCTTCTTTTGGCAGAGAAAATAATAATTTTCACTTGCCAGTTAGATCACAATTGTGATATCATTTGTAGTGTACTATCAGAAGCTACTAGGGAACACTAGAGGGCTAGAATGGCTTGTGACATTACTGACCTCAGAGTTGGGAGTTTATAGAATATACAACACTCACAGCATATTCAATACCACCCTGATGCATGTTGAGACTGCAAGGGACATGTCAATGATATATCTTTTCTGACTAGAATCATTCCTATCGGTCATGGCATTTTAATAGTACCGAATTCTTTAACTACCCTTTTGGCAGTAAACCGTACCCAGGTCTCTTGGATACACCACCCTTCCTGTCTCTTCCATCCATTTGGTAGCAATTCTACTGTCAACACTGAATAGGCACCTCACATTCCCATGCACTAGGTGGTCCACAGCCGAACCCCTATCCTCTCCAATCACAATTTACCATTGGGCATATTAAGTGGTACAGGGAGAACAGGAGAAAGCTCTTGTGGCTAGTTGAAGTGGGATGAGGCATGTTTTTGGCTTTGGTGACGTTCCATGGGCTGAAGTCATGAAAGTATGGTGTCTGCTTCAACAATTGTGATAAGTACTGCACACAGAGAATAGAGTTTTTGTAGAACCCTTTTGTGAATATACGAAAGCCAATGCAGCAAATTTTGATATTTGAATGATGTATGGTTTCCTAGAATTTAGGCAAAGCCATGTAACTTCAGTTAAAGGCTATTACAATATACCAGAAGCCGATTCTAAGATCTGAAGTAACATCCTATAAATGTACCCATTAAATATTCTAGAGGCAACAGTGGCTGACAGTGGTCAATTTGGCTGCAGCCTATCCACAAGTTGTGCTTCCGGTCCTTGTAGGTCAGGCACAACTGAGAATACCCCCTTTACATAGCCACTTAATTAGGTCATGGTAAAAAGGTTAGGGGTGTAGGTCTTAATGGGGTACTGGAGGATGAATGGGGGCTAGGTGAACAGTATGGTAATACCCCATAGAGAAGGTGCACTGCATGTGCCCTCAGTTGAGGAACATCCGAGATATCATATCAGCTTTGATTTTGAACTTAATTGTTACCAATCTGTTGTAATTTCGCCCCTCCTCATAAGTCATATCCCCAGGCGTTGCTGCTTCTACAAGGCACACCAGAGGTTCATCCTAGCATACAGGCAATGTCTTATATTTAGGATATTATGATGAGGTGTTGATGAGGCTGTACTCAATGAGGCAGGAGTTGCCTTGGGAATTGACCCACCCTGGCAGATTGAGGCTAATCTGCACAATGCCAGATGTGCTGTATGCCATCAGTGGTAGATGGGTCCTTCGTGTATAAGATAATTGAATTTACCACATATGGGAGCAGTTTCCTTGATCTAGTATGGGAGAAATCGGAGGATATGGTCTAGAAAGACAATGTATATAATTGCTCTCACTTCCCACTGTAACTTTCCAAATTCTAAATGACCCCACAGAGACCCTTCAGAGACTTGAGAGCACAGGTATCATATTCAGATAAGCATTGTTGGTGAAAATTGGCACTACCCCCACCCCAAACAGAAAAAAAGAGGGGGATGTGAAATAGGGTTCTCATCACCATGAGCATCAAGAAAATTATTGTGATGATTGTTGATAATGGTTGTTTTTTTTATAAGATTAAAGCCTGTAATTATCCCGATGGACTGTTGATAACTTTCTCTTTCCTAACTTATTCAGGCCCAAAACTCTAAATACCGTATTATTAGCCAGGGCCAAATATAAGCCTGCCCCGTTTATAAGCCTGGTCAAAAGGAGCACTGGGCCTAATATAAGCCAGGCCCCAAATATAAGCCTGGTCAGAACAAGAAAATCCAATGGAAGTCCGACAGAGGGGCATAATTCCACCTCTAATGGGAATATTTTCACGATTCCGTCAGTTTCATTAAGCTTAACTCCTATCCTTTACCCTTATTACACATTCAAGAGGGATAGAGCTGACACTTACCTATTTATAGTTGGAATTATCTGCAGAAATATGAAGAAATAGTGGATACATATTGGCATTTTAAATAGGGTTCTATGGTGTGTTTTCAAGTATATAAATTACAAGCCTGCCTCAAATATAAGCCTGCCCCATTTATAAGCCGGGTCAATTTCCCACTTGAAATCAGTATGAGCCTGGCTTATAATCAGGGACATATGGTAACTGAAATGATGACCTTTTTACCTGAACTCTCATATGCTATTTGCATTTCACCACCTACTTAATTTACAGACAAAAAAGGAATAAAATGTTAGTGGTAATTGAGTTAAACGTGTAGTAATGGTATATGAGTTTAATCGGTTGATATTGGATTAAATGGTACAAGGGGATACTTCAATATAACTGATAGTCTGAAAATTCACTGGCTAATCAGTTATCATAGTAGGCCTACAGGGCCGTGCTGTTGTCAGAAATTCCTTAGTAACTTAGTCCCTTTGACATAAGCATAAAGGATTAGTCATAACACTGCAGGCACTTATGTAGGTTACTATGGTACACATTGGGTTTTTTAGCGCCTCCCCACGCCACGTAGCGGCGGTCCCGCGAAGCGGGATCGGAGGCGCTATGATGATTGCATTTCTCCCATGTGATGAGGTGTCACAATACAGAATCACCAAACCGGGAGGCGTTTTTTTATGCGGTCACAACCGCATTTCTTGTTTGAGGATCTGACTGCTTTGTTGTCTTCAGAGATATTGAAATAAAACACATGGAAAGTTAACTGATAACAGTTTAGTGCAGAATTTAATTTCATTCTGTCTGGTTAACTAAAGGTCTCTACACAAACCTAAGAAGGAATGCATTATGAAGCACTGCTTTCCATTAGGGAGATAAATCAGTATCATCAGATTCTAATTGGCTGTCCATATCATATCAAAGAATACTATACTTGTACAGCATCAACATAAAAGCCTAGCAAAAAGCAGAAAGTTCCATACATGGATATTGGCACCACCCATAAACAGATGGGATGAATTATGAGCAGAAGTCTTAGGCTAAGTGTTTATATTTACTTCAACCCATTAGTGATAACTGGGGCTCTTTTCACATGTCTTTAGGAATGTGAACTATTTACAAGCTTGATGTTCAATGTTTTCTATGTGACAAATGGCTGTGTGAAGAGATCTAGGACCCACTCATTTCCATTTTAATGGCCTGCTCCTAAACAGGTTTTAAAATCACACAAATTGTTTTCTTCTGAATGAGGTGCTGCACAGAGATGGGACATGGAAAGAAAAAATCAAAACATTTCTAAAATAAGTAGAGGAGATCATTTCTTGATGCCCTACAATCACACACAGCCCTGAGGTGCAAAAAACCCATGGATTTTCTAGGTACAACTTGGAGGACGCAGTCTTAGTATGTTAAGAAATAAACCCAATGAATCATAGATGTGTTATGGTAGGTTGTTGAGAGAGCCATCCTCGTTAGACACCCATGTCAGGGAAATCTCAATTACCCCTGTTATGCATTTAAACCAGTGGCATAGAAAGGCAATGATATGGTGTGAAAACAAAAAGCCCTTTCCCTCTCTCCTATATCATATGACCAGCATGTCTTGGTGGGAGCAGCTACTGCCTAGTGGCTAACCTGAAAGATATAAAATGCACAAATTACTTTTAATTTCTTGAAGAATGTAATTCAGATGGGGATGCTACATGCAATATAATTAAAAAAAGTGACAAAATGCAGCTTCAGCTGAATGATTCCATACCAAATCCTGCTGTAGAAGACAAGAAGAAAATTCCGTGTATACAATATCAGTTCAGAAAGGTGTTCACGTCTAACGACAATATTGATTTATGTCTACGCTATAATAGGGAAACCTATGGGGTCTTATATACAGTCTTACTCAGCTCTTTTTCAATTAAAAATGCATCATTTATCACAGGCAGTGTCAAGTTAGATATGTCAGATAGCATCTACTGTCTGTTCTCTTCTTTCGTGATGGATGGAAAGTCATTGATGTCTACTGTAGATACTAAACAACTGTGTAATGTATTGATAGATACTGATTGATAAGTATCTATCAATACTTATCAATAAGTATCTACCAATGTATGAAACTGGCTCTCCTTTTCTTTTTACAGTAATTAACAATTACTGAATGTATACATGCTTACTGATTGCTGTTAGGTGTCTGAAGATGAAGAAAAAAGAGGGCTCTCAAACTGTGAAACAGGAAGTAGGTGAAACAATTATACACACCGTACATCCTAGATCATTCATCTAAAGGTGGTCAATGGTATAGACAATGAAATCTTATGTCTAGACAACCATCAATGGTTTGAAACCAACATTGGAAGGCCTACCTATCCAATTCTCCTGTTTCTAGGATAATGAAGTCTTTTCTTTTGTTCACAGCCCAGTTGTTAAACCTTGCTGTGACCTAATTTCAGTGGGACCCAAACCTGCAAAGCACTTAATGCGATGTTTTTAAATAAAGGACAAGAACCAGTATTTTTTTACGATGGGAGTGTGTAGATATGTGTGGGAAAATTGGTAAGGGTAACAAGCACAAATTATATGTTCTATCCAAAGGTCTATATTTTTGTAGGGTTGAATGTGTGAATAGGCAAATTGTGGGAAAACCTGTAGAATCTGTTTTGCAATAGCTCTCCAGTTTACTGAACCAATAATATATCACTGTTTCAAGGATAGGATTGATAACAAAACCATGCTCAGTAATGTAAACATAGGTATAAAGCAGTTTGCACAGGTATAATTGAAAGAGCCTTGCCCACATCATAATTCTCTAACAAAAAATCATCTTGTGAACATAAGACTGTGTACTCATAGAGGGAGATAACCTGGCCATGACCTTCACAACTCATAGTACCGATTGTCTCTTTGCTATAGTATTCTAGTGCATATCTAACAGAATTTGATCCATATTTTGACTTAAAAATGTAGTGCAATATAAACCTGCAGACGAAACCCAAAACAAGTCTTACTACTATGAAACCTCCTTGTGGAGTTATTCTTTACACTTATGGTATAATTGCACCATCCTTTAAGTTAAACAAATGAAGCCAGCCTACTACTCTACTACCTATCACTATATATCAAACATCTGAATAAAGAACAACTTCTGTATCACTATATGACCCTATGAGCTGGGGCAAGGATGCTGTTGCATTTAGATCAGACAAGGAAATGAAACTGACATCCTAGGTACCTGATATCACATCATGTGGGCTGCTGGAACTGATGGCATATTGCAGGAATGGGAGATGATGTTAGATTAAGGGCATCATCTTCCTGTAGGACTGTGGGGGGGGGGGTCATTTGGATAACATCTAGATGTGCATCAAAGGTATTGGTCCAACACCTTGTGTTACAGACACTAGCTTCATATATTCTCTACTCTGTTTCATCTAGTTATTCTGGCATAGTTTGTTTTGACCTTGGCCATTGTCCTAGGATCAATGGCATTAGGTAAAATTAACTTCCTGTCATTTTGCCCCTTTCTGTTTTAGAGAGGCTATGACCATAACATCTCTCAGTGTGCTGTGCAGCAAGCTGGGATCGTTAGGCAAATCATTATCAGTGATTATAATGTGTCTGACTCCCAATAATGATATTTATGAAAAACACAATCATGATGGGACTGTGACATGGGACTTGTCATTATAATCATGTTGAATGGAGTAAATTCTAGGAGGCATGACTTGGTGAACAATAGTTTCTGCTACAATAGAGGCCTTCTCATGTCCCAAACAAAACCAGGTAGGAGAAATAAAGACTCATGAAATTGTGGGAAGTGATTAAAATGAATGAATGACTGCTGGTGTGCTATTATGATATACCATTTTATTATTCCATAAATTATAACATATTATTGTATTAATCAAAGAATATCTATGAAATTAATACATAGGTTGGTTCTAAGAGCTATAAGAGCGCTCAAACTTTGTATAAGAGCGTTTATGCCCCACTGCACACCAAACCAAGTCAGTTAGACAGAGTTTATGACATCAAAGGGTCCTACCTAATGGTTCACTGCACAATATAATAAGAATAAGGGTCTCAGTGTGCGACCTCATGGTCCAATGCACAAATTAATAACTTGTAAGTGAAGGCAACCGGCCGTCACGGGTGCCTGAGCACCGCTGACGACGTCATGAGTGTCTGAGCACCCTAATGACTGAACAATGGGTTACATAAGCACAATGCCATAACCTTCCGGTCGCTCTAGCGTCGCTCCTGAGCAACCTAGGTCAAATATCAAAGCATTTATGGAAAGCCCATAATTAGACGGTCAGAATGAGCCCAAGATCAAGGCGGAACTCCCATTATTTAGGAAGTTATGCCATGGAGACTGAATGGAGCTCCGAGTTCCCTACAGACAAACCGGCGGGAGTTACGCGCCTATCCAGCGGGCATTATAAACTTGGCATATTCAACTCCGCGCATGCGCAAAATGGCGGTTATAAACGCATAAATGACCGAGTTATGAGGGTCTGAAGATGCAGAACCGACCAAGACAAAGGGGGACACAGCGGCGTCCATGGGGGTCCTTTGTCCCCCTGTGACACATGAAAGACTCCCCTCAAACATTTGTAGAGTTAGGCAGATGCTACTGGCTCCAGTCAGTCTGGAGGTGCTTTTCCAAGATTTGCTACAAATAGCCTGTCTGCACCTCCAAGAAGTCAGATCACCAAGAACCACTCCAGAGGTAACATCTCCAGTCATCTCCTGCTACCTGCTATACCACTGCACTATGGTGAAACTATGCTAGACAGGCATTGGTTTCTATCATTAGTGGCCAGGGGCTATCTCCTTCAAGACTTCCACCAGAGGGTAAAGTTATTCATTATTACATTATTCCTCTAAGCAGCAGGTCAGGAGCTAGGTGTGGGAACCCACCTAGAACTATGCTGGACATTGTATTTATTATTACCTCACAGGTGGAGTGGAACTGAACATTGTACTTTATAAATTACTGTATGTTTACTGTATGTACAAATTACCTACATACTAACTACTGTATGATTGATATTTCTTACATGTTGCCTAAAGCTGAATAAACCAGTGACAACTGGAAATAACACTATATATATATATAAATAAGAGCCTTGAGATAATTACACTATATACCACTAGTTTTATGATATTTCTCATATGACAACTTGATCATGACAATAACTAGTATGACAAAGTGGTGGAGAACATCCTACTAAGATCCCATCTCTCACAGGCTCATAAAAATTAAAGCTGGTAACACAACTAAGAACAATCATACACACAGTAAAACCCACTCCACCCACCCAGTGACCTTGACCTTGACACCATGCCCACCAAGGTCACCAGTGAGAGCTCCCACATGCCAGTGAGATCTCCCACATACCAGTGAGATCTCCCACACATCAGTGAGATCTCCCACACATCAGTGAGATCTCCCACACATCAATGAGATCTCCCACACATCAGTGAGATCTCCCACATATCAACGAGATCTCCCACATATCAATGAGATCTCCCACACGACAGTGAGATCTCCCCACATATCAGTGAGATCTCCCACATATCAATGAGATCCCCCACACATCAATGAGATCTCCCACACGACAGTGAGATCTCCCACATATCAGTGAGATTTCCCACATACCAGTGAGATCTCCCACATACCAGTGAGATCTCCCACATACCAGTGAGATCTCCCACATACCAGTGAGATCTCCCACATATCAACGAGATCTCCCACATATCAACGAGATCTCCCACATATCAATGAGATCCCCCACACATCAATGAGATCTCCCACACGACAGTGAGATCTCCCACATATCAGTGAGATCTCCCACATACCAGTGAGATCTCCCACATACCAGTGTGATCTCCAACATGTCAGTGATACCTACAACACACCAGTGATCCCACACCTTCCACCATGGCCGACGCCGATGAAGGTCCTCAACCCAATCAGGCAGCTGAGAAGATAAGGGCCTATGAGAAGACCATCCAAGATGCAGTTACTGCCCTAGAAGCAAACAGAGCCCAACAAGATGCTCATGCCCTTGCCTCAAAGGAAAGGGAGAGGATCCTCAGTCAACAATTAGATGACCATCGGAAGGCCCTAGAACAGGCACAACAACAGATATCAGATCTCATGAGGATGGTATCATCCCAGACCTCACAGCCTCCCACACCCACAACCACACCTGTCGTCACACCATCTGCATCTGGATCCAAGGAGGATGTCATGATCTCCATGATGTCCAGCATGACCAGGATCCTAGACAGACAACAACACGACGACAGGAAGATCAGGCAACACGAGGTAACCAAACCCAAAACTTTTTCTCACCCATCACCACTCATGTCAACAGCACTATTTATTGATCACAAATTCCCAGAGTATCTGAAGGACAGGTACAAATTAACAGACAGTGACACCATGGTAACATATTTACCCAAGTACCTTGAAGGACAAGCATTGGCTTGGTTTGAAACCTTCAAGGAAAGTGCCACACCTGATAAGTTGACATGGTCCAATGTAGTACATGAACTAAAAGAGTATTTTGCTACTCAAGACAATATTATCTCCAGGACTGCACTCCGTGCACAAGAGATAGATGAACCTGTATCTGATTATGCAATGTATCTCAGAAAAGCGTGTAATGCCCAATGCCTAAAGGACGACACCTTATTTAAAACATTCATCCAAGGCATGAGGCCCTGGATCTCTGTAGCTCTTGAAAACAAGAAAATAGGCTCTTTTAACCAAGCCCTAGACCTAGCCTTAGAGGTTGAGACCCAAGAAAGATCTAGGAAAACAAGGGATGCAGAGTCTAACCCACAGCCTACTAAGAAAAAGGTCCAGGAAATCACCACTAGTTCAGATGAAGATGTTAACCTAATGTCTAGTGCCCATGTAAGGCAACAGGAAGCTAAGGCTACATCCAAAGACCCTACCGGTAGATATAGAGGAAATAACTATGACCCCAACTACCGCTCCAGTAGAGGTAGAGGTAGAGGGGGCAACAGCAACAACCGGGGGGGGGTCACAACAGTAGAAAAGACAACAGCTCTTCCAACTCCAACAATGGTAACTCTTCATACAGTGATAGGAGAGACAGAACCCCAAGTAATGGCAGATCCTATAATAATCAAGGATCCAACAGTAGGAGCCATAGTCCGCATAGGAACTACAACAACGGATCCTACAACAACCAGGGTTACAACAACTCTGGATCCTATAGTCAAGGATCCAACGGTAGAAGCCATAGTCCACATAGGAACTACAACAGTGGATCCTACAACAACAACGGTGCCTACAACAATCAGGGATCCAACAACTCCGGATCCTACAGCAACCAGGGTTCTAATAACTCTGGGCAATACAGCAACTCTGGTCATCATAACCAGGGTTCCAACTCACATCAGGAGGATCACAAACCTAACACAAGAGGTTACCAGGGGAACCAACACAGTAACCCCCAAACAATACCTCAGGTGATGGATCAACTCTCCAAGCTCCTGGTCGCAAGCATCGCAACCACCCAACAGAACCAGGAAAACTAGGATGTCACAGTGCCGATGGGCCAGTGCACTGTGACACCCCAAATACAAACAATCAATCAGGATTAACAAAGATCCAACCAGAGACAATTGCTAGTGCCAATCTACCATCTAACAGACAGAGACGTCCATCAGTGATACACATCACCCCACCAGATTCATCATCAAAGGATACAGGTGAGATTACCAAGCTTTCTATTGTACTTCTTCAAAATGGCTGTATCAATGCAAATCTATATGATGTTTCAGATGTACAATGTTTGGTTGATACAGGTGCTACTATCACCTGTGTCAGACAATCATTCCTCATGGATCTCCAAAAGAGATTCCATATCCAACTGAGGAAATCTAAAATCAACATCCATTTGGCAGATGGATCGGTGTGTCATGTTAGACATTCAGCTATGCTGAACTTTAGAATCCAAGGTGTCAGATTCCAATACCAATTTGCTGTAATACCCAACCTCACACAGCCCGTGGTACTCGGCACAGATTTCTTAAGCACTACAAAATCTCAAATTGAATTTAATGTTGATCCTGAACAAATTCTCAAACCCATTAGGGCAGTGAGGGATTTTACCATCCCTCCATTCTCTGAACTTGCAGTATTGGGTAAGGTCACATCTACTCAATCACTGCAAGGCAAAACTGGAGTAGTAGATAACCTCCAAAGAAATAACAATGCCCCATATCTAGTTCAAAGGGCAGCAGTAACCCCCAGGGAAAATAACAAACATCCCCTAGTGTTACTCAACACCAGCAGGCGCCCACATAAAATCAAAAAGGGTGCCATCATAGCTCTATTTCAGGAAGTCAAGGAATCTGATTTAGAAAAACCTCAACAGGTGTCAGACACTACCCCACACACTGATCAATCCATCTCAGCCATACGGCCTGAGGATGTAACTCAATTCAGTGACACAGACTCAGACTGTGAGTCCACATATGCTGACCCTGAACCCAACTCAATCAGACTCTCTGAAATAGCTGCTATACATAGTGAGGCACATGACCTCGAGCCAGAATTGGAAGAGAATGTTCCACCAAAATCTGTGCTCACATCCAAAGATCAGCATGATAGATTAGAATCACTGCTGACCGAGTATGATGATATATTTATAGGAAAAGATGGAGACATTGGTGCCACACACCTGTATACACACTCAATACATGTAAAACCTGAGGCAGTGCCATGTCATTTCCTACCATATAGACAAACACCAGAAAAACAGGCCGCAATAGGGGAAGAGTGTGAAAGGCTAGTACAACAGGGCATTCTGAGAGAACGTGCTGAGGGCCCCTGGGCCTCCAGATCCTTTTTAGTACAAAAATCATCAGGAGGCCATAGGCTCGTCACAGATTTTCGTTATTTGAACCAGAACACGATAAATCAAGCCTTATCTACACCCCGGGCCGATGACACTCTAGACATGATAGGGTCACTCAGACCAAGAGTATTCAGTAAGCTAGATGCCCAACAGGGATTTTTTCAAATTCCTATAAGACAGGAAGACCAGCATAAAACCGCATTCATAGCAAATGACAAAAAATATGTCTATGAAAGGATGCCGATGGGTTTAGCGACGGCACCGGCGGGATTCTGCCATCTAGTCACATTAATTCTGAACAAACTCAAGTACAAATGTGCCCTACCATACCTAGATGACATATTGGTATTATCACCATCAATTGAACAACACTTCCATGACCTGGAAGATGTGTTCAACAGCCTAAGAGTTGGTAAACTCAAACTGAAGAAATCAAAATGTGAATACTTCATAGACAGAATAGACTTCTTGGGAATGAGAGTGACACCCATGGGACTGCAACCATCTCCCACAAAGGTGGAATCAATCAAAACCTTCCCAACACCAAAATCAGTCAAAAATGTCCGATCCTTCACAGGCCTATGCCAATACTTCAAAAAGTTTATCAAAGGTTATGCCCAAATTGCTAGACCATTATATGATCTACAGACACATCTCAAAGCATTTGTCTGGACAGAAGAGGCAGATAATGCTTTCAAAACTTTAAAGCATGCCCTCTGTACCAATGCTCTTCTCAGATATCCAAACTATGAGAAAGAGTTCAGTTTGGCAACTGATGCTTCCAATGTGAGCTTAGGAGCTGTACTCTCACAGAGAGATAATGAAGGAGTGCTCAGACCAGTAGCCTTTGCAGGTACAACCCTCTCCAAACATGAGAGAAATTACAATACCACAGAGAGAGAACTACTGGGAGTAGTGTATGGAGTATTACACTTCAGACACTATTTAGAGACCAGACACTTCCAATTATACACAGACCATGCAGCCCTAATCCCACTACTAACCAATACAGGACTCACACATAGATGGGCCAGATGGGCTCTAGACATACAACAATTTTCATTCACCATCCAACACGTGAAAGGTGATGATAACACACCACCAGATGCTATGTCTAGAAGAGAATACCCAGATTCTGGACCCATGACTAACCCTCCACCCCCACCAAGGAGAGTTAGAGCAGCCAGTAGAACCATGTTTGCAAAAGTAACAAAGAAAGTACCATTCAAAAGGGATGATCCACCCAACACCATTGAAAGGCCAGAGACACCCATTAGGGGTATCTTGAAGCAATCTACACACTATGTGTTTTGCCACTGTGAGAGAGAATACTCACAACTCTTTCCAGATAATGACTTCGAGCCTATTGAATTCTCATCACTCAATCAGATGCTGAAGGCAACTCCTAAGGAGCCACCCTTCACCCCACCTGACTCAGATGATGAAGATTCAGAAGACACAATATATGCTATCACTCAAGCAACTTCCAAATCAGTCAGATTCCTTGAACCGATGCAGGGAGAGGAAACATCAAACCATTTGTGTCCTATGACCACACGCTCAAAGACTAGAGAAATGATTCAGGAGGGCACACCAAAACCCCCCACACAATCACGAACTATTCTAAATGAGAAAAAGGTCACAGGAAACAAACCTACCAAAACCCCACCTGCCAGGAAAAATGTCACAAAAGACACTGCATCTACTAAATCAAGGAACTCTGAGACAAGGAAGAATGACAAAAAGCAAATTGTGCCTTTAAAGAAAAAGGTTGCCACTCCCACCAAGGCGAGAATAGGCCCTCCAAAGGAGCCTACACACCAAAACAAGAGTGACACACCCCAACAAAAGGCACAAGATAGGCCAACAGTCGATGAAAAAGAAAAAGAAAGAGACAGAATAAAACAACATGTGCTAGATATAAATCAACTACTGGATCAGATTCCCGACACATCCATCTCAGGTACGAACCTTGGCTTGGAACAAAGGAAGGACAAGGAACTATTGCCCCTCATACAATATCTTGAGGATGGGACCTTGCCTGCACCAAAAGCACAAGGAAATAGAATCATCAACCAAGGCCAGACATACACCTTGGTAAATGGTACATTAGTCCATATATGCCCCATAAATTGGAGAAAAACCAATACTGTACCACTTCAAATTGTTATACCACAGCAATGGGTAACAAGTACACTACAGTATTTCCATGACTCACCTACTGGCGGCCATCTTGGTTCAAGTAGGATGCTGTCAGCACTCCGACCTAGGGTATATTGGAAGTCTATGCTAGCAGACACAACAAAATATGTTTCCACCTGCCACACATGCCTCACAGCAAAAAGGCAAGTACACTCACACAAAACACCAATGACAGTGAGAGAGTACATGACTTCACCAATGAAGTTCCTAAACCTAGACGCGGTGGGGCCACTTCCCACAACTGCCAGGGGAAACAAACATATACAAGTCTGCATAGATTATGCTACCAGATATGCAACAGCTTGGGCTACTACTGACTTAAAAGCTGAAACAACAGCAGCAGAGTTCTACAAGAACATAATTTGTCATCATGGAACACCAGCCACTCTTCAAACAGACAATGGAACATGTTATACAGGTGCAAAGTTCACAAAGTTAACTAAACACCTCAAGATCAAACATAAATTCTCCTCACCATACAGGCCACAATCAAATGGGCTTGTAGAGGATTCAATGCTAGCATAGGCACAGCGCTCAGAGCATTCTGCTCAAAGCACCAAAACAATTGGGATTCATTTATTGAACCCATAACCTTTGCATTAAACAACACTGAATCCCAAACCACAGGATTCACCCCTTTCTTCCTACTCCATGGAAGAAACCCAGCCACCCCAATGGACTTAGGGCTGGGAATACAGGAAGACATATCCACCGTAGCAGACCATGTAGCTAACATGATAACAAATCAAGATACCTCTAGGAGGAAAGCTATAGAAAGGGTCGCCAAGCTACAAAAGGAAAGGAAGGATAGATATGATAAGAAACTTACACCACAGGAAATCAAGGTCACCGACATGGTGTACCTAAACATACCAAGAATCCTGACCAACACAGAGTGTAAGAAACTTCAACCCCTTTTTATGGGACCATATGTTGTAGTAGATAGACCTAGTTTGACAAGTGCCAAACTCAAAAACTTGGACACCAATCTATTGGTGGCCAGACTAGTGCACATAGACAGACTGAAAAAGGTTGTGGCTGTCAGAAACAATGAATTTGCACACAGGCTTATTCCACATGAGGCCAAATACTACAACAAAATTGTAAGGAACAAAAATGATATCACCCTTACAAGAGAAACCACAGGCATAGGCCCTATCAGGCCTAGGCCTGCACACCACATACTAAGAAAAACATCTAGGTGTGGTGCAGTTTCAAGAAATTAGAAACAAGATTGAGATACCAAAAGAACATAAGATTTTCAAAATGTATTACAAATTCTCTTCATCCACACATAAGACATGTGTGACTGATAATGAATTACTTATAGGTATATAAAGCCAATCAAATTTGTAAATATATCAGTAGGTTATTGCCTCCGAAAGGGTCAAAGACTGGGACCCCCCAAGTAAAGCAGACATGAAGTCTAAGAAGAGTAAGGGTAACACAATGGAGTGTCTAAAGCCTAATCCCCACATGAAAGAGCGCGCTATGCCAACACAGCAGTCTATAGAGATCAATTGACCTTATAAGCTACCCTCAGACAACTGTCTAGACGGTCATGAATGGCTGTCCTGGATGACAGGAGGAGCTAATTACCAGTACACAGATTACACAATAGACCCCCACAGTAGCAGACACTGGAGATTAGGTGCACCTGCTCCAGAGAAACAATACCAGGCCCACAATGGATGTGGGTAGGGTAGGCTACATAAGAAGCACTGTGGACCATAAAGAACCACCATCAGTCTTCATCCAGCTGCAGTCTGGAACACAAGTCTACAGGACCCCACTTGGGAATTAGCCAGCCCACTTCTCCATTAGGAGAGACTGCACTAGGATAAAGAACACACCTACTTCACCTTCAACCTGACCTTACCATTTACTGGTCAATCTCTATAGACTCACCGGACATATTGCCAAGACAGCTCAATCTTGCAAAGGTACAGTTTGAACCACTTCATTTAAAGTGTTACACCATACACTTAGACTTTACCAGCACCAAATCACTACAAATTTGACAAGACTTTAAACAGCAAACTTGCTTTACACAAGCACCATGGGGAGACTGAGAGTTTCACCCATACTGCTAACTATGCTGTTATTATATACTATAGAACCACTTACTGCAGGTTATACACCTGTGGTGAGACAAAACATAGGAGTAGTATTCAAACCTAGCCCTCAACCATTGGTCAATGGACATACAACCACAACACTATTGTTAGCTATCCCCTACAAGATACCTCGGGCACCCGTTACCCAAGGATCCATAAGGGATAGAATACTCCTTTTGACCACTCCTACTCTACAAGATCATACCTCTGGTCAAATTATCCAACAAGCTAAGGAGCTAGACACCTTGCTGGAAATTGCAGACAAGGAGATAAATGAAACATTAGCCTCCATCAAATTGTTCCTATCCAACCCCATAAACACATTGGACAAGGCCAAAAGAGAGGCCATACTGGGTTTTCTAGCACCCCTGTTTCGCGGTGTGCTAGGTCTAGCCACAGTAGAAGATGTAAACCAAGTAATGGGACAGCTAAAGAACATAGATGAAATACTAAGAAAATTTGCTAAACAAGATCAGGAAGCAGCTAATCTCATTGAAAAGATCACAGACAGACAAGATAAGTTTGTTAAAGCATACAACCAAGATAAGAAGGTACTAGACAGCACAATCAACACCATAGGTGACACCGTCAACCTGTGGGCCTCTAACATGTCCAGGTCACTTGACTCATATTCAAGGCACGAGAAAACTCAAAGGGAGAAAATGCAAGTATTAAATGATGCATTAATTATCATAGCAGCAAGAATGAATACGGTTCAATCACTGCAAAGGACAAATGCAGCCCTGAGGATGCTATCATCAGGAATCCTAACCCCTGATATAGTACCACCCTCAGACCTTGCTAGATACTTAATTGACATTAATAACAAACTTAGGATCACACACCCTGGAGCACAAGTCGCAATTAATGACTTAGATTTCTATTATTCACAGAAGCTGACCTCATACACTTACTCAGCTCACCATATATATATTCATCTGGACATTATAATACAATCTACCACCTCAACCTTCAAACTGTACCAAATGATTACATCACCCATGCCTATAGACACACAGGAGACCCCCACCAGAGGAGTCACCAAGTTGCAAACCACAACTGAGTTTCTAGCAGTATCCTACGACGAATCATTATTCATCGAATTGGACTCAGCAGATAATGCAGGCATGTGTAGGTACTACAGTAAAGGTATGCAGAGATGTAAATGGTAGAATCTATAAACACAGGCCTACATGCCCTGTAGCCATTTTTACTAACCAGGCTCAACAGATTAAGGAACATTGCAAGTTTACAGTTTCACCACTGCAAGCACCTACCACCCATGCTATTTCCATTTCTGAAGATGAGTATCTGGTCACTACTAATGAACCCCATTACTTTATCAACTGCCATGGTAAAACGTCTGAAACTCGAAAAGCCCAGTCCTACTCAATCATAGGTGTACCCTGTGGGTGCACGATCAGTGTAGGAGAATTTTCTCTTCCAAACACAAGGTTGCCCTGTAACTCAACCTTATCATTTCATTACATTCTCAAGACAATTAATTTACCATTCATGGCAGCACTTAACAGAATTTCTGAAACCAAACCAGATGAAAGAGAGAATCTTCCAAATTCCCAGTAGTAAACCTTTCTAGAACCTTAGAAAAACTACAGGAAAATCCAATCATGGATGATATTACTCAACTAAATTTAGAGCCCTTTGCCAAAACAGTATTAAAAGATGCCTCCAACCCTAATAAGGAAATGGAAACGCGCTACGAGGAATCATACCTACGTCGAGTTACAGAGCATCCAATCTTCCAAAGCTTAGCACTCATCCTAGGGATATCAGCTCACATTTTTATAGTATACATACTACTCAAATTATACAGACTAGGAGGGACTGTAGCCTACCTGCCTACAGCCAAAGCATTCAGACTAGTCACCGAGCTGCCCCTACACAAATTGCTCCCAGATAAGAATCCTACCAAATTAACCCCTACAGAGGAAACCCACACCCCTTTCCTCACAATTCAGGAAACCCACACCCTGATAATTGCTATATTATTCACCCTGACCATCTACTCAGCCTACAGAATAATGAAGTACCTTAAGAAATTTGCACAGACACACTGGGGCAAGAAAAATGTGGCCAAGCGCACAAATCCCACAATATATTTTAAAATATATTGTGGAGACTCAAACTTCGCGCTACCCTTAAGGCCAATACCACATGAATTTGATGAGATTAAATCAGCAGCTGCCCCTACCTATAAGGATATAGTGGTTAAAACCTTCCCACTACCTAAGGCTATATTTACCTGGAATGGACCAGCAGTTATAACAACACAGAGAGGAGAATTTGCTTATCACCTCCCTCAGGTGATACACCTACCTTGGCGCACTAGGTTCAGTACTATACCAGCCCTTAAAAACAAAGGACTGTACTACTCCATGCTTCTCCAGAATGATTGTGGCACCAGCCCGGTGACCATGACAGCACTGGAAAATACAACAGATATAATTATTGACGAACAACAGGAGGAGACCGCAAGGTCAAACATGCAGACTATTGCTAATTTTCTAAACCACCAGCCCTCCCCGGTGACTGTGGAAACAGCCTAGACTGCCCACAGCCTAGGCTGCCCCCAGTCCACCACCAGGAGACAACACATCAGAGACAGTATTCAGAACTTTTTGGACAATTTGCCGGCCCTGAAAAGGGCCTTTGGGATGGCGGGTTTTTACACCCTAGGTTTCAGTCAGTCGGGATCCTACCACAGATCCTCGGGTTCAACATCAATGGGAGAGTCCGAGTCCGAGTCCGAGCCATACATATGGCCGTGATCCTGTTCCCACTCAACGAGCCGGGCCTCCAGCATCCCCAGTCCATACTCGGCAGCCGTGGATGGATCCCCGGATGCCGCAAGATCGAGGAGGGACGCCGCCAACAGATAATCCCATAGCACTCGCTCCCGCGGCCCGAAGTTATAGTCCATGGGCCAGAAACCCATATTACCCAAGGCCCTAGTCAGAAGGGCCACCGTGGCCCCCCGACGCAAGGCTGAGCCTAAGAAATAGTGGCAGGAGTAATTACAGACCAACACATCACCATGCTCAATGATCTCCTTGAAATTCCTCACTATGTAACCATAATGGATGGTCTGGTTAGCCTCCACCAGGGCCCTAACTGGACTCCCCACCTCCATCACCTGGGGGACAGGCAAAGCAAAGAGAGCTTGTAGATGGGCCATGGTGCTACAGCAGTGATTTCCAGAGAGGAACTGATACTCCAATACCAGCCACACACTCCTTAAATGGACACACACACACCCCCCCCCCACCCTGAACTGTCCACTGACACCAAGCTAGGCACTCACACAGACACATGCCAGAATCTGGCACCTAACACCTCAAGTGCCACCACTGCATGAGCACACCAGGGAGGAGACTCACATCTCACTCCTGACACACCTCCACTGTCAATGAAATTATCAAAGTATTAGAAAAAAAAAAAAAAATATACATACACAGCCACTTGTTGATGTATAATATGAAAATCTATGGTATTCTCACAAAATCGATGATTAATGCGCGCATGTACGCGCAAAATTGCGAAATTGCAAATTACAAATCGTAAATAGTACAAATCTAACATTAATATACATGAATGCAGGTAGATAACTAAGACAGTTTTTGTACCCACTAGCACTTGTATACTATGCCAAGGTTTACTTAAAGTAACACACTTTAGGTATCCAAGAAAATTGTTGGAAAAATGAATGAAAAAAAAAAAAAAATTGTTGAGAAAATTGTTGACATAAAACATGTTTACTTAAGATACTCACCAAATAAATCTCTTTCAGGGACACATACTCAAGAGGCTAGGGGAAAAGTCAATTAAGCAGCGGCCCACTGCCGAAATTGCCAATTAATACACCCATATAGCAAAATCAATGAGTAACTCAGAGACAAACAAGCCTATTGTACATGAAGTACTTTGTTTTTCCGGCCCTCGGAAAAATTTGTCTCAAATCCCGAAAATTGTATAGTGTAAACTAGATTGTACGTTTGTACCCAATTTGCACACTAAAATTGTATTTTGCAGACTAGATTGTACGTTGTACCCAATTTTGCACACTAAAATTGTATTTTGCAGACTAGATTGTACGCTTGTACCCAATTTGCACACTAAAATTGTATGTTGCACACCAGATTGTACGTTTGTACCCAATTTGCAAACTAAAATTGTATGTTTGCACACCAGATTGTACGCTTGTACCCAATTTGCACACTAAAATTGTATGTTTGCACACTAGATTGTAAGTTTGTACCAAATTTACACACTTGAATAGTATGTTGCACATTATACTGTATGTCTGTACCCAATTCATACACTGAAATCAGATTAGAAATCAACATTTCTAGGTGTATCCAAGCTGTACGCAAAATTATATATGTACATACAGAAACTATCAATTGAACGCAAAATTATATATGTACATACAGAAACTATCAATTGAACGCAAAATTATATATTGGCATACTAAAACTGTCAAATGTACGCAAAAATTATATATTTGTACACCAAAAATTGCCAAATACACGCGAAATTATATATTTGCATACTAAAATTGCCAAATGCACGCGAAATTATATATTTGCACACTAAAATTGCCAAATGTACGCGAAATTGTATATTTGCACACTAAAATTGCCAAATGTACGCGAAATTATATATTTGCACACTAAAATTGCCAAATATACGCGAAAATTATATATTTGCACACTTAAATTGCCAAATGTACGCAAGAATTATATATTTGCATACTGAAATTGTCAATTGAACGCAATTACACGCGAAATTGTAAATTTGCACACTAAAATTGTCATTTATGTTCAATTTGCACGCTAAATTGAACATTGAATGCCAAAATCGCACACTATTTGCCAAATTGTATGTTGTACATAGAAATGGAAAATTGTACCCAAAATTGATGTTACATAAGCAAATAAGCTCAGGTATGGTAAGATATAGAAACTCGGAAATGTACTTATACCCAGGAGAAAATTGTTTATACTGACAAAGCTCTACCACAAAAATTGCATTTGAAGCACTCCCCATCACTTCAAATCCTCTTACAAACAGTATATAACTCCAAAATAAGGTAAAAATTGTATAAATTGTACATTCCCTCGGCGAAATGACGGAGTTTCGCATTCTCTCGGGGGAGAGGGAGTATTCTATGATATACCATTTTATTATTCCATAAATTATAACATATTATTATATTAATCAAAGAATATCTATGAAATTAATACATAGGTTGGTTCTAAGAGCTATAAGAGCGCTCAAACTTTGTATAAGAGCGTTTATGCCCCACTGCACACCAAACCAAGTCAGTTAGACAGAGTTTATGACATCAAAGGGTCCTACCTAATGGTTCACTGCACAATATAATAAGAATAAGGGTCTCAGTGTGCGACCTCATGGTCCAATGCACAAATTAATAACTTGTAAGTGAAGGCAACCGGCCGTCACGGGTGCCTGAGCACCGCTGACGCCGTCATGAGTGTCTGAGCACCCTAATGACTGAACAATGGGTTACATAAGCACGACGCCATAACCTTCTGGTCGCTCTAGCGTCGCTCCTGAGTGACCTAGGTCAAATATCAAAGCATTTATGGAAAGCCCATAATTACACGGTCAGAATGAGCCCAAGATCAAGGCGGAACTCCCATTATTTAGGAAGTTATGCCATGGAGACTGAATGGAGCTCCGAGTTCCCTACAGACAAACCGGCAAGAGTTACGCGCCTATCCAGCGGGCATTATAAACTTGGCATATTCAACTCCGCGCATGCGCAAAATGGCGGTTATAAACGCATAAACGACCGAGTTATGAGGGTCTGAAGATGCAGAACCGACCAAGACAAAGGGGGACACAGCGGCGTCCATGGGGGTCCTTTGTCCCCCTGTGACACATGAAAGACTCCCCTCAAACAATTGTAGAGTTAGGCAGATGCTACTGGCTCCAGTCAGTCTGGAGGTGCTTTTCCAAGATTTGCTACAAATAGCCTGTCTGCACCTCCAGGAAGTCAGATCACCAAGAACCACTCCAGAGGTAACATCTCCAGTCATCTCCTGCTACCTGCTATACCACTGCACTATGGTGAAACTATGCTAGACAGGCATTGGTTTCTATCATTAGTGGCCAGGGGCTATCTCCTTCAAGACTTCCACCAGAGGGTAAAGTTATTCATTATTACATTATTCCTCTAAGCAGCAGGTCAGGAGCTAGGTGTGGGAACCCACCTAGAACTATGCTGGACATTGTATTTATTATTACCTCACAGGTGGAGTGGAACTGAACATTGTACTTTATAAATTACTGTATGTTTACTGTATGTACAAATTACCTACATACTAACTACTGTATGATTGATATTTCTTACATGTTGCCTAAAGCTGAATAAACCAGTGACAACTGGAAATAACACTATTTATAAGAGCCTTGAGATAATTACACTATATACCACTAGTCTTATGATATTTCTCATATGACAACTTGATCATGACAATAACTAGCATGACACTATCTAGGCAATCCCCACCTACTAGTGAACAATCCTTATTTTCTCTACTCTGCATTGGAAAGGTTCAGAGATAGTAGACATCTAAATGCCCGGCAACCTGTTAATTGACATCAGTATTGCATGGGAGGTATGCATATTTGCAAATAATGCACTGATTCTCTGTGGGCCACCCATTAAATGGTCTCCAAAATGACTAGTAACATAAATTCTCTTGTCGTCATACATGTAGTACAGTGAGCATGCAGAAAAAATATGGACAGTTTGAAAATCAGACATTTGTCGCGCAATAAGATAGGGCCTACTCAGGTATGGAAAAAAGCATCTGAAAATATTGCCAGAATATGAGGTGGGATACTAGCAGATTCGCAATTTAAGACAGAGCTATAGGAAGCAAATCTTTATTGGGTTGGCAGGGGTTGCAATGACCATATTTGAGGAAAGGAGTACTGTTCATAAGGAAACTGATACAAACTTTCTGAAAAATTCTTTTTTTTGGCAGAGGAAATCATTATATTCACATGGCAGTGAAAACCATTATGGTATTGTTTTTAGTGTATTACCAGAACCTATCAGGGAGTACTATAGGGGGATTTTTATAGAGGGTCAGAATGGCCTGTTATATCACTGACACTAAGGTTGGAGATTCATAGAACATTCAACAGTCTCAGCATATCCAATACCAGACCGTTGTGTGTGCAGACTAAAAGGGCCAGGTTAAGGGTCTATTATGATTAAAATCCATGCCCACTGCCCAAAGCATTTAGTATACCATAGAAACAAATTACAACTTTATACAGGTTGGGTGCAAAGGGAGACTTTATTCACCCTGACCCAGAAAGATAAAAAGGGGCTTACCTAATTGAGTGATATTTGGATTTGTTAAATATTAACTCGAGTGAAAAATATTGCAGTTGAGCCAGCTATATATATGCACATTGAGACATTCAGAACAGTTTTATCTGACCTGCAAGCTTAATATCAGGCTATTAACTACTCCATTCTCCTTCGCCCTTTAGGTGCATTCTGGAAATTTCCAGCATATAAGCATATTTAAGCATATTCATTCCAATATTCCTATGTTCTTATCATCTTTGTCTCTCAGGGAAAAAGAGAAAGGTCTAAATGTCCAAACATAGTATCTATAAGATTGATAAATTATTTTTTTTTTCATTTTTGTGATAAACTATCCCCATTCCTATAGTTTATGTATGCACTGCCCTTACTGTCTCCCTCATCCACTTTGTTGTAATGCTAATGTCAACACTGCATAAGCACTGCATAATCCCATGCACTAGGTGGCCCACAGTCCAACCTCTATACTCTCCAATCACAATTTACAATTAAGCAGATATAGTGGTACAAGGAGAACAGGAGAAAGCTCTTGTGGTTGGTTTAGGTGGAATGGGGCATTGCATGGGTTTGAATCATGAAAGTCTTGTCTCTGCTTCAACAAGTGTGTTAAGTGTGTGAATTTCCAAAAGCAAATCTTGATATCCTAATGAAACATGGACCATAGGCTTTCTAGGGTTTTATGGTAAGCCATGTGACTGTAGTTAGAGGCTAGTGCAACATATGATATGCTGATTCCATGTCCATGGCAGAACTCTAAACTCTGAAGAAAATCCCTCTGAATGTAACAATTACACATCCTAAAGGCAACATTAGCTTAAGGTGGTTAATTTGGCAGCAGCCTATCTACAAGTTGTGCGGTTGGTCCTTGTGGGACAAGACCAGCTGAGAATACCCCCCTTTACATTGCCACCTAATTTAGGTCATGGAAAGAGGTTAGGAGTGTAAGTCCTAATGGGGTACCGGAGGATGGATGGGGGATGGTTGAACAGTATGGGCCTACTGTAATACCCCAAGGAAAAGGCACACCACATAAGCACACATGAAGCACCGTCACTTCAGAAAAATCAAAGAAATCACAAGTTATTCTTGATTTACAATAGTACCAATCTGATGCGATTTCATCCCTGCTCATAAGTCACATCCCTTATTTTGCACACAACGGCGCCCCTTTTTCAAGATATCTCGGAAGGGGGTGTTGATGAACCTTTGCGCAAGAAGGCAGGATTTGCCTTGGGAATTGATCCATCCTGGCAGATTGAGGCTAATCTCCACAATGTCAGATGTGCTGTATGCCATTAGTAGTAGATGGTTCCTTCGTGTATAAGATAATTGAATTTACCACAGATAGGAGCAGTTCCTTGATTTGGTATTGGAGAATACAGTCTTGTAAATAATGGTTTTCACTTACCACTGTAACTTTCCAAGTTCAAAATGACCTCAAAGAGATCCCCTCAGAGACTTGAAAGTACAATCTTGTATCATATTTCAGGTGGGTTGAAATATGTTATCCACATGTTATATACATGATAAGTGCCAAGTGAAAATGGTAAATGTAATATGGACAGGGAATGTGAATGATCAATTCTATGAATTCTAGGAAATAAGCCCCAAACATTCCCTTATATATCTTACTCCCCCATAATTATCTAGTCACTCCCTGGTAACTGAGTTCTTTATATGACCAAAAGCCATGAATCCTTGTCAACTAGGTTGTCTTTGCCTCCCCTTCAATACATTCTTCAGAATAATAGATGTAGTTGTGTTAATCATGTATTCTGGTCCTCAAGGCTGAGGGCTTGAGGGGAACCATGGTTTTGCCTATCTGTGAAACATAATAAGAGATCTACAGGGGTCAGAACAGCCAAAAAGGGTCACTTTTTGGCTGTTCTGACCAGAAAAAGAGGAAAAAAAGGTAAAAAAGAGGAACTATTTTTTTCCTCTTGTTAAAAAATAAATAAACAAAGGGCCAAATCCTTATTTGTTACACCTGGTATATTCCCCCTAGGGTAGAGACTTTTTTAGTAACAGTTGGGAATCCATGGATAATCTTTTGTGGTGAATGGGTGCATAAAACCTTTTGTGTAATTGATGAGCAGTCACATCCAAGACATTTTCAGATTCCCTTACACTAGGAAAGACACAGTATTTGGACTAATAAAATCTACCACGTAGAGACCTTACATGTACCTATGTAGCACACAAAATAAATTCAACCTATCCATAGAACTGTATGGCCCAGAGGCTATGATCTGATTTTGGGGTCATTTACCCGTGGTCACGTCTACGACCATACATGCAGCCATGCTGCTTGGTGTTTCATATTTAACTATTCTCACTATGTGTCCCTTATACCTCTATATGAAAGCATTAAGCCCTGTAAGTTTGGTTATTATTTTCCACATACCAGAGATATCATAAGAAAAGTATATGTGTGGTCACATCTACGACCGTGGTCACATCTATGACAATGGGCATGTCTTCAGTTTTCTTGCAAGGTTCTTGATACTTGGGTATCATTATTATGTGTTAATTATACCTTATTATGAAAGGAACAATGAGGGTTAATGAGATTATTCTATCTTATTGCAACTCTGAGGTATTGCATTGAATACAAATGCGTGGTCACATCTACGACCGTGGTCACGTCTACGACCATGTAATGTAGTCATACTGCAAGGTGCTTGACATTTACTTACTGAATATCCTATTTATAAGATAATCCAATAAAGTGTGCATATAAACATAAAGAACAAAGAACCATACTGATTTTGCCTTTTATATATTATTCAAACAAATGTGTTTGTTTTTCTCAAGATACCATAGGAAAAGGACTGTATAAATGAAAAACATGTCATTACTCCTGATCCTCAATAATCATAGATGTTATTGCAGCATCTTATATTATATATAATCAACTCTGATCTGAAAATGTAATCTATTTTATTCTAAGATATTATCTATGATGTGTAGGCTATTTCTTACCTGACAAAAGCCTGGAATTATTTGATCATGGACTGCATACATACATGAACTTGGCTCAGTACAGGTTGTCCTATTCTTGAAAAGTCATTTTATTGGGTCCTATTAGGAAAAGTGGGGTCTTCAATGCACTTTACTTCTTCTTGACATCACATACCTTACCACAGGTACATGTACAGTGTACCAGGTGGCAGTCTTATAATGGCAGACTGATAAATGAAATTACTAAGTTCCACATGAACAACTTTATAAACCAAGCCTTTTTTGTGTGCTGCTTTGCAACATGTGTAGATGTGTCCCTGAGGTGTTGTTAGAAAGTTGACATTGTTTCTAATTGGCTGAGAGATGGACTCATCGATTATTAAACTTGTGCTTACAGTACTATTAGGTCAATCTTGTCTTCGGCTTTAGAACCATCTTACCTTATCAGAAATACAATTCACTTCCCTTCTTTTACCGAGGTATTTGCTGCTCATTACTTGTCCAGCCTGTTTACTATGAGTGTTTTATAATTATTGTTCTGCTTCCTCTATAATGATATAACTATGCCTGCCTTAATTAGATGCAAAACTTTGAAATAGTGACAAAGGTATCTCTATACATCATGAGTTTGAGTTTTAACAAGTTTATTGGCAGAAATCATACATGTAAGTTTTTCAGATCGGCCAAAACACAGCAACAGGAAAGAAATAGTGTAGCGCTCAATCAGGTTGTACAAAGTTACATCAGGCAGGCATCATTTTGGGTGTAGATCATTACGATATTACTAAAGACATAACTAAAGCCTCTTAGGGGCTGTATGTATCACCATGATTTGCACAAGTCGATTATCCGCAGGCAGCATGTATATTACATCTTTCAAAAATAATTGCGTAGTCTATCAAGTGACGGTTATACACCAAATACATTCAGATTTTGTTCATGAATTCTTTCTTACTGCCTATCTGCTGAGTATTTGCATCCAATTTGTCCCAAAGGACACATCCCCTGTACAGTGGTGACTTATCATACGTCAAACATCTAGATCTGGATACCTTTAACTGTTTTTTAACATTGCCGCGCAAGTTCCTGGCAGGGAGTTTGACACAGTTTGGATCACAAGAAACATCATACATCATAGATAATAAGTTCTTATCACGTCTAACCTTTAGCATTTTCATGTAAGTTCTAACATGGAGATCGTATATAGATATATCCCGAGTATTAAAGATTCGAAGACATAACCGTAGGCAATGATTCTGCATAAGTTGTAAGCGGCCAACACTGGATTTTGGACCACTTTCATGTAGAAAACTTGCATGTTCCAGCACAGGTAGAACCATTTGTTTGTATAAAGTCAGACACAGCTTATTATCGACAAATTTCCTTAACTGTCTTAATTGGTACATCTTGTGGCGGAAACTAGATATTCGTTGTTTCTCCGAAAATTAAGACCACGATCAATGATAACACCAAGGTAATTGAATTCATCAACCACTTCAAGGCACTTACCATCCAGTTCAGCACTCATTATACTCAAATTGTGTCTGGCATTAAGTAAATCACTTGCACACCATAACAACTTTGTTTTTTCATTATTGATAGTAAGCTTGAACAATTTACACCATTTACTGATACTATCCAGATCAGACTGTAATTTCCTTAGTACATGATTGGGGTCGGTATCATTGACATAGATAGCGAGATCATCAGCGTACAAACAGAATTTGCAGGATTTTATAACCGATACTATACTATCAATATATATTATAAATAATAACGGACCTAACACGGACCCTTGCGGGACGCCACACGTTACAGCCTCTTACAGATACACGCCCATTGGCAGTAGCATATTGCTTTCTGTCCTTAAGATAAGAATTAAACCAGGATACACACTGTACAGATAAATGCAAATTCCTAAGTCTTCCTAGGAGGAGGGAGTGGTCGACCGTATCAAAAGCCTTTCTCAGATCTAGGAAGACTACAGCCGAGCACTCCCCCCTGTTAAATCCTTCAAATAGATCTTGAGTCATAATATAAATAGCACCATTAGTAGATCTACCTGGAACAAAGCCAAACTGTCTTTTAGATATAAAATCATTATCCAGTAAATACCTAATTAACTGGCGGTGGATTGATTTCTCAATTAGTTTCGAGGCAATATTGAGTTGACTCACTGGGCGCCAGTTTGAGATATTCAGCAAATCGCCTGACTTTGGCAACGGTATTACATTAGCTATTTTGAACATCTCCGGTATGACACTATTAGTGATTGAACCATTAATTATTTGAAGTAGTATATGTGGGATATGTAACAACACGTTTTTCACCACATTTGCTCTGATGTGTTGAATACTCGATGATTTTGCAGAGTTGATACCGTTAATAATATTAGTGCAGGTTAATAAATCAATAGGCAACAATTCAAACAACTGGTCACGTTCAGGGACATGGGAAAGTATAAGGTCAGTAATCCATCGATGGTCGGTGTTACTGACAACTGGTATCAGATTCGCAAGGTTAGGACCAATACAAGTATAATATTTATTTACAAAGTCAGGAATCTCAAGGTCAGGGATGCCAGTACCATGCTCATTTATTAATGACATTTTTATCTCAGTACGAGGTCCCTTCCATAAACTACTTATTACATTCCAAAAACGCCTTGGGTCAGTTTTGTATTTATTAAGATTCCTGGTTATCTCTTTTTGTCTGTTCAAGACCAGCTTATTTTTTATTTGTTTGTCCAGGTCTCTAATTTTGGCTCTGAATGGATTAGCATCCTGACCTCTGTAACCCCGGAGTTTCTTAAGAAATCTTTTTTTCTTAGCAGTCAAAAAAGACAGATTCTGATTAAAACCAGTAGGTGCATCCATATTAATGGCCATTTCCTTAACTGGGTGATGTCTATCCAGGTACACACGGATGCAATTTACAAATTTACTATAAAGTTCACCTGGAGAAAGCATAAGGTTTTCAGTGAGGGCAGCATTATTCACATAATTATTCAAAGCATTTTGATCAAAATTCTTATATGATCTACCAGTAATTGAACGAGTTTGACACCTCTCTATTAATGGAATACCACATGTATGTCTCCAACCAGGTGACAGGTTTGAATTACTGCAGCCCTACAAAATAAGGAAGATAATTGCACCTAAGGCAACTTCTAATTGAAATCTTAGTCTGAATCTATTTACATCTTCACTGAAGTATGGAGTTAATTAAATGTCTACACTCTGAAGTATCATCAATAAGAATAAATCAGACTGTGTTGGAAGTAATAGGGAACTGTTTGAAGATATTAATTATGCCGGGTCATTACACTGCATCAGAATTCATAAAATGTAGGTATATCGTTGCAATTATGGCAGTAAATGCTCTGATGAAGTTTTCATGAGAGAAACTAACATTATTCTCATACAGTGCTGAGATGACAAATTCCTAGCCACTATGCCTATTTCATACAGTACACACCAGTAGTAACACAAAAGGCAGTGCAATTATCATCCCAGAAGCAGAAGGAAAATAGTAATAGCTAGGCCTATCAATGTTTTAGATTTCAATAAAATATGATTATTCAAAATGCAGAGCTTTGAGTTGAGGATCTAATCCATTTCCAGGTTGTGGTGGTTAATGTTACTGCTATTTATAAATGTGAATGTTTACATCAAGGAAAGTGGCCTTTTACAATTCATACTTTAGGCACATAAAGAAAGGAACAAGGAAATTGAATGAAAACAGCTACAACATTTGTGTCTATAGCAGATATTCTTTAAAGATAAAAGCTTGACATCAAATGATTAAAAAGGGTTATTTTCCTATGGATGAGATACAGTAAGATGAACCAGATGGGCAACCTTTTCTTTTGCTCAAGAGAAAAAGGACTACTGGACAATATTTACATCGACACAGAGATAGATACACTACAAAAAGACAACATGAGCAGATGAAGAAAAAGGTTTGTTCTGTCTATGCAGAAAAAAAAGCCAAAGCTATCCATGGCAGATGAAATAACAAGCATAGCTTTTGTTTTATATTGGGAAAACTAGACCCAATTCCCTCTTTAGGAGGAAATCCATTCCCTGTCTTTTCAAGACAGTATATGGTTGGTCAGGCAGTTTTTTTTAACATATCACATATCAAACTGAGAAGCAGCGGCATGCCTGCTTTAATATAATCATCATGACAACACTAGGGAAGTCCCTGCTATAATACAGTTTACACGATGTTAGTGTCATTGTAGCTGCAATGAAGGTTGACAATACAAGTAATGTAATCTGCCTGTTTAACATATTAATGATGGGTTGTTTCTAAATGGTTTTGTCTGAGAGCTGCTTTGCTCAAAGTGGTTAAGCTGAGGCTTTTACGTTAAAATAATTGCTAATATGGGCACAAAGAGTGTAGTTTTCCAATAGGTTCCTTGTTCCTTTTTATGATAATATATATCATGTTATGTTAAACTGTCATATATGTTAAACTGAATAGACTATAATATAGTATAAAATATGAAATGTAACATCCATCTACTATCCAATTCAGTTTCATATATATGCATGATATATGCATGAAAAAACTACAATGGCTCCATGTTGTATAATTAAGGTGGTTCACTGTTCAGTCTTAAAAAGATCCCTGATAGATTCAACAGTTCTTTACAGTGTATACGATAATCTTCTACAAATAATCTATTACAGCAGGCCCCTCTCCTTCCACCTCCTAACCCAGGCCCTACAATATGTGGCACCAGTATATATATAGACAACACCTGACCCATCCCAAACCAGCACTGACAACCCGACCATGACCTCCAACACTCAAACCACAGATATTCACCTACCCATCCTACCCAGCATACACAGCACTGTCAATGACTTCCTGTATCACATGTACCTTCTCACAATCAGTGATGCTGCAGGTTCCTTGCTGAACAGAAAATGATAGCAGCTTGCAAGGTACCAGATATCGCAGTCACATGAGCTGCCGAGAACTATAGGATACAAGAGGGAGCAGGGTAAGGGTGTGTGTACATATAGATTAGGTAGTTCATCTTACTGTAGACTTGGAGGTACTATCTGTTTGTATCCATATCTGCTATTCAAATATTTTGTCTATATGTCTTCAATGATCTTGTGTTATGGTATGAGGGATATGTATGCGGGTAGTGATATTATCAGGTTCTACTTTTCTTTTCAAAAATACACAGATACTCTCATGATTATAGTCCTACATCATCCTTCTAAACTATGTGTTTCTAGGTGCTCAAGTTTAGTAAAGGGCTCAATCATTGTTTTATATTCTTCACAAATTTGCCGTCATTTTGAAGCCCCTAATGTTTTTTTACTTTATCAAATATGACTAGAAGAATGAAGAATGGTGCTCTAAATACTTTACAGTACCTCGACGAAACCAAAAAGGACCAAAAAGATCATTTCTTGAATCACCCCATGTACTCCAACTTCACCCCTAGACACTTTGTGCATCCAGGTCCTCAGGGATATAGATGGCATTGTTTAGGGTGATTACCCCCTATGAGAAATAATCATCCAACAATAAATGAAAGCCCCTCAGTTGAAAAGGAAATACATCTGATATACAATGCAGAAAACCCCATGTTGATATTTCCTATGGTTATTGAGCTATTAAGGGAAATGTGAGGCAAGGTCAGGTGTTTTCTGTAAAAGGTTTCCCATACAGACTGCAGGCAGAAAGTGATCATGGTCTGTTCACACACCACCACTCCACCACTCCCATTATACAGGGCTTTATAACATGGTTAGAGAGTTTTCAGTGCCGAAAATGGATAATATCGGTTCCTATATCTGGCGATAGAGCACCCAAAATTCACGGCGAGCGGACAGCGGGCAGACATGTTGAAACCTACCGCAAGATGAAAGTAAATTCTCCATTTTTGAAGCTTATAGACCAAATATAGCGAAATGCTTTGGACATAACATAGTTGAAACCATATTCTACCTCTCTGTCGACTAGATTCCTTGATATTATGGCTGTATTTGATATAAAAAATTATTAAACTTTCGAATCGAGCGACTTGCCGTGCGTCTTCCCCGTTCTGTAAACACTACAGGTGCCGCCGCCTGGTGTGTACAGAATGGATTATATTTTAGACTGGCGCAGCTCTGTCTCGACGTGTTCGCAGTAGTAGGTCTATGAGAGTTGGAGTTGCAGGAGGTCGCCAGCTTAACCATACGTCAACATGAAACCACGATGGCGGAGGGCCGTCTTGTCGACTGGCATAAGAAATGAATGGATTAGATCATTTTTGAAGGTAAATACTTAGAATTAATGGTGGAAACCGTGTTATAAATGCTTTCGGCTCATGCTTCTATCAACCCCTGAAGCCAACTCGTGCAAGTCTATCCATTATATATTACATTGATATACAGGGCTCAGCAGTGCAGGTGAACAGCCTAGATGCTGTACTTAAATTGTTCATTACACCTTTTATATTGAGTATTTCTTTGAAATTCCTTACATGGATGAGGGCTAATGCATTACCCAATAGTACTACTGATTTTGTCATTCCTCTCCACTGTAATTATGAACTCATAACATAAAAAGAATCACTTATTAAGGCTCAGATATACCCCCATTTAACTGTAAATCCGTTCTAAACTACTCAAAATACCATCTAACACATAAGAATTTTTTTAGGCAATAAATTAAGCTTTAGGATCAGTGGCGGATTTAGAGTGTGGGGGGGGGGTGGCGCGGGGGTGCGCTCCCCCCCTTTTCCCTGTACTTAAGAGTTTAACTAACTTTTTTTACCCTAGAATTTAGCCAAAATTAGGGGCTAAAATAGGAGTGCATCCCCCCTTTTTAAAATACTGGCTCCGACCCTGATGATGTGTCTACCTTTATTACTATCATCTTAAATTTTCATGTCAGTTTGAGCTGCTCAGTCCTCCAGGTTGTGAGCAGTAACACTTCTAATAGAAATAGAAAAATGGAGGATGGCCAGAAATGTAGACAGATGTGTCCCCTATGCCTCCAGGGCATCAGATGTACTGTTAAAAGTGCCACTAGGCACGGATTTACAATCAAAGACCATGCCCCTCCCTCCCCTACTCCTCAGGTAATCTATATTGTGCCACTACAGGGCTTTATGGGGGCTATTTTCGTGGTAGCAAGCCCTGCAGGTAATCACCATCTCCCTACTTGTTAAATGTTTTATATTAGCAGGTTGATATGAAGTATTCACTATATCAAGTACAGAGCCGCATAATTTCCCATGTCATGTTCTCTTGTTAGTAGTGTTTTCAAAGAGACTTCATAATCTGGACTAGACCCAGGATATCACATCCAATCACTTTTCTCTCTTCCTGATTAGAAACTTCTCTGAAGAAGTATCTCTCAAGGTACTATTCATTCCCTTTAGTCGTCTTAGTGCCAATTAAGAGGCGATCTCCATCAAGACCACCCGGTGCTTCCACAAATTAACAGGGACAATCAGCATTCACTTGCTATATCTGAATAATATAAAAGGCAATCTGAGTCCAGTGATTGAGACATTTACAAAAGATGGAGGGACAGACACGCCATTATAATACTGGTATTGTCACTGTGCTTTAAAATGTGCTCATTCACTTATATAGAGTAGGAGCATCCCATAGAATGCATGGCCGGCAATTAATGAAATTCACCAATTTCTATTTGACAATGTAACACATGTAGCAATTCAATTTCACAAAAAAAACACTACGCTATACAAAGTTTTCTTTAGAGTGGAATATCTCTGTTAAGATAGGATCTATATAGGGTGAGCCACTGTAGTGCAATTGGGATTCACTATTCAGAACTACCAGTCCAGGTGTTGCTATAAGCTACATTGAGAAAATATTCTTACTCACTTGAGTCTTTATCCAGACTCAGGCAATGTCGCCAAATGAGCATGATTTGAGACTCAGCCTGAGCCTGGGGTGATACTCGGGCAGATCCTGAGGCTGGTCCAGGCTGAGCCTGGGGTAATACGCTGGCTCTGCCTGAGTATCATCCACAGGGTCAGGCTGAGTCTCAAATCATACTCATTTTGGCGACATTGCCTGAGTCTGAATACAGACTCAAGTGAGTAAGAATATTTGCTCAATGTATTCATCTTTACAACCTGCATTTCTACAAAGGGGAATTCTTACCATTTACTTAATAAATATGAAGTATGCATTGCAATTGCTTAAGTATTTTGCAGCTTCTTTTTAACTTGCCTAATTTCCTTACTGTTCCATAAACTGAACATCTGTTTCTGTTTCAGGTGAGTTTGATTCCTATAGCTACTACAACCCATGCAATGTTAAGGTTTTATATTTTATCATTCATATTAGTATGCGACACTCTACACCCGAAAGTAAAAGTCGAGCTAGATCTAGTTTCAATAAAAAAGAAAAGAAAAACAGTATTCCAGCAAACCATCTTGATGCCAATGTTATGCCTAGGAGGGATGTTTTATGCCTTTCCGATCTTATTTAGCCATCCCAGTCACTTTAATGAGAGGAAATTAATAGTTCAAAGGCTGGAAGCCATGTCTGAAAGAGAACTGTTTTGATAACAAGCTGCCATATTCCCTTAACAAACCAGGAAAGCTTTAGCTGATAGAAAAGCAAGGATAAAGATGAATCTAGTGTATAGTATAGCGTGAAGCTATATGTTCTACAGTGTGTTTCTACTACCACACAATATTAGATATTCAGGTTTATAGACAATATATGAACAATGCCCTGTTCCTGACAGTCTACTACTGATCTTCTCACCAAGTATGGAACTCAAAACCTAATGTTTCCCTGACTTGTTTTGAAAAGTCATTAATAATTTCTCATCCCTTAAGCTGCAATAATGATTTAGATATCAGGTTAGAGCTAAGATAAAACAAGAATTGAGAACGTGATTATATCCTAGAAATGTGGACATGCCATAACATCTTATACTCGAGGGCTGAATCCGATGGGGTGATTGGGGGTCATGCTCCCACAAACCCACTCATTCCCATAGCTACATGTAGGGGGACCTACAATGCTTTTAATATTGGCTTGTAGCTTGTTCTCCTAATACTAGAGGGCTTCCCTAGCCCACTTAAAAGGGTCTACTTCTCATCTTTCCTATCCGGATGTGTGTGGTGCACGTATGCGAGGGCACCAACACATTCCTCTGTGAAATTGTGTAATGTCATTCTCGCCATGAATATGACCTTAGCTGTTGAAATGGCGTTAAACATCTATTACTCACTCACTCCTAATACTAGACATAGCTGTCATCAAAAAGCATATGGATTCAACATTTTGTGTGTAGATTTAGCTGGGGACATCCCAACCCCCCACCCCCCTTTGCAAACATAAAAATGTTTTTCACTCATCACTCTAGCTCACTGAAAAGGACTCAGTAGTTAATATTTGCAACTTGGTTGAATTTAGTTAGGTGACCCTTTCTCAAGAAGAACTGCGATGATCTTAGGATTTAGACTTAAGAACCTCTTAAGTATAAGATGTTTTGGCCTGTCCAAATGTCCAGGGATAATCACATCCTCATTTCCTGAGATTTACTTGAGTAGCAGTCTTGTCACTAGATTTGCCCAAGTTGTGAACATACCCAACTTGAGTCCTGTTCAGTGGGCAGTCATTCTCCACCTCTTGAGACGGAGCACACAGAAATAATTGATGATGTTTTTATGTTTGTATAATATTCATGATTGATTTGCAAGCAGCTTAGAAAGGTCCCTCCTTTCTCCATGTAAAGGGTTCAGTCACTAAAAGTGTACAATAGGAAGCACAGCTAACTTGTTTTTTCTATATGCACAAAGTCCCATCCATCACAGCCTGGGTCAAGTCTGGGATGTCAACAACAATCTGCAGATAGCATCTACTATGGTTCCTTGTGCAGTAGATGCATTATCATTGCTGATCTACTTGAAGACCCAGACAGTTTGCTCTATTTCACAGAAGATCATCATGTCAAATTATAATCCGTTGGTCTTTTATATTATATTGCAGATATCTGGACCCATTAATTACCAAATACATCTTACCAACGGTTATTACAGTGTACCATATGAAAGACAAAATTAGCTGTCAGTCAGTTAGGGGTTCTACCTAAGGATCTAGATAGCTTTTGATCTAAATGTCTGCCTTCTGCATTTGGTCACAGTTAGGCAAAGTGATTGATGACTTCAAGTGATGTGTCACAGGGATAAAAAGGCAGGGGAAGTTCAATTGGATTTCACCTGACACTTGTTTGAGACACAGAAACATTACCTCAAAATCCCTGATGATGAAAACCATGAAATTCTTGAAGTGTCTAACCAAACATATTGGTCTAGTCTTATGCTAGGGTCACCATAAATTTGAGCCTAAATATTGATTAACTGATTTAAGTGGTGTGTCAAATGGACATATATACAGGAGAAATTCAATAGGATTTTACATGGCATTTGTTTGACAGATAGAAATATTAGCTTAAAAATTCCTGGACAATTATTGCCCCTTGAGTTATTCAAAATATGGTGAGGAGAGATTCACACCTAAGCTACTATTATGACAACTGACTGAACGCATGAATCCTAGACAACATTAATGGTAAAGCATGAGACCAATGTGAATGTGATGCATGAATCCTTGTCAATTGTTTATATAAAGATGACTCAGTAGTAAATGATGGTGTGAATTGATAAGTAAGAGAGTATCTGATTTCTTATACAGGTACATTAATCTTGACCCTGACCGTATTATTGTGATGGGATTACTTTGGATGTCTAAAGGTTAAGGTTATAAGGTGCATGTGGTAGTTGTGTCATACAATTTGTGCTTCTTGCAAAGTTTTTGGTTAGTTGTAAATTTCATTGAACTTACCATTGTTATTTAAACATCAATTGCTAGTGATTAAGACATAGATAAAACTGCTGAGTCATTGCAGCAGTTAATTTAGTGGAATATGGCTGTGTTTTATTGAATTATACTCATGTAACTGGTGAAGGCATAAAAGAATTCCTGGAACTTGGTTATACATTCCCCTTAACTATCTGGTCTTTTGTGCATTTATACGAGTTTGCACAGTTCAGCCACCTCTCACATCACCTCCCACTTTCATGCACTAGCTGTACCTCACTTCCTCAATATGTAGGGTATATAGAAGGAATCTCGACGTGCTAAAAGAAAGTGATGATAGTGATGCACACAGGGGTCATGAGCAGGTATAAAATTTACATAGGCTGAATGTGGATGTTTGTAAATGTTTGAGTGGATGTAGATTTATATATACTGCAGAGATGAGTACATAGAGAGAAATTGGAATGATTGGAAGTATGCATAGTTCTAGAAGCTCTTAATTGTTTCAGAGACACGTCTCAGAGGGATTTGCATTAAATGAGATAAAATGTGTAGATAAAACGGCAACAACCAAACAGTAGTAAGAAAAAATATTGCCTAAGATTATATCTACCAGGCAAGAACATTTCTATATTATTTCTGTTATGGGAGAGGAGAAGAACATTAAAGTCATTATCTTAGGTCCATATAGTTTTCTTAAATTCTTGTGAAACTTTATCCAGAATGGGGATCTAAATACACTT